>NW_019168004.1:12811443-12957826 GCF_002303985.1 Durio zibethinus
TGCAACATCATTGGTGCCTAAGAACATCTCAAAAACCAGTAATTAAGGAAGCTTCAGGTGAAACTATATATATTTTTAAACTGATGCTTCTTGTCATCTTTTTTAGAGCTACATAAGCACTCAAGGAAAAGAATTGAGATGCATTGGTGATCCGCGGTGGGCAATAAGCTAATAAATAACATATTTAAATTTACTATGTCCTTATTGAGGCTTGATAGTAATAAATGGGTTAAGAATCTTTTGTTCTATTTCTAATTAAGGTCATGGCTATTTGAATTAATATAGTTAACATCATTTAGTGTTAACAATAAGCCATTTTACAATTTTATAACCTTTTGATGTTTTATCTCTTTATAGAATTTGACTTTTATTTCTGGTATACTTAACTAATTCATCTACTGGTTCTTTGTCTTCACGTTTCCTGCAATTCATCTATAACTTATGGCTTCTAAGGGACCAAGGTCCAACCTAGGTCTCAAAAGGCAATAGCGTCTGAGGTTTCTATACCTATCTTTTCTGGTTTCTTATATTGTTATTATTGTTGTTGGTGTCATCATGCACGCACATACATGCACATGTTTAACTGCAGAGAAGTTTAAAGATGAAATCTTTGTGGAGACATAGTGCTTTTAAAAGTGAAATTATATTGAGTATGTGCTTATCTGTCATGAACTTTTTGTTGTACCTTAGTTTCTAAATCGCTTTTGGCTGGAAGCAATTAATTGTTATTTTTTAATACAAGTAGGTTTTCTTTTGATTTGTACCTTTTAAGTTCCATTAACAATTAAGGTTTGAACCCATCTCCTAATTGTAAATAAAAATGAGTTTTATAAATATTCTTCAAGAATATCTACCTGCTACATAAATGAGTAAATCTTTCATAAATATGAAAAGAAGAATTCCTTAACCTAAAGACTTGGTAATGTGTGACAATCTGCTTGGCATTAGTGCTAACATGGTGCTTGTCTTGTTGAAGATGAATTTTAGAAAATTAGTGCAAATTTTGCTTGGCATCATTTTGTTTTGTTTCCAAGGCTATCATTTATGTTGGCCTTTTATTTGCTTAATATGATGTTTTAGTTCATTTCACGTGATTTTACTTTAAAATTATTTTAATAAAGCTTCAAATTTTGTTATGAAAATAGGTTGCTCTAGTACTTGAGCCCAAGGCTAGTGTGAAGTTCAATTGCTTTGGTTGGAATCTTGTATGATAAATTTTGGATGAGCTTGATTTGGAATTTGTATGGTGTCCTGGTGATGCAGCTAAAAAGAGTTAATTGTTTTGTTTTCTGATATTAGTGATTGAATATGATGGACGACTCACATTTAAAATAGAGTCCTAGTGAGCAGAGTGTATTTGCAACTCCAACAAGTCCTTCTAGTCAGTCTTGTTCATGTAACTATTTTAATTAGTTCTTGATATAGTCAATAATACTTCATTTTTTTGTTAGTGTCCCGTCCGACTTCGATTTTTCTTCCTCTAAAGCAATATTTGAGTTTTTAGTACCAAACTAAACATTACTTCAAATTTATAGAGAGGAAAGAAAGGTTTTCAGAATATGTATACTATAAAAAGCTTATGCGTTTTTATACTTTTTATACAAAGGAAAGAAGGGTTCATTAATTTCTAATGATACAAATAAAAAGATTATACCTTTATGGCATATTCAAACTATGAAAAAAATAAAACTAAAATATAGCCATTTGAATTTCATTCATGAATATGTATACTATTCAATAGATACGTTAAACTTAAATAACATTAATAACTAAATACTTTTACCTACAATTAATTAGATTCATATATACCATAAATCCATGAATTGATAAATTTATTAATAGTTATGCTGCTCACAAATAGATATTGTTAGGAAATTAACACCCATACGCAGCATCTATACACACAAAATAGTAAGCTCAAATATAAGAACACACAAATATATTTGTTTCAACCCAACTCAAAATGATCTACTTTAAACATAATCCACTAACAAATAAACCTTTACAATTGTGAGACTTTTAGAATGAGAAAAGTCTCCAAAAACTCTTTACTCAAAACTTAACCAAAAACCCAATTATATCTTTTTAATAGCCTACTCACCTAGCTATTCTATTGGTGTTTAACTATTTGGGACTATCAAACCAAAACCAAAACATCTTATTTATAAGGGTGAAACTCCTTATACATTTACTAAACTCCCGATATAGGATATAAGACAAACTCAAAACTCTTATAACTTTCAAAGTGGGATTCTAAGATTTAAGGCAGATCCCAACAAGTTCTCCCTTGACTTAAATCTCTAAACACTTCAATAGAATCTGTAAAGCTAACATGCTTACCTTTCTTCTTTTCTTTCATCACAGGGATCCTAGCAACCGAGCCTCCATCAAGCATGTACAAGTGATTTTTGATCCTATTCCCTTGTAGAATCACATTATCATTCTTGTACACTTTTAACGAATCATTATTACCATAATATGTGTACCCCAAGAAGTTAACTCACCCAAAGCAATTAAATTATAACTACACCTCGATATATACCTTGTATGATGAAGCATCCTAACAACACCATTGTGAAATCTAAAGCAAACACTCCTAATGCCTTGAATCTGTACATTTTCGTTATTAGCAACCACAATGTCCCCATACTTCTCATTGTCATCTAACTGTATAAAGCAATTCTTATAATTGCAAACATGAACTATAGCAGCTGAATCTAAACCTAACCTTTATCACCTTTCAAAGTCTGAGTCTCATCCACACAAGTCGTCAAAATGACATCATCATCATCAGACAAAATAGTAGCAGTATCACTTTTTTCTTCTTCTGATTTTTTTTCATCTTTTGCTTTTTTGAAAGTAGCCATATCTCTTTTTAACTCCTTGCAGCGCACTTGAATATGTCTTTTTTCACCACAATAATAATATTTTATGTCACTGTAATTTCTATCTCTTGACTTGGATCTCCATCTTGATCCATCAATCCTTTTTGAGTTCTCTCTCAATCAAAATCTTCTATAGCTATTGTATTCCCCCTAAGTGATGAGTTCTATGCTCTCATAAACTTTTCATTCTCATGTAACATGACAGTCGCATCATTCAATTTCAAAGTAGATCTACCCACCAACACAGTCTGAACTAAAGGCCTATAAGACTTGGGCCAAAGATAATAGCAAAATTAGAGCCTTTTTTTCATTTTTTTAACTCATTAATAGAAATTGCCAGCAATTGATAAACTAATATATTAAACTCATTTAGGTGATTATGAAGACTCATACCTTCTTTCATCTTTAGAGAATATAGATCCATCTTCAAATATAATATATTAATTAATGACTTCGAAGTATAAATACGCTCAAGCTTATCTCACAAACTCTTCGGAGTACTCTCAGTCAATACACTATATTTTACCTTTGGGGTTAGCTCCAATCTAATAGTACTAACAGTTTTCTTCTTAATCTTATTCCAACTATTATCAAACATTCCCTCAAGCTTACTACTCTTTAATGTCTGATCCAACCCTTGTTGTACTGATAGATCTTGAATTGTACTTTGTCATAACATGAAATTACTCTTTCCATCAAATAACGGAATCTCAAACTTAGGCATAGGCATACTAGACATACCTTCTTCAGACATCTTGAAACACTATTTCATGATCTCTTGGACCCATGAACCTTAAACCTCGAACCTTGCTCTGATACCACTTGTTAAGAAATCAACACCCACACGCAACACTCACACACAAAATAGCAAGCTCAAATTAAGCATAAGAACACACAAATAAATTTGTTTCGGCCCAACTCAGAATGATCTACTCCAAATCCAATCTATTAGCAAATAAACCTTTACAATTGTAAGACTTTTAAAATGAGAAAAGTTTTCAAAAACTTCTTACTCAAAACTTAACCCAAAATCCAATTACACTTTTTTAATAGTCTATTCACCTAGCTATTCTATTGGTGTCTAACTATCTGGAACTATCAAATCAAAATCAAAATATCTTATTTATAAGGGTGAAACCCCTTATACCTTTACTAAACTCTCAATATGGGATATAAGACAAATTCAAAACTCTTACAATTTTCAATGTGGGATTCTGAGATCCAAGGTAAATCCCAACAGATATGAAATTAGACTTAAAATATTAAATTTAAATCACATCTAAAATTAACATCCAAAATCACCGCTCAAATCAAAACTAAAATCAAATCTGATTTGGCTTAAAATTACGAACAAAATTTTTGGGGATTACTTTAATCTAATGTATAGATACTTATAAAAGTTTAAATTCAAGTTATTTTATTTAATTTGCTTCAGGAAGTATAAAAGAATTTGTCTATATACGTAAGTAGAATCATGCATTTGGTTATTTAAAAAAGTTACATATTTTATGTATAAATTCTTAAAATTTTATTTCTTTTATCTAAATACATTTTTTTGGATAATTAATGACTTTATTATTTATCCAAAAAACAGATATACTACTACATCAAAATTGTTCTAGCCAATTTAGCTAGTGCATGAGAATGAAAATACCTTTTTCTTTTTACTTCTTTGCTTCATGAAATAAAATATAAGCAGCACGTAAAAGTGTCCGCCAAAGAAAATCTGAAAAGATTCTACACAACAGATATACTGCAAGGAATTATTTTTTCATTTTCTCCGCATGCAATTATCATATGCGATCAATTAAGACAATAATATTAAACAATCCTATATTTTTTCCTTGATACATATATAAGATAATTTTGTCACACCTAAGGCAACAAAATTAAGCGTTGGGTAGAGAAAGCAAACCTTTAATATAATTAATCCATTGCTTATTGCAGCAGATACATGTTGTACCACTTGAATCCAAAAATCTAAGTTAAATAGAATCTTGGATTCTCGATTTATGTATTATACATATGATATATATATATCACATTCACGTTCGCGGACACATACGTGATTTTCAACACTTTAGCTTTGCCCTTAATTTCCTACATTAGTTATTGGGCCTCAACATATCCTTCCTTATTCTTATTTATAACATTTTGCCTTGTGAATCAATTCTGGAAGTGACCAAGATCTTGATCTGTTCTTATCGGCGTCTCTGGGCGTCGAGACAATAAGCTCCCGCAACAGCAACTCCTCCCACAGCGCCTCCCACAGCAGCCATGCCTGCAGCTATACGAATGAGACCTTCAAACAGATCATCCATAAAATCATCTACTTTTTCAACAGCGTCCTCGACCTGTTCACTTTTTTTCGAGCCTGTTTTGCAGTACGTAGCAAAGTGCCCGCAATTGTTTGTTAACAAGTTATACGGGCCAAAGCTTAAATTCCCTTCCAGGAAATCAGTGGCTTCCTTAATAACTTCATCGGCTGGCTTGGAGAATCCATATTCATAAACGTAAAGTGAGTGACCGTCAAGGAAACAATCGAGACAGGTTTTGATAACTCCACCAATGAAGTCTCGCTTGTATCCACATTTTTGACATGGAGCTGAAAACCCATTATCATTTTTTTTGGCAGGTGCCATGAGGTGAATAACCATGTCATCGCCCACATATATTCCTGGTGTCAAAAATAGCTAAATTATGACTTACTAAGTTATTATGATCGATCATCTCGATCAATAAAATCCTTTAATTATACATCATGAAAAGAAAAAAAAAATGGCAAACCATGATGATAGTAGAGATCTCCTTTCGTTTCGCTGATGATGTGATCTCCTGGTTGAAGCTTCCGATTAGAGTTGGGACGAATCAGTCTACTCCCCTTAAAAGGTCTCGAAGGTCTCGAACTATTTGACTTATCTGTATTTCAAATCCTTTAGTTGAAGTTGTCTTCTTTACGAAAAACTCGATGAATTTATAGTAGATGTGTCTAGGAGAATCCAAGCAACGTAAAATCGAGAATCAAATTAATAAAGAAAAATACCTATGCGAGTCAATGTGCATTATTATTGTCCATTACTGGTGCGGAAATTTTCACACATAATGTGAATGCTTGCAATGTTTAGTTGCTTTGGCATAACTTTTAAATCAAATGAAAATGTATTAAATTTATCTTTATGAGCCTCTTATTAATTAGCAACTAGAATGTTTACCCGACTTTATGTGGGATTTTCTTGCAAATATTTATAATTTTTTTTAATTAAAAAAATGAATAGTTTATTCAAAATGCATTATAAATAATAATAGTAATAACGAATTAAAAGATATTTGATTTAAAGTATTATTTTTTCAGTTTTTATCCGTGTGTTACCGTGAGAGTAAATTTTTTTATTCAATAAATTTTATTTTTAGAAATATTTATTCTTGTATATCTAAATATATACTAATTAATATAATCATATTTATTAATTACTAAAATTAGATATATTAAAAATATTTGTTCATAAACTATATAATATAAACGTATTTGAAGTGCAATAAATAAATTGATATCCATTTCCTTAGTTATTAAATGTTTATATTTTTTTATGTGACTTAACATTTAATATTAAATTAATAAAATTTATTTTTATAATTTTTATTATTCTTTATTTTTGAAAAAAATTATTTAATTCATAATGTAATTTTCTTTTTTATCAATAATAATTTTATTTTCTTAAAAGCTTATTTAACTATATTTTTTAAATAATTCCATAATTTTTATATTTGCACAAAAATAAAAACTAAATAAAAAATAAAAATGGATTATATTACTTAGTTATTAATGAATTAACCCAATTTAATGAACCCAAAAAAGTTTTAATTAGACTTGAGATTTGGACCTAATTTTATAAATCCAACCACCTTCTCTTTAGGCCGAAAAACCCACCTCTTTTTTGTTTCTTTACATTTCCTCCTACTTGTTCTTTTAACACCTAAATCTATACTAAAATAACCAACCCTAATTCATTTTCCACTTTTCTTCATTCTCTCTATCGCCACTTTCATTCTATCTAAAAAATCCATTTTTGATTTCTTTTGCCATTCCCATTATCCGTGCCTAAATTCATCAGGTGCTTCTTTCTCCTTAAAAGCATCCTCAGACTTCATCCTCCCTCTTCCATCAAAGTTTTCTTTTGAGTTTTAATCAGCAACCCACTTTTTTTTTTTTAACTAAACCCTTTGAGGAACCCAAAAAACTCCTCTAAAAGTCCCAAAAGTTTCACTAATCTTATCCCTTTTTGGTGTTAGATTTAAAAAAAAAATTTGGTATTCGTTTATGGCTAATTTTTTTTAGGAGAAAAATTTTCTAAAAAATAAAATTTCAGATTTTGTGATTTTTTAAGCAAAATTTGTTATTTTGGTGGATTTTTAAACAATTATTACTCTCAAGATAGCTTTGGTACAAATGGTAATTGTGATTCTTGTATTAAGCTTGCACATGTTTCATCACATAAAGATATACATCATCTGAAAAAATAAACTTATCCTGCAATTTAAATAAAAAATTTAGAATAATATAGCATTGAAAACATAATAAAAAAACTATATGAAACTCATTTGAATTTATTTAACTATATAAACCTTAAAACGCAATATATTTGCCATATTTTTACCTTTATTTGTAGATAGCATGTCTCTTTATTTATGCCTTTCTCAATATAATATGAAAAATATAAATCAACAACCACTTTATCACATTAAATTTTGTATTAATAAAAAAAAACTTTAAATATATGTATATATAACATACCTTTGAGAATATCCACATTATCTTAATATCATTTTGAGAATTTTCTTTTTAATTAGTGACTTGAAAGGTGCATTTTGCTGAACGCAATTTGTTACTTCTTCCTTGAAGAGGTTGACATCCTTACCACATACCTTAAAGTGTGGAAGAGAAAACTAGATATCAAGATTATTACCTTTCATTTTTTTTTGGTCAATTTTATATTTTTGATTGGTCCTCTTCCTTTTCATTAAGAGTTTCATTCCCCATTAAAAAAGTTTACAATTAAAAAATATATAACTTAATATACGATCATATTTATCACTCAACTTACTTAAAGCATTGTTATATATATATTTTGAAATCAAATTATATATAAAATCAACAATTTGTCTTTCTAGACTTATCTCGATATTTAAATTCTCAAGTAGAGTATTAAGTAGTTGATTAGGCAATAAGTAACTTAAGGCTCATCTACAATATGAAAAGCATCATGTTGTGTATCACTTGAATTTGTCAAAAATTACTGTTATAAAATATTAACCATTCTTGAAAACTAATTAATATTTCAATTAGAATACATAATCATAATTTATAAAATAAAAAAATTAATTATATAAAAAAATTTTAAATTAAAAAATCAATAATACTCTAAAAAAATCAATTATCTAAATCAAAATAAAATTAAAATATAAATATTTTAATCATATTAAAAATAGTATTTAAAATTAAAAAAAATCTCAGATCAAAGAATAAATAAGCATACCAAAAATCTTGAGAATGAACTTAAAAAACTTCACAATAGATAGGACAGACTTGACAGCTAAGTCTATTTCATTTTATAATACCTGACTTTTATTTATTGTATTAATGGGTAAAATATTACCGCCTAAACCTCAATAAAAATTGGTCCTCCCCCAATTTTTAGGCGGCAAATTAAGGCCAGGTTCTGACATTCCCATTATTTTTTACCGTAAATTTTGACCTTTAAACGGTGTAATTTGACATATTAATTATAGGTAATTTTTAGGCGGCAAATTTTAGTGACCATTCACTAAAAAGTTACGAAATAAGTCACAAAAAATGGCGTCAATTGCACTGAAAAGTTACAAAATAATAGTAAAAAAAATGGCATCAATTATAGGTAACTCTTTTTTTTTCATCATTAAATGGTGTAATTTGACACCTCCTTATTTTATTATAATAAAATAATTATTACATAAAAAATTAAAAACAATACAATAGTTTATTGCATACAATACAACAGTTTATTACAATAGTTTATTATAAAACTAATTTATTTATACATTAAATGTAATATATAAGTCAATTAGTTTTATTTCAAATAATTTTTTGAATTTTTATTACATAAAAAGTTAAATACAATATTAAATACAACAAATATCAATATATTTATTAATTAAATATTATTTTTATATTATATCTTTTATTCTTATATTTAAAATTAAATGTATTACATATTAAATAATGATATTTGGTAATATTAGAAATCTTTATAACTCTCATTTAGCTTTGAATTTGTTTTTTTTTTAATTGTATATATTGACATGATGATATTTAATTTTTATAATTATTTAAAAATTTATGAATTATTATTATTATTATTGTTATTATTATTATTTAAATAATTTCTTAAACTGTCTGTTATTACTATTAATATTAATTAATTAATTAAACAAATCACAAAAATTATCAATAGTGTTATTTTTAAGAACAATAAACTACTAACAAAAATTATACACTGGCATGTCACAACATCTATTTTAAACATTTTTGTTAATTATAAATCTTTATTTTTTATTTTTTAATATTGTATTAAATTTATGTTATCTTTTGTAAATATATATTAATATGCTAACATTAGTGATGAATTTTTAATATTAATGGTTTGAATATATTTATATTTTAAGACATTTTACAATTGTTATTTCAATAAAAAGTAAATTTAATAATGCATAAATTTTTATTGCAATAAAAAATTAATATATTAAATTTGTTAATATAATTTGTGGCAAATAAATTTTTAGTCATTATAATTTTTTCAATAGTGATAATTTCAATTGTTATTGATAAATTTGTAATTGTGATGACATATAGTTTATAGTAATATGTTATATTTAACAGTGATAAAAATTTTCGATACAAAAACTTAGTTATTATGTGACAAATTATTTTTTTCATCATAATAATGTCAATTAGTAGTGACCACTTTATAATACATTACTTCCTATCAAAAATCACTTGCTACCAATTTGTTCACTTTGTCAATAACAATTCTATAGTGACAAAAAATTTTGTGTCACAATAACATCTTTATAATGACAATTTAATTGTGACAAAGTTTAAACCATCATAATTACTATTATTAGTGATTGAATAAAAATACGTTATAATTATTTATTACAATAGTGCCATAGAAAAATTTCATAATAAAAAATCTAATATTTGTGACAAAATAAGTCACAATCACAATAAATTGTCATTAAAAATTTTAATTGTTGTAGTGCCGATTTTATTTCGTAAATATTTTGTAGGTACATATTTGGTGGGAATTGGTGCTAGAATTAGGTAAAAAGTTTTGTAAAAAAAATAACAAAAAGGGTTGTTTATCAATGAAAATTTCATCGATAATCCATCAAAAAATTGTTTAAATTTCAAAACCCTAAATCCCTGAATCATTAAATCCTTAAATTTCAATCTTTGAATCCCTAAACTTCCCTTTCTCTATCTCCCTTATTGGACAAACCCTTTCCTCGACCATTTTCAATCCTCGACGGCACTTTCCACCATCGATGCTAGGGGTCCACCATTTACTCCTTACTCCTCGTCACCCACCCTCAACTCCGTTAGTAAGCTACCGGTCTCCACGCTTTCTATCGGTTCTATCACCTTTTTTTTCCTTCTACTGGTCTCCATGTTGTTGGTTGACCACATCTCCGTCACTCCACCTTGGGTTGAGCTTGTCTCTTCAGTTTCTGTTCAAAGAAGGCACAATTAAATATTCGTTGTTTATGTTAAAGTTAAAGACTTGTTGTACAATGTTAAAGTTAAAGATTCATTGTTTATTTTTCTTTTATTTTTTGCATTGACAATATTAAAAAATAGATGAATTTTTTAATTTAATGTTTGTGTTTTGGAATTTATTGTATAATGTTTTAGAATTGTGGAATTTTTTGTAAAGTGTTTCGAAATTTTGGAATTAAGATGATACAATGTCAGATGATATAATTTTGGAACTTAATATAAGGTTCCCAAATTGCTCATTACATCATTGTTCATCATAGACTAGTAAAGCATCCTAATTCTCACCTATTACAGGCTACAAGCGAAAAATGTTTAATTTGAGTGGGAGTATTTCGCTAGCCACTGCGGAAGCATTAAATCTCATGAAAGCAATAGGCACTTTACTCTCTCCTAGAGGGACGGAGCTCGAGTATAGAGCTCATGTTATGCATATGCATATGAATGACATAATTAATAAAGTAAATAAACATGAATGAATAAAAAAATCTATACAAAAAGGTTCAATTTTATTAGGTTTTTGGATAGTACAAATTTATTTGCTGGCCTGACTCTCAGACTTCCTCAGTGGAGTCACCAAACTGTCATAACGTCTAGATCCGGAGATCTATCGCTAGACATTGACTTGAAGAAGTCGTCACCAATCTTTTTTATCTAGGTGCGATTGGCCACCTAAGGAATCTATCCTTTTAAGGAACACCTAAGCCTAAAGGTCCCTAAAAGAATAGGTTCGATCTACTAACAGGATTCGAGAGTATGATTATATGTGAGGAAGGTTATATCACCCTTACAACGTCCATCGAAAGATAGTACCAGCTTAATTTTGTGTTATCTAATAAGCCTTAAAAATTTACCAAGTAATTAATTATTAAAAATTATTCTCAATTGACTCTAATACTTTTAGCAAAAAATTGAGAAAATTCTCTCACCTTAAAAGTATGCAAGGAGACTACTGTTTTACTTGTAGAAGCTCTATCGTCGGATTATTTATCATTAAAGAAAATTCAAGAAACAAAAAGAAAAAGAAATAAAATGAAAAAAAAAATTATTCAGCTTTAGATATAAATCCTTTTCTTTTAAAAACTCATTGCTTTTGTACAAGAAAAATTAATACTTTTAACTTTTTTTCAAAATATTTTTTTGAGACTTTAATTTTGAGAAAAATTGATACTTTCAACTTTTTTAAAAAAAAACCTTTTTTAAAAAATTATTTATCATTAAAGAAAATTCAAGAAACAAAAAGAAAAAGAAAAAAAATGAAAAAAAATGATTCAGCTTTAGATATAAATCTTTTTCTTTTAAAAAACTCATTGCTTTTGTACAAGAAAAATTAATACTTTTAACTTTTTTCTAAAATATTTTTTTGAGATTTTAATTTTGAGAAAAATTGATACTTTCAACTTTTTTTAAAAAAAATCTTTTTTAAAAAATTATTTCCAAAAAAAATTGATACTTTCAATTTTTTCTTGAAAATATTTTTTAGAAAACTTATTTTCAAGAAAAATTGATACTTTCAACTTTTTCTCGAAAATATTTTTTAGAAAACTTATTTTCAAGGAAAATTGATACTTTTAACTTCTCCTCAAAAATATTTTTTTGGAATTTTATTTAAAGAAAATCAAAAAATAAAATAAAATAAAATAAGAAATACTAAATAATTCTAATCTAATAAATAAATAATAATAATAATAAATAAATAAATAAAGAAAAAAAATATTTGGAACGGCTCGGCTTAAGACATAAAAGACGGCTCGAAGACGTGACTCGGGGAACTCGGCTCGACTCCAGGGATCGGTTAGCACGTGGGTTAACGAATAGGGTCACGATTGGGTCAGGTCAGCCCAAACAAAAACACGCAGATCCTGGTAACGTATTAATACTAAAACGATATCGTTTTTCACAAGTATAAAAGGCAAAGAATGAGCTTTTTCTTTCAGATGCGCCTTCCCCTTCTCTCTCTTCCCCTCAGCTTTCTCCTCATTCTCTCTACCCAAAGAACCAACCCAGAATCTGGTTGAATTTCCACTAGATTCTGAAAAATAACGTCGAAAACTTCAAAGTTGGCCAAAAAACTCGTCGAAAAATTCAAGGTTCGCTGAAAAATTTCTCCGGATTCTGAAAATTTTCAAAAAATTTTCTAGAAAAAAACTTTAAAAAATTAAAAAAAAATCTTCTAAAAATCCTAAACTGCCTCTAAACACCTTTTGTTTCTGTTTCCTCTTTATTGTGTTTTTCTCCCCATCTATGTGTGTGTTTTCGTGTATGTTCCAGCACCCATTTATAGGGATTGATCAGAAGAGTTTTTGATCAATTCCCATTCCTTTTGGGACTATGATTCATTCTTTGAATCCAATTCAAACTCTTTCAATCCCCTTATTCACGGCAAAACCTCCCTTCAGAACCAAGAATCAAAATTAAGACCGGATAAACCAACCAAAAAAATGATAATAATAATAATAAATAAAAAATATAAAAAAAATTAATAGATAAATAAAAATAAAAATAATAGATAAATATAAAAAATACATTAATAGATAAATAATAAAAAATATATTAATAAATAATAAAAATGTAATATCTTAATAGATAAATAAAAAAGATTAATAGATAAATAATAATAAAAATATATATTTATAAATAGATAAAAATAAAAAATAAAAATAAACAAATGGGCTTACTCATTTGGACCAAGCTCAATTGATCCGAGCCTGGACCAAATTAGATGTCTACAGTTATTATTGTTGTTGTTGTTGTTATTATTGTTATTATTATTATTTAAACAATATGTTAAACTTGTTTGTTATTACTAATAATATTAATTAATTAATTAAACGAATCACAAAAATTATCAATATTATTATTTTTGTGAACAATAAACTACTAACAAAAATTATACGCTTGCATGTCACAACATCTATTTTAAACATTTTTATTGATTATAAATCTTTATTTTTTATATTTTTTTAATATTGTATTAAATTTATGTTATGTTTTGTACATATATATTAATATGCTAACATTAGTGATGAATTTTCAATATTAATAGTTCGAATATATTTATATTTTAAACATTTGACAATTGTTATTTCAATAAAAAGTAAATTTAATAATACATAAATTTTAATTGCAATAAAAAATTAATATCTTAAATTTGTTAATATAAATCGTGGCAAATACATTTTTAGTAATTATAATTTTTTCAATAGTGACAATTTCAATTGTCACTAATAAATTTGTAATTGTGATGACATATAATTGATAGTAATATGTTATATTTAATGGTGATAAAAATTTTTGATACAAAAACTTAAGTATTATGTGGCAAATTATTTTTTTCATCACAATAGTAATGACCACTTTATATGTTATCATCAGTACATTACTTTTTGCCAAAAATCACTTGTTACAAATTTGTTCCCTTTATCGGTGATGATCTATAGTGACAAAAAATTTTGTGTCACAATAACATTCTTATAATGACAATTTAATTGTGGAAGAGTTTAAACCATCATAATTACTATTATTAGTGACTGAATAACAATACGTCACAATTATTTATTATAACAGTGTCATAGGAAAATTTCGCAACAAAAAATCTAATATTTGTGACAAAATAGGTCACAGTCACAATAAAATCATCACTAAAAAATTTTACTTGTTGTAGTGCCGATTTCATTTCATAAATATTTCGTAGGTACATATTTTGTCGGAATTGGTGTGGGAATTAGGTAAAAAGTTTTGTAAAAAATAATAATAATAAAAGAGTTTGTTTATCAATGAAATTTTTATTGATAATCCATCAAAAGGTTGTTTAAATTTAAAAACCTTGAATCCCTGAATCGTTAAATCCCCAAATTTTAATCTTTTAATCCTTAAACTTTCTCTCTCTCTCTCTCTATCTCCCATATTACACAAACCCTTTCCTTGACCATTTTCCATCGTCGATGGTGGTTTCCACCGTTAATGATCTGTGTCCACCATTTGCTCCATGCTCCTTGCTCCTCATCGCCTGCCCTCGACTCCGTCAGTAAGCTACCGGTCTCCATTCTCTCCATCGATTTTATCAAACTTTTTTTCCTTCTACTGGTCTCCACGTTGTTGGTCGACCTTATCTCTGTCATGCCACCTTGGGCTGAGCTTGTCTCCTCTATTTTTGTTCGAAGATAGTACAGTTAAAGATTCGTTCTACAATGTTAAAGTTAAAGATTCATTGTTTATTTTCGCTTTTATTTTTTGCATTGACAGTCTTAAAAAATAGATGAATTTTCTAATTTAATGTCTGTGTTTTGGAATTTATTTTACAGTGTTTTAGAATTGTGGAATTTTTTGTACAGTGTTTTGGATTTTGGGAATTTAGATGATACAATGTCAGATGATATAATTTTGGAATTCAGATGATAAAATTTTGGAATTTTGAAATGCATATGATATCATTTTGGAATTTATATTTGTGTTTTGAAATTTTTTATTTTTTGTACAGTGTTTTAGAATTTTGGAATTGAAAGGAACACATTCATTGAATTATGTATGTACTTTTAGCTTTGATTTACTATAGGGTGGTTGATTGGAATTTTTTGGTTGTTAGATCCCAAATAATGTCAAATTTAGGACTCCAAAATATAAATGTTAAATTATGTTTATGTGGCATTGAGGGGAACATAATGTTTCTATTTTTTTTTTCTTCTTTTCTATTATCTTTTCATGAATGTGTGTTTTAAATGTGGGTGTGTATATGTGTATGTTCTGTAATGAATATATATTTTTTATTTTTTTTTATGATACTAACTTTTATTATTTTCCATTCCATTGACTTTGAAAGTAGAACAAGCTCTGTACGTATAAGTGTTTCAAAAAAAATCTCTTGTAACACCTTGAACTACATTGAGAAGCCTAATATCTAAGAAATTCTTCAATCATTGAAACCAAAAATATATTACTGTGAAGGTGTTGTTTTAAAGTATGCATGATGAATTTTTCTAAAACTTTTTGTGCCATTGATGGATTGTTTGTTAAAGTAGACCAATAATTACCTTATCTTCTCATTTAGATAATTTTGTTTAGTATAGCAATAATTGCTTATATGATCAACCAATAAAAATGTTAAACGCTTTATAGGACTTTAATTGCTTAGATTTCAATTTAAGATATTAAGAGTTTTATTTTTTTTACCTTTATGATGATTTAATTAGTGTTGAAAAAATGGATGAAGATCACTCTTGGATGTATTCTCTTTTAGATGTAAATGGATTAATTAGTCGAGACTTCTACAATGGTGTAGATGAATTTATTAGATATGCTTAATCTCAATCATATTTTGCAAGTAATGGGAAAATTAGGTATCATTGTACCTAATGTAAGAATAAAAGGTTTTTAAAATGGATTTTGTGCATAAACACCTTTATTATAAGGGATTTACTCTTGGTTATATGAGCTGGGTCTCACATAGAGAGTTAAAAGTAAAACAACCATTAATAAATAAAGATACCTTTGAATTAATAAGTTAAGCAAGAATAAAAATTTTGTGTACTAGAATAGTTATGGATACTATCTATCCTGATTTGGGTTGGATACTTTTCATGCTAGTGAGACAAGAGTTGATGAAGAAGATCCAAGTGCAAACGTGGCAAGCTTTTTTTTTTTTTTGAATAATGCAAATGAACCATTGTGGTCAAGCTATACGAAACACAAATCCTCTCTATTATTTCGTAATTTTTAAATTGTAAATTAAAATTTAACATGATTGAGTCATGTTTTGACTATTTGATGAGCATAGTGAAGGATATGTTGCCAGTGGATGATAAATTACCTAAAAATTTTTCTAAAATAAAAAACAAAAGTTGACAAAAACTTGGACTAGTTATTTATTTATGTGAAAACAATTGCATGTTGTTTTATAAGAAAGCAACAAATTTGACATATTGTTTGGTATGTGGTTATTCTCAATTTATAAAGAATAAGTCTATTGGTGAGATGAAAAAATAAACTCATTATAAAATCTTACGTTTTATACCACTGATACTAGGGCTTTAAAGACTTTATATGTCAATTAAAACTACTGAACATATGACATGACATGCATAAAACCAAAGTCATAATGGTGTGTTTCCACATCCTATTGATAGTGAAGCTTGTAAACATTTCAATTGTAGCCATGAATTATTTGCACTTGAACTTCAAAATGTAAGATTAGGATTATGTGTGGATGGTTTTGTCCATTTAGTCCAAGTGCAAAAGCATACTCTTGTTGGCCAGTAACGATAGTGGTATACAATTTGCCACTATAGTTGTCTATGGAATAAAAATATATCTTAAGGAAAACTATACTATTGCATTATCTTAGAAATATAGTGAAGACTTTTCTAATTATCTAGATTTTAATCCACATGCATGGACTGAAATTATTAGAGGGGTTAAAGCTACGCGCACTTATGTATATAGCTTTGGATCTACATATAGATCTAAGGAGTTACTTAACTCAAGTTAGTCCACTATTGCAGCAGCAATGTCTCACTCAGTTTATGATTTATCATTTGTTCCTCTTCAACCTCCCTAGCCTTAGATACAAGCACAAATTGTTGAATTAAGAACTAAAATGAGGGCTGAGCTTAGGTCTTTCATGGATCAAATAATACAATTGATGGGATCTAAACAATTTTCACCAACACAACTTGATGACAACAAAGAAGATTTTGGATTAGGAGATGCAACAGCACAATGACATGTTTTTCAAGACTTGTATGATGGATTTTATGATTTCAGTACTATATTTTATGGATGTTAACTTTCTAATTTAGATTGTTTTAGAATTTCTATAGATATAAACATTATGATGTGGATTTAATTTTTTAATTAATAATAATAGACAAACAATAGATTTTTAAAATAATTACACATATTTTATTTTTAATTTATAGATTTCTTAAATAATTATAGATGAAATTAATCAAATTATCGATTAAATTGTAATTTTTTCCATGAATTTTACCAACTGAATACCGGCACTTATTGGCGAATTGTCGACATAATTACTGATGAAATTATAATTGACAAAATTTACCAATGAAAAATTCTGTCAGTAATTATTGATGAAATTTTAAATTTTCGATGAATTATTATTACCAACTTGTTTACTACTAACGAAAATTTCTGTTAATAAATATATTATCGCTGACAAATTCAATCGAAAAAAGGTTTTTTTAAATTGTGATGAATAGCTCTAAATTTAAATTCAATATCCTAAAAAACACATATAAACTTAGCTTTATATATACCAGTTTGATGTTAATTAGTATATTTCTCATATACAATTTGATGGCAACCTAGTCCAAATGGACAACTGAGCATTTAAAATTTTTTATTCTTGAATGGTTCAACAGAAAAGTGCCCACGGGTTGAATCGGATTAACCCAGGCTCAATTCCTTGCCTAATGGTTTGATCCATTAATATTTCATATATTTTTAGAATTAACTTTAATTAAAAATAAATTTTATTAATCAAACAGTAATTCGGGCCAAGTTCAAACTTCAAAATCTATGTGTAAAACTCGATTCGTGAACAAATTTATGTTCAAGTTACAAGTTATGGGTTACGGTAGGCATTTGGCTAGAACAAGAAATTTTGAAAGCACAAAAAAAAAAAAAAATGAAAACAAAAAGCAAACATTTAAACTAAAGGGTATTTTTCTAATTTTTGAGCTTGTCTGAAATGTTTCTACAAGATTATAAAACGTATGAAGAAAGAATAACTTTCAAAATAAATCGAAGAATCAGCAGCTCATCGATTATCAATTGACTTTGCATATGCTACTTCTAGCATTAATATATGAGTCCAAAAATCTGTTTAAAATTCTCACCCATCTTTCAAAAGAGAAAAAGAATATATTTCTTTTCACATTTTGTGAAAATTAATGTGAGCACTAAAAAGCTATATTGATTCCAAGAAGATTGAAACGCAATAAAGCAAAAACATAGTACACTATTATTAAAGAAAAAGGTTCTTAGCTTTAGAAAGACAATAATATTTATGAGATTATAAAAAGAAATCAGTACCTTTTATCTTTGATTTGATTGATCAATTTAATGTGACCTATTACGTTTTTTAATTTGCTCTTAAGGCTTGAATGATAATCAACATTTAATCAGAATTCATATCACATCTTTTTTTTTTTTAATTAAGATATTTTAATTGATATTATATTTGATGTATTATAAGTGTATAAATATTATATATTACCAGTGAATCATACAATGATATTTTATTAAAAATATCTTTAATTTTTTTTCTTTTCTTTTCCAAGACGACAAGAGGAAAAAAAAAACAGCTTAAATATATTACTATTGGTTTGGCTTCCTTTTTCCTTTACAATAAAAATGATAATAAGGCAAATGGAGAATATTTATTAGGGTTTATATTTGATATAATATTAATGTATAAATTTAGAACAAAATTATGAAGTTCTTTAAGTGAAATTTGAAAAATGATTTGACAAAAAACTTTAATAAAAAATCGAAATCAATATATTAATAGAATTTAATGTAAATATCAATAATATGCAAAATAAAAATGTTATTTATAATTCAAATTTTATCAATATTTATTTAATGGTATAAATTCTATTAACGTTTTAACTAAAAATGTCTATTTAAAAAAATATATCAAAGTTTATTCAAATTTTTTCAAATTTTCACACTTGATATATGTAGCAAGATTTTTTTTCAATCTATTAATTTTGATTTTCAATTTTAGGTTTTATTTAATTGTTTCTAATAAGAAATTTCACAAATTTCACCTAATTAACTTAATCTAAATCTTTCCCTAAATTGTATACACTATTAATAAGTAAGATGATATTATCTTATTAATAAAATTAATTAATTAATGTAATCTCATTAATGAGTAAATTTTTTAAAAATATTAATTTTTCATATGTTTTTTTTAAAGGTTATATTTGCTCATTAATAAAGTGACATCTTCTAATTCATTAAATGTATAAATTATATACATTTAGAGTATATCCAATATAAACTCTATTTATTACTGCTTGATCTAGAGATCTTCAACTAGTTGGACAATGAATATCTTCCATGGCACATCTGGGTTCTTGGTGCAGTGGACTTCTTTGCCAATATTATAAGGTACAATTACCAGAAGAACAACTGATTGATCGCTCTTGGCCCTCCCCTTCCTACAATAAGCTGCAAAATCCTCACAATTGTTAAGAACAAAGTCGTCGGGGCCAAAGGATTGAGCTTGAACCCAACGACAGGCTTCCCTGACAACTTCGTCTGCAGGCTTGCTTGCGTAAATGCTACAAGAGCTGCCCTTCCCCAAAGCGCTTTGCTGTAGGAGACTTCGTGTTCACAAACGTAAAGATTGCGACCGTTGAGGAAACAGTCAAGGCAGGTGCGATCGGAATCGCCAGGTCCCATGAATTGAATCATCATGTTATCACCCACATATATGCCTGCCGTCATACAAATATGCCAGTTAGGAAATCAACGAAATGTCTTTGGTTTTATAATATAAATATCACTAACAGAAATTGGAACAAATGTGACGGAAAAAAATTCCGTCACAAATTATTGTCACTAATTATATCTAACAGTGACGAATTTTATGACAAAAATTATGAGTAAAAGATTTCAATGTATTGTAACAAAGTAAGAGATGGAATTGTGACAGTGATGAATCAAAATATCATCAAGAAAAATGATGGAAAATCAAATAATTTTTGGCGCCTAAAAAATTTTTATGCCTAAATATAAGTCATGATCATAATTTCAATGGTTGGTAGTTGTTACATGTTTTTCCCTGTTTAAATACCTGCATTCGTATTTTCTCATCCTCAGTATCAATATCGAGATTAATACTAGTTAATCAAATTAAATGCCATTTGTTGTTTTTCAGGTTAAAAGATCATAAAGTAGCACTTGGAAAGTGATTAGTTGCAAATCCTAAATTAAATAAAACGAACATTAATGAAGGTGGATTCTAGTCATAACACTTAATTTCCTTCTGCATATAAAAGAAAAAGAATTTTAATGTTCATCATTTTAATGATCACCAACCCTTCCATAACCCATGTGAAAAAATCTCCACGATCTCTCACTTCATACATCAGGTTATGGGAGAGCGCTTCTGTACTTGATATACTAGAAAATGTTGGTAACTTAAACTCAAATATTAGTATTAGGTGATTTTGAGCCTTCTCAATCCAAAAGGTAGCTAAAAAATTAAGACTTTCCCTCACATTTGTAAAGGAATCACCAACCCTTTTCACAACCCATGTGAGAGAACCTCAACACATTGGTTATCGAATTTAGAACATCATTAATACCAGACCATACATAAAACTATTTCTTAAAAAATAAAATCCGTCACCTACGACATAGGCAAAACCAAACTTTTAGTTTGGGGAGTCTAAAGTTTTACATTATATTTTGAACATGGATAGAAAAAAAAAAAAAAGGAAATAATTAGCGCCTTTTGTTAAAAAGATGGAGGTGATGGGGGAAGGCTTACTATGGTGGTCATAAGGAAATAAACCTTTTAATAACCTATATGTTTGTAAATATTTGATTGTCAGGTTTGAGCATATCTCGCTACTATAAATATGTTTATTATCTATAGAATTTTATAAATGAACTTTTTTTGTCTGTAATTACTAATAGAATATTAATGGATTACCAATAAAATTAAAAAATGAAAACTTTCAATTTAATATCAATTAAATATTGATGAATTATCGACGAAAAATATCAACGAAATAAATTTTATCGATTTGCCGTGGGTAAAGTTTTAGTGCAGTTACAAAATTTTGACGTTGTACTTGTTACCAAAATTTTCTGTTGATAATAATATGGATACGTATTTTACCTACGAACAAATTTTGTTAATAAATAATTTTCATTAAAAAATTAGATTTAAAAAAAAGAAATTTAAATTAATAAATAAAATTTTATATTTTTAATTTTTTTAGTTAACTTTTGAAATACTGACAGAATTTTCGTTAGTATTTCTTCGTTCATTTTCATTTAGGAATAAAATCCCTAATTTGCTATAAATAACATATTTAAATTAATTTATAAATTAATTAAATATAAATTAATTGTTCAAAAATCCTAAATCCATTCATTAAATTTAATTTATATAAATAAAAAAATTAAAAAAATAATTATATTAAGTTTAACAAAAAAAATTCAATTCACTCATGCGTATATAAAAACTAAAAATAAAAATTATATATATTAAAATATATATAATTTTTATTTTTAATTTTTATAAATGTAAATTAATTTTTATATATATTCAAATCAAACCGAGCTAGGTTCGGACTTTAAATATTTTATTTAAAATTTTATTTAAAATTTAAATGAAAGTAAAATTTATATTTAAATTTATTTAATGAATTTTAATTTTTTATTGAAATCCTTTCAAAATTTAAATGGGCCTTATAATTAAGGGTATCCATAATTTGATTTTAACCGAATTAACCAATCGAACTGATCTAATTTGGTTAATCGTTTGACTATCAAATTAATTTCAATCAATTAATAAAATAATTTTAGTAAAATTTCAGTTTTCATTTAATTTGATTTGAAAATTGAATTAACTTAAATTGTAATCGAAATATAATATAATCCAAATATAAAATAAAAAAACATGAAATAGATCATTTAATTTTATAATTTATTAAAATTTTTAACATAATATTTTTTATATTTAAATATTTTATTGAATAATTTTATTTAATTTATTTAAAATATAAACAATTTAAAATTTAAAATATAATTTAACTTAAATATCTTTATTATTTGATTAATCTAAAAAATTAATTAAATTGATTGAATTTAATTTGATTTGTTAATTTTTTAAATTTATAAATTTGATTGATTAATAAAAATAAAATAAAATAAAATAAAATAATATATTTATTTTAGATAGTTCAATTTAAATTTATCCGAATTAATTGAATAAACACTTCTCTTCGAATTTTTAAGGATAACTTGAAAGGAATTTAAATAATTATTCTTTTACAAAAAAGTATTATCTTTGTTTTTTAAAAATTTATTATGTGAAATTCTCAAATTTTAACTCCATCTAGATATTAGAGAATAAAAAAATAAAAATAAATATTTCTAATACAAAAATGCCATTTTCATCATAAATAATATTTGTTTAGAAAAAAACATAATTACATGCATTATTTAGTTTATGTTCTAATTATCATACATGCATTTTGTGCATTAATAATAGATGTGAAATAGCAAAATAAAAATTTCAAAAAAAAGAAAATTCTTTTAGAAAAAATAGGACAATTAAAAAAAAATGATTTTGGAGATCTTACCTAAATATTGAAGCGAATTCAAATCACACTTTTACTAAGGGATATCATTTTCATCTTTACCTCAAATTAATCATGAAATTTTTTTAAAAGATTAATCTTTTTAAATTCTACTTAAATGTTGAAGAATTAGAGAAAGCTTTTTGACACCAAAAGATTTTATTTTATCATTAAATGTTTTTTTTTAAAGGTACAATGATGAAAAAATAAAAAGAGATAAAATTAAAGATTTATAAGATGAATTAAATTGATCATTTTAATCTTCTAATTTGTATTTGCATTATTTATTTGCTTCATATGCATCACAAGTATTTTATTATTGTCAAAGAAATATAAAACAGTAAATGGTGATTTTGGAAAAAAAATTTTATTAGAAAGAAAAAACTAATATTTTTAAATAAAAATAACTTTTGGGACCTTAACTAGATATTGCAGAGTTTTTAAATAATTATTTTTATAAAAGAATATTACATTGGATTTTAAGAGTTATTGCAAGAATTTCAAGCGAAAGAAAATTTTTTAAAATTTTGCCTAAATATTGAAAAATTTAAGAAATATTATAAAACTAAAAATTTTTATTCTATTCTTAAATAAAAGTTTTTAAAAAGATTTTTAAAAAAATAAAAAAAATGATGGGAATTATTTTAAATATTAAAATTAAGATAATTTTTATCAAAGCAAAATGATAACACATGATCAATTGTTTTCATTTTAAAAACGAGTGTTGTAGAGTGTAAATTCTTTCCCATGCATAATCATATTTCCAAACTCTATTTTATTATTTGCAAACCTAAATTTTTTTTAATAAGTTAATTAATTTTAAAATTTTATTAAAATAACAAATTTTAAATGATTAATCATACTTAATAAAAAAATATTGATGATAACTCTCTATTTTTATTTTAATTTTATAATCTCATCTAACGATCCCAAAATCATTATGACAATAAATACTACTTGAATCCAAAAATCTAAGTTAATAGATTTTTGAATTCTCGATTTATATATTATATATCACATTCAAATACGCACTTACATATGTGATTCTCAACACTTTAGCTTTGCCCTTAATTTTCTACATTGGCGGATGGTTTAAAGAACCTGTGCCCCCCAAAAATTTTGAATTTTTTTAATACCATAAGTTATTTTCATAATAGATTTAAATTCTTTTATAAAAGAATTAGTTTGGATCGCTCAAACTTAAATTTATTGTATTGATATATATTATTATTTATTTTATGTATTTATGTGAATATATAATTATAAAAATTACTTGTATCTAAATATTACAATTTTTAATTTCAAATTTTTTTTAAAACTTTTGTTTACTTATCATAAATAATTTCCAATTTAAAATGAGTAATAAATTTGTCAATACTATTTTTTCATAAATATATAAATTTAAGTTTAATATACATGCAAGTAATAGAATAACTAAAACCAATTTGATGAATATCTAATTGTGATTCATTGTTTCATTAAATTTTTTTACTATAGTATGTATGCTCATTTTATTTGAAAATTGTTACATGTCAAAACAATTAATATGATTACTTTAAATACATTTTCAATTTTTAGAATGTAAAAATACTATGTAAAAAATTGAAAGGTTTTAATTTATGTATCAAAGTCTTTACTTGATTGTTTTCAAATTTACCTAATTTTTTTTTTATTTTTTCATTTTAATACTTTAAATATTAAATATGATAAAAATAATATGTTAATATTGTAAAAAAAAAATAATGATTTTATTTTTATAAAGAATATTGTTTATGATTTATAATTAAAATCGTAAGATCAATTATTTAATATATTTATTTTGTTTTATATATATTTACATATTAACATACTTATAATTATAAGTTTGTTATATTATATATTTGCATCTTTTTTATTAATAATAATTTGATATATTTTGAAAAAAATTATTGTAAAATATTACTTTAGCTGTTTTAAAATTAAAGATCAAGATCCGTCGATGATTTCCTACGTTAGTTATTGGGCCTCGACATATCATTCCTTATACTTATAAATTAACATTTTGCCTCGTGAATCAATTCTGGAAATGTCCACGAGCTTTATCTGTTCTTATGGGCGTCATTAGTCGCGGGTGATCGCTTTTGCAATAATAGCTGCGATGAGGCCTCCACCCACACCAATTGCTAGAGGAGTACTTTTTTGAATATGGTCTTGACCTGATCACTTTCTTTCGAGCCTGTTTTGCAGAACACAGCAAAGTGCTCGCAATTGTTTGTTAACAAGTTATACGGGCCAAAGAGATAATTCCATTCCAAGCAATCAGTGGCCATCGTAATAACTTCATGGGCTGGCTTGGAGAATCTATATTCACAAACGTGAAGTGAGTGACCGTCAAGGAAACAACGGAGGCAGGTTTTGATGACTCCACTACTGAAGTTTCTTTTGTATCCACATTTTTGACATGGATCTGAAAATCGATTATAAATTATTGGAGGTGCCATGAGGTGAATGACCATGTCATCGCCCACATATATTCCTGGTGTCAAAAACAGCCAAATTTTGACTTACTAAGTTATTATGATCGATCATCTCGATCAATAAAATCCTTTAATTATACATCATGAAAAGAAACAAAAAAAAAAAGAAAAAAGAAGCAAACCATGATGATAGTAGAGACCTCCGCTCCTTTCGCTGTAGATGTGATCTCCTGGTTCGGGCTCCCAATAAGGGTTTGGATCAATCGGTACATGCTCCGTAAAAAATGTCGAAGAAGAAGAAGAAGATGACAGTGAAAGTCCCATTTTTTTAATTTCTATTTAAAATCCTTTAATTTAAGTTGTCTTCTTTATGAAAAACTCGATGAATTTATAGTAGAATTGCCCAGAGAATCCAAGCAACGTAAAATCGAGAATCAATTAATAAAAAGAAAATACCTATGCTCTAAAACTTAAAAAAGTAGGTTCTTATACGAGAAAATGTACATAATTATTGTCCATCAATGGTGCGGAATTTTACAAACGTAATGTGAATGCTTGAAATGTTTAGTTGCTTTGGCATAACTTTTAACTCAAATGAAAATGTATTAAATTTATATTTACGAGTCTCTTATTAATTAGCAATATTTTCTTTAAGATTTATAGCTTTTAACTACAAAATAATTACGTTGTGTATTGCTTAACTTATAACGAAGTGCTGATCACTTTGCTCAGGAATAGCTCTAAATTTAAATTCAATATCCTAAAAAAACTTATAAACTTGGTTTTATATATACTAGTTTGATGTTAATTAGTATATTTCTCATATACAATTTGATGGCAACATAGTCCAAAAGGTTCTACGTAAAAGTATTCATGGAATGGATCGGATCAAGCCAAACTTGATTTCTTGTCAAATGGTTTGATCCATTGGGTTCGAATATACTCATTTTATTATTAATAAAATATTAAAATATTTTAAAATAATTTGTATATTAATATTTCGTATTTTTTTGAATTAATTTTAAATAAAAATATTTGTATTAATTAAATAGTAATTTAGGTCGAGCTCAAATTTCAAAATTCATATTCAAAATTCAATTGGTGGATAAATCTTTCTTCAAGTTACAAGTTACGGGTTACGGTAAACATTTTGCTAGAACAAGAAATAAAAAAAATTGAAAACAAAAAGGAAACATTTAAACTAGAGGGTATTTTTCTAATTTTTGGACTTTGTATGAAATGTTGCTAAAAAAAATTATAATACGTATTTACAAAGAATAAATTTATAATTATATTGGGTAAAGACAAATTGTTTTTATATCCTCAAACTTAATATTTTAAATTTGGAGAAGTTAAAAACACATCTTTGTAATAACTTTCAAATTAAAAAAAAAAATTTGAAGAATCAACAGCTGGTCTATTATCAATTGACTTGTGAATATTTGCACATGCTACTTCTACCATTAATATAGGAGTCTAAAATCTGTTTAAAATTCCAACCCATCTTTCAAAAGAGAAAAAGAATATATTTCTTTCCACGTTTTGTGAAAATTAATGTGAACACTAGAAAGTTATATTGATTCAAAGAAGATGAATCTCATAAAGCAAAACCATAGTACACTAATATTAAAGAAAAAAGTTCTTATCTTTAGAAAGACAATAATATTTATAAGATTATAGAAAGAAATCAGTGCCTTTTATCTTTGATCACTGGTGTAATGATCATGATCTAGAATTGGAGTTTGTGAATGCCAGCATCTGCTAATTTACCCATAATTTCCAAACCAAATTATCTGCAAATTTATGTTAATGTAATCCAATAAGCTCTTTAATTTGTTCTTAAGACTGAATATAACACCTCATTAATCTCACACTGAAATACATTCATTATAATATATAAGTAAAAATTTGAATTTATACGTATGAATTGATTTTTGTTTAAATGAAAATTTCAAATTAAAATAGATAATATATGATAAATTGAATCGGAAAATGTTAGAAATCCTATTTAAATATTGGAAGGAATTCAAATAAAATTTTTTTTTAACAAAGGAGTATATATTTGTTTTTTAAAAATCTATTATGTGAAATTCTCAAGTTTTAACTTCACTTAAATATTGGAAAGTGAAAAAAAAATATTTCTAATACAAAAAATGCATGTTCATCATAAATACTATCTATTTAGAAAAGAAACATAATTACTTTTGTCATTTAATCTATGTTATCATCAAGCATTTTGTGCATTAATAATAGATATGAAATAGCATCATAACCATTTCAAAAAATTTTTCTTTTAGAAAATGAAAATAATTTTGGAGATCTTACCTAGATATTAGAGAGAATCCAAATCACACTTGTACCAAGGGATATCACTTTCATCTTTACCACAAATGAATCATGAAAATTTTTTAAAGGATTAATTTTCTTAAATTCTACTTAAATATTGGGGAATTAGAGAAAGCTGTTTGATATCAAAATACTTCATTTTATCACTAAAATTTTTCAAAAAATAAGGTACAATGATGAAAAAAATAAAAAAGAGATAAAATTAAAGGTTTATAAGTTGAATTAAATTGGTCATTTTAATCTTTTAATTTGTATTTGCATTATTTATTTACTTCATGTGCATCACAAGCATTTTATTATTGTTAAAGAAATGTAAAGCAATAAATGGTGATTTTGGAAAATAATTTTTATTATAAATAAAGAACTTAATATTTTTAAGACCTTACTCAAATAAAGTTTTAAATAATTATTCTTTATAAAAGAATATTATGTCAAATTTTAAAAGCTATTATGCAAATTTCAAGAGAAAAAAATATATTTTTAAATTTCGTCTAGATATTGAGAAATTCAAAAAATATTTTAAGATTAAAAATTTTCATTTTATTCTTAAATAATATGTTTTAAAATGATTTTTACAAAAATAAAAAAATCAAGAGAATTATTTTAAATATTAAAATTAAGATTATATTTATAAAAGCAAAATGATAATACATAATCAATTAATATTATTTTTAAAATGAGTGATGTGAGGTACTAATTTTTTTTCATATATAATCATACTTCCAAACTCTGCTTTATTATTTGCAGACCTAAAAATTTTTTTAATAAGTTAATTAATTTTAAAATTTTAATAAAATAATAATTTTTTAGACAACCAATCATATCTACTAAAAAATTAATAATAATTCACTATTTTGATTTTAATTTTAAAATTTCATTTAAAGATTCCAAAATTATTTTGACAATAGACATCACTTGTATCCAAAAATCTAAGTTAATAAATTTTTGGATTCTCAATTTATATATTATATATATCACCTTCAAACCCGCACATACACACGTGATTCTCAACACTATAGTCCTGCCCTTAATTTCCTACATTAGTTATTGGGCCTCAGCGTATCATTCCTTATTCTTATTTATAACATTTTGCCTCGTAAATTTCTGGAAGTGACCACGATCTTGATCTGTTCTTATCGGCGTCTTTGGGCCTCGGTAATTACTTTTGCAAGACCATAAGCTCCCGTGAGGCCTACACCCAGAGGTCCCAGACCAATTGTTACGAGAGGATTTCCAATATGGCCCATGACCTGATGACTTATTGCCGTGCCTGTTTTGCAGTACACAGCAAAGTCCTCGCAATTGTTTGCAAACATGTCATAGCAGCCGAAGCCGTTCCCTTCCAGGAAATCTGTGGCTGTCTTAATAACTTCATAGGCTGGCTTGGAATGGCCTACGTGGCAAGTACCACGTCGTCTCCTATTGAAAACAACAAAGGGGACTCCATATTCATAAAAGTGAAGTGAGTGACCATCAAGGAAACAATCGAGGCAGGTTTTGATGACTCCACCAATGAAGTCTCGCTTGTATCCACATTTTTGACATGGAGCTGAAGACCCAATATGTTTTTGTTTGGCAGGTCCCTGGAGGTGAATGACCATGTCATCGCCCACATAAATTCCTGGTGTCAAAAATAGCCAAATTATGACATACTAAGTTATTATGATCCATCTTCTCCATGAACAAAATCCTTTAATCATAAATCATGAAAAGAAAAAAGAAGCAAACCATGATGATCGTAGAGACCTCCGCTCCTTTCGCTGTAGATGTGATCTCCTGGTTCGGGCTTCCGATTAGGGTTAGGGTTTGGATAATCCGGTATAAGCCCCGGAAAAGGTAACGGATTAATAATTGGTGGAGGTGGAAACAGCATGCTTTGTTGCGGTCCCATTTTCTTTTTCTATTTCAAATCCTTTAATTTAAGTTGTCTTCTTTAGGAAAAACTCGATGAATTTATAGTAGATTTGCCCAGGAGAATCCATGCAACGTAAAATCGAGAATCAAATTAATACACAAAAATACCTATGCCTAAAACTTTAAAAAGTAGGTTCTTATGCGAGACAATGTACATAATTATTGTCCATCAGTGGTGTGGAATTTTACAAACGTAGTGTGAATACTTGCAATGTTTAGTTGCTTTGGCATAACTTTTAAATCAAATGAAAATGTATTAAATTTATATTTACGAGTCTCTTATTAATTAGCAATATCTTCTTTAAGATTTTTAGCTTTTAACTACAAAATAATTACGTTGTGCATGCCTTAGCTTTTAACGAGGAAGAGCAGATCACTTTGCTCATGAATAGCTCTAAATTTAAAGTCAATATCCTAAAAAAAACATATAAACTTGGTTTTATATATACTAGTTTGATGTTAATTAGTATATTTCTCGTATATAATTTGATGGCAGCATAGTCCAAAAGGTTCTATGTAAAAGTATTCATGGATTGGATCAAACCAAACCAAACCAAACTTGACTCCTTGTCTAATGGTTTGATGCATTGGGTTCGAATATGCTCATGTTATTATTAATAAAATATTAAATTATTTTAAAATTTATTTTTATATTAATATTTCATATATTTTTACAATTAATTTTAAATCAAATGATTTTTTATTAATTAAATAATAGTTTAGATTAAGCTCGAATTTCAAAATTCATATCCAAAATCCGATTGGTGGAGCAATCTATATTCAAGTTACAAGTTAGGGGTTACAATAGGCATTTGGCTAGAATGAGAAATTTTGAAAGAAAAAAAAAATTGAAAACAAAAAGGAAACATTTAAACTAGAGGGGTTTTTTTTTTTTTAAATTTTTGGGCTTGTCTGAAATGTTTCTAAAAATTAATAATACGTATGTACAAAGAATAAATTTATAATTATATTGGGTAAAGACAAATTGTTGTTATGTCCTCAAACTTAATATTTTAAATTTGGAATTCAAAACACATCTTTGTAATAACTTTCAAATAAAAAAAAAAAAACTTTGAAGAATCAACAGCTAGTCTATTATCAATTGACTTGTAAATATTTGCGTATGCTACTTCTAACATTAATATATGAGTCCAAAATCTATTTAAAATTCCAACCCATCTTTCAAAAAAGAAAAGGAATATATTTCTTTTCACGTTTTGTGAAAATTAATGTGAACACTAAAAAGTTATATTGATTAAACTATGATTGAAAATCATAAAGCAAAAACATAGTACACTGTTATTAAAGAAAAAGGTTCTTAGTTTTAGAAAGACAATAATATTTATAAGATTATAAAAAGAAATCAGTATCTTTTATCTTTGATCACTGGTCTAAAGATCATGATCTACAATTGGAGTTTGTGAATCCCAATCTATGCTAATTTAACCATAATTTCCACACCAAATCATCTGCATATTTTAAATTAATGTAATCCAATAAGTTTTTTAATTTGTTCTTAAGACTGAATATAAACGCCTAGTATATATAATATATACATAAAAACTAGAATTCATATGTGTGTATTATTTTTTAAAAGATAAAATTGTAAAATTTTAAATTAAAATAGATAATATCTGATAACTTGAGTATAGATCTTCATAATTGATATCAAATGCTAATTTATGCATATGAAATTTGTGAATGCTAACTGATGCTAATTTATCGATAATTTTTAGGTCATATTATATGTGATACGATAAGATTTGATTTGATTGACCAAACTAACATGACTTAATACGTTTTTTAATTTGCTCTTAAGGCAGGAAATGATAATCAATTTTTAATTAGAATTCATATCACATCTTTTCTTTTCTTTTTTTTTATTAAGATGTTTTAATTGAGATTATATTTGATGTATTATTAGTGAATAGATACTATATATTATAGTGAATCATACAATGATATTTTATTAAAAAATTAATTTTAAAAATTTTAAAATCTTAAAAATAAATATACTTAATCTTAAGAATATATTTAAAATTAATTTCTTTAATGATGTATTATTGTGTAATTCATTGACAATGTATAACATTATACATTGACAATATATCGAATATAAACCCATTTTAATTTAACTAATTACAATTACCAATATATATATATATACACACACGTATAAAACCTTAAGAAGAGTCACTTTCACCATGAATACAATCAAATATATTTTTCTTAGACCTCAAACCTTATCTGATTCCTTCTTTTAGGAGCATACAAAGTATTCCCCACTCACAAATGGTATATATAACTTGAAGCGCTAGCAATATCTTTAACTTTTTTTTCTTTTTTTTTTTCCAAGACGACAAGAGGAAAAAAAGCAGCTTAAATATATTACTATTGTTTAGGCTTTCTTCTTTTTACCTTCATGATAAAAATGATAATAAGGCAAATGGAGATTATTTATTAGGGTTTATATTTGATATAATGTTAGTGTATAAGTTTTAGAACAAAACTTATATGAAATTTTTAAAGTTTACGAAGTTTTTTTTAAAAATGATTTAATAAAAAATTAAAATTCATAGATTGATAGAGTTTAATATAAATATTAATAATGTGTAAAAATATTAAAATTATTATTTATAATTCAAATTATATCAATATTTATTTAATAGTAAAAATCTTATTAATATTTTTACTGAAAATATCTATATAAAATATATATTAAATTTTTTTTCAATTTTACGTACTTAATCTATGTAAGAGACCTTTCAATCATCGATTTTGATTTTCAATTTTAGTTTTTATTTAATTATTTCAAATAAAAAAATTTACAAACTTTATATAAAAAACTTCATCTAAATCTTTTTCAAAACTTCAAATGTTAATATCTCTTATCCTTGGTACTTTTAATCTTCAAAATCAAGCTGGGGCATTATGTAAAAAAAGGCCCAAAACTGAGTCAAATACACATACACTGGCATAAGCCATGAAGAATTCAAGCCAAGAGTGGAGAATCTAAGAGGCAAATGTTCTTACCCTAGCCGAAATGCATCTTTGATGAATTTATCACGCTGACGCACCACAAATGATGTGTGAACGCTTGCATATATATGCTGATTTTTGCATAATTTTTGAAGTCTAATTAGAGTTCCTTTTGAACTAATTAAATAATTAACAACAAGTTTTTTAGATATTGTAAATCTTACAATTTTCTCTCAACATTAAATCTGAGACTTTCAAATTGAAAATTCTAAATATTTTATTGTCGAATTGTCCTCCTATCGACACACTATTAATATTTTGGTTAATGAGTCTAGAAGAATCATGGAGATTAACATCAATCCCAACTTGAGCATGAAATTAGATTGAGTGCAAGTTTTAAAAAGTAAGTATGTGTAGATTCGAATTTTGTTTGAGTTTTTTTTTTTTAAATATTGTAGGCTCTTGAATTATATTTTGATATTGGATTTTAAAAGTAATTTTTTAAACCCAAATTTAAAGATCCAAAAGTATTTATTTATGTTTTGTTTTTTGGTAAAAAAAAAAAACATAAATTTTGAATTTTTAAAGATTGTGATTTTATTTATATTTGAAATTTAAAAGTCAAGTTTGATTTTGATAATTCTTGGCAATCAAGTTTCTATAAGAAGGAAAAGAAATTTTGACAAGATCTTGATAGATTCAATTGGCATTAAAATTTTTCAAATTGAAAGGAATTTAATCTCTATATAAAGAATTCAATTCTCAATTTGAAATCATCATCAATCAAACAAAAGAAGCAACATAATAAACAATTATCAAACAACACAAAGCTTTGAGTTTTGAGAAAAAAAGTTCTCAATAAGAGAGAGAAGAATAATCATCAAATAAAAAAAAGAAAGAGCTATATACATGATATTAAAGCAAACAAAGTCAAACAAAATTTTTCTAGGAGTAGGCTTTATTTCAAGTTGATCCAAGAACATTGATTAGGTACACTTTCTTTTATTTTTATGATATTATATTTATTTGTTGTGGCTGGGGATAATATTTATGATAATTATTCTTTTATGAAATTATTTTGTATGGCTAGTTTGTTTACTTATTTATTTCTATATTTATTTATCTATTCATTCTTTTTTATTTCAATTTTTTATTGATTTTTAATTTAATTGATGTAAATAAAAATTGAATTATGTTTTTTTTAGAAAAGTGTAAATTTATTATTTTATAATTAAAAACTTCTAAATATGTTTGTATCATTCTTTTAATGATATTATTTTGTAAATAAATAAAAGGAATGGGAATTTGATTTTTTTAAAAGATATTTAAATCCAACAATGAAGCCTCTTTAAGTAAACAATGAGTTTATCTTGAATAGTCTTGAGATGAAAAAAGTTTTTTTTTAGTGAAAGCCTAAACATTTTTTTTCAATATTTAAATATCAAAATTAATAAAAAACCATCTTTGAATTAAGGCTTGAATAAGATAACATGTGACTAATTTAGTACCAATTTTGAGCATAATGGGGTATTAAAACCTTTCCTACGTGTAACTGACTCTCAAACTTAGTTTGTATGATGCAGACTAGAGCTTATTTTTTTAGAGACCTTTAGTTAAGCTTAGGATAACATTAAAAAAATAGATTCATATAAGTAGCCAATTATACTTAGATAAAATAGATTAATGATGACTTCATATATTTTGTGTCTAATGAGAATGTTTTCATACTTAAAAGTTATGACAATCTAGCGACTCTGCTAGGAATATTACAGAGTCAAGTCATTAGTTAGTTGTGTATTATCTTAAGCCTTGTTTTGATGATTTTATTATGTAATAATTTTTCATGTGCACTAACTTATTTGTTTATTTTGTAGCCAATGATTTTTTATGTACTAATTTATTAGTTTTATTTTGTAAATTTTTATTTTTCATGTGTATTAATTTATTCGATTATTTGGGTTGAAATGTTCCTTCACACACTATGCTTGCATTTATGCATAAGTTTTAGACCCGAACTTTGTCATTTCTTAGGAGAGAGCAAATACCTATACTTTTGTAAGGTAATAACCTTCGTGTGAGCGAGTGAAAACTTCCATTTAAATTGAACCCTATGTTTGAGCTTATAATGGTAGGTGAGAATTTTAGTGCCTTACTAATTTATAATGGATAATGATGTGAAGAATAATTTAAAAAACCTTTAAATCATTAAAGCCTTTGAACCTCGTAGACAAACCTTAAGAATCCAACCTTAAGTTAAAACCCTACCATTCCCATTTGTATAGAAAACCCTAAAATAAAACACATGAAGGGACATATTTTGTTATTCACCTTATATTTGTTTATATTTATATTTGTCAAGATAATTTTGAACTTGTACAAAAATAAAAATATTTTTTTATATATTTTTCTTTTTAAAAAAATGAAGGAAAATAGGTGAGATTTGGAAATGTATTTTTTTCTTGTTATATGATTTATGATCATATCCATTTTATACATGCATTTATACATATATTTTTGTTGCCCATTCATTCATGCAATATTTTATTTTACTTTTTCATATATAAAAAGATGTCAATGCCTAATTGTAAATTAAAGAATAATTAAAGAATACTTTAAAGAATAATGTTTGGAGGCAATTTTTCCCTTTTCAATTTTGTACATAGTTTTAAATATAAATTCTTATTTTTACTATACGCTGCATACATATATTTGCAAATACATTTTTATCAATGTAAACATTTTTGTATGTACATTATTTCATTTGTTTGTGAGTATCTTTGTCTTTTGCAGTTTTACATAGTTTTGAATATAAATTCTTATTTTTACTATGTATTGCATACATGTATTTACATACACATTTTTTATTCATGTAAACATTTTTGTATGTACATTATTTCATTTATTTGGGGCTTTTTTTTTTTTTGCAATTTTGGTACATAAGTTTTAAATATGAATTTTTTTTCATAGAGGTATTTGTATATATTTTCTTGAATTTAAGATTGTTTGACATTAAAAGCTCATATGATTTCTTTTCATGATTGAAAAATGTTTTTTGTAAAGAAAAAACTTTTGTGCAAACAATCTTAAGAGAATTGATGATTATTGTAAAGAAAGATCATATGTAGTTGTTTCATTTACCATTTTATACCCCAATTCAATTGAAGATCACACCATTTAAAGCCTAACTTCTTAAGTCCCATGATCTTGATTTTCATTTGACAAAGAAGGATTTTCAAGTTAATGATCTTCATTAAGGCTATGAACAATGAAATTTATAAAATCATTTTTGAAAAATTTTTTGTAAGCCAATATATGAGGCACTCTATTAAAAATTATAGATTTTGGTAATTTAATAAGTGTCAAGATTATTCAAAACACATCAGTACCAAAGTTTTTTCAGAAAGTTCAAACTTTTTAATTTCATCCTTGAGGCATAATTACTGAAAAAATCATATCCTTTCAATATCTTTGTTCGACATCCTGATTTATGTAACATCCTTTTCTTTTTCATTCATTGTCCTAAAAACTGTTCCTTTACCCAAATCTTAGGGTAAATTTACTAAAAAGCTAATTTTTCCAATATCTTTTGATTTGAATGGCTTTTATTTCATTTTTTATTGAATGGAGATTGTATGAACATTTGGTGTGGGTTGTGAAAATGAAAATTGTAATATTAGGACTTTATTTGATGTAGAAAGATGATACATTTAGAGTTTAAGTTGTAAAAAAAAGATTACAAAAAAATAAAAAGAAAAGAATTGATTATGACATCATGCATATGAGATATTCAAATGATTCTAAAATCAAAAAGAAAAAAATCTTCTCTTGAGAATTATTTTTCAATAGAAGTATCCATATTTTATATGATCAATGACCATCTTTCATATTCCCTTCATTAAAAAAAAATCCATTTGCTACACCTTTTGAGCTTATTGATTTTTTGGAAGAAATCCAAATTAAGAATCACCTTCCATACTAGAGGACAAGTGTGAAAGAGGATTTATTTGAAAAAAATTAAATCCAAAGTTAAAGACAAGGAAAGAATGCCTGCATTCAAAAGGCAAGTTTCAAAATATTGGTTAGAATGAAAACATGAAAGAAAAAAAAACAAAGAAAAAGAGAAAAAATGAAAAAAGAAAGATGAAAAATGTGGAAAAGAAAATTTCATTGAGAAAAGAAATGATCATTGGTTTGATTACCTTTAAACACAGTTTTAAATCTATTTATCCTTTCTTTCAAAACCTTAAACCCTAGCTTACATTACATCCTTTAAAAAGTTTATTTTGATCAAGTGTAGATATCTAAATTGAAGAACTTTTCTTTAGGAAATCACCATCACTTTTTGATTTTGGATGAATTTTGAGTTTTCAAATGCATGATGGAATAGTAAAAAAAAAAAAAGAGAAAAAAAAAGATTGAATGAAACTCTAGGGTGAAAACTCGATAGGAAAATCTAGAACAAAATTGAAAATTTGAAAGTAACTTATGCAACTTCATCAAAGGAAAGGATTTGAATGAACCAATTGACAATGAAGACCTTTGAAAAATCCAAGAAAATGAACCCTAATTTGAAGATTTGTTTTGATATTCGAGCTTTTTTTTTTTAAATCTTGAGCTTGTCATAATTATCTTAACATTTGTTAAAATACCATATCCAAAAATTAAGAGAGTGCAAAAGTGAATTATGCTTTAAAAGATAACTTTTCATTTATTAGTTTAGATGAAGGAATTGATTTACTTTTTTCCATCCAAATCTTTCTTAGTAATTGAAATCTTGATGTGCCATCCATTTTGTCCTTTTGGAAAGACTAAGATGCAATCCAACTAATTCATTCTAGGTAGTAATCATTGATTTTCAAAAGATCAATGTCACATATTTTTAAAAAAATTGGTGCATGGAAAATTGTTACATGGGTAATTTTTTATTTTTGGACAATTTGTGTTGTTATTCTTTTGGGAGTTTTTTAAAATTTTCAAATTTGGATTGTTGCATATATAAATTTTGATGGATAGGAGAAAAATGAGTTCCAAATCAATATGGCAAAAGTGATCTTTCTAGAGCAACAAAAATGCTTTGTTTTGATAATTGTATTTGCATCATTTGGTAAATCTACAAATTTTTGTTTGGATAATTGTATCTACATAATATTTTGATCATACATTTGCATCATTTAAAAAATTCATAAATTGCATAGTTATTTAGATCATACATTTGCATTATTTGGTAAGTATCTAAACCATTATTAGAACCATGCATTTTCATCAATTAATGAGCATTTAGATCTTCAACATTTACAAATATTTACATCATTAAGATTTTTAAATATATTAAAAAAGATAATGAAAAAGGATATTTGCATATAATTTATTGAGATAAATATTTGCATTCGCATTTGTATTTTTTTTGTGGAAAGCATTTGCATTAGTGAGATAAGTATTTGCATTTACATCTTGGTAGAATACAATGTCATTTATATCAAGATATTTGCAAACTTTGAGGTGAAGAAAGAAACAACAAGTTTCACTTGGCACATTATAAGATTTAATTCCAGATTAGCTGACACATGATAAGATTTAAGCTTAGATTAAGCTCATAACATTAATTAAGAATTTAAGCCCAACTATGTTGGCATATGAAAAGAAAATTGTTAATTTTTTAAAAAATTTCAAAGTCTTTATTATGGAGGAGTGTTTTTTCAAAGATAAAAATGATTTATAAGACCTCAAGGCATGATCCTTAAAACTTTTGGGTACCTTTTAGATTTGATTTCTAAGTTCAAAAGCCTTTATTAAGGATGAGCTTTTACAAACAAAAGAATGATTTATAAGACCTTTGGGCATGATTTGTAAGACTTCTGGCATAATTTTTAAGATCTTTGAGTATGATTTATAAGACCTCCGAGCATAATCTCCAAGATCTCATGGCATGATTGTAAGCCATCTAAGCATGATTTATAAAACCTCCGAGCATGATCCATAAGACCTTTAGATGTAATCTCTAAGAACTTTGGGCTTGATTTATAAAACCACCTAACATGATCTAAAAGACCTTCATGCATAATTTATAAGACTTTTGGGTATGATTTATAAGAGTTCTAGGCATAATCTCTAAGAGTTCTAAGTATGATTTATAAAACCTTCAAGCATGATCTAAATAACCTCCGAGCTTGATTTATAAGACCTAATGGCATGGTTTACAGGATCTCAGGGCATAATCTCCAAGATCTTTGGGTATTTATAAGACCTCTAAGCATGATTTAAAAGACTTTTAGGCATAATTTATAAGACCTCCAAGCATGATTTATAAGATTTTCAAGCATGATTTATAATACCTCCAAGCATAATCTAAAAGACATCTAAGCATGATTTATAAAACCTTCAAGCATGATCCATATGACTCAGAGTATGATTTCAATGACCTATGGGCATGATTTGTAAGACTTTCGAACATCTCGATACGAATCTTGATAACCTTTTAGTGTGAATCCCTAATCTTTGATGCAAATATCGAAGACTAATAATGCGAATCTCAAGAACCTTTTGATGTAAATTTTGAATTTTCAATGTGAATCTTGAAGAATTATGCAAAACTTGAAAACTTTTCAGTGAGAATCCCAAATCTTCGATGTGAGTATTTGAATGAACCCTTAATTTACTTCAGATAAGAATCTCTGAGTTTCTTACTAGATAAAATTTTAAAGTTTCAATACTTCTATTTAGAGGAGCTTTTTTCAAATGAGATTTTTAAAGTTTCATAACCTTTGGTAAGAAGAGCTCTTTCATTCCAAAGTTTTAAAACCTCTAGTAAGGGGAGCATTTTCTAAAATTTCACAGCCTTTTTGAGAAGAGCTTTTTAATTTTTCAAAGTTTCACAACATCTGGTGAGAGGAACATTTTATTTTCAAAAGTTTCAAAACCCCTGGTGATGACAGCATTTTAAATTTTCAAAGTTTTAAAACCCTTAATGAAGGAAGTATTTTAAATTTCAAAGTTGCAAAACCCTTGATAAGGGGAGCATTTTAGTTTCCAAAGTTTCAAAGTCTCTATTAAGTGGAGCAATTTAGATTTATTTAAAGTTTCAAAGCCTTTGGTAAGGGGAATATTTTTAAATCTAAGTTTCAAAGCCTATGTTGAAGGGAGCATTTTCATTTTTTTTCTTGATCCAAACAAAATAGATATTTTTCATCTTTGTACAACTCCTATTTTATAGAAAATATGTAAAAAGTGATAACTGTAGATATTTAATTTTGTCCAAGAGTTTTTTTTGTGATATTATAAAGTTTCAAATTGCATTTTGATATTGGGCTTTAAAAGTCATTTTTTAAGCATAAATTTAAAGGCCCATAATTGTTTATTTATGTTTTATTATTTGGTAAAAAAAATTTTATTTTTTTTAAAATTGTGATTTTATTTAGATTTGAAATTTAGAGGTTAAGTTTAATTTTGGTAATTCTTAAGAATTAAGTTTCTACAAGAAGAAAAAGAAATTTTTGGCAAAATCTTGATAGATTTAGTGGCGTTAAAAGTTTTTAAATTGAAAAGTGATTCAATCCATATATAAAAAAGCTTAATTCTCAGTTAAAAATCACCAACAATCAAAGAAAAGAAGCAAACCAATAAAAAAACTATTAAGTAACACAAAGCTTTGAGTTTTGAGGAATGAGTTCTCAGTCAAAAAGAGAAGAAATATCACCAAGCAAAAAGCGAGAAAGCTATATATATAATATTAAGGCAAACAAAGTCAAGCAAAATTTTCTTGGGAGTAAACTTTATTTCAATGTTATATTTATTTGTTGTGGCTTGGAATAATATTTGTGATAATAATTCTTTTATGAAATTATTTTGTTTGTTAGTTTCTTTCTTTATTTATTTATCTATACATAATTTTTTATTTCAATTTCATTTTTGATCTGTTGATTTAATTGACGTATATAAAAATTGAATTATATCTTTTAGAAAAGTACAAATATATTATTTTATAATTAAAAACTTGTAAATATGCTTGTATCGTTCTACATATGACAATATTTTGTAAATAAATAAATGGAGTAGGAATTTGATTTTTATAAAATATTTAAATATGATGACAGAGCTTCTTCAAGTAAATAATAAGTTTATCTTGAATACTTTTGAGGTGAAAGAAATTTTTTTTTGTGAAAGCCTAAAGACTTTTTTTTTAATTTTTAAATATTGAAATTAATAAAAAAATCAAATTTGAATTAAGGCTTAGATAAGATAACATGTGACTAATTTGATACTAATTTTGGGTGTAATAAGATGCTAAAACTTTTCCTGCATGTATCAACTTCCGAACTTAGTTCTATAGATGCAAATCATAACTTATTTTTTTACAAACTCTTAGTTAAACTTAAAATAATCTTTAAAATGATATATTCACATAAGTGGTCAATCACACAGATAAAAATGATTGGTGGTAACTCTATTTTGTTGCATCTAATGAGAAAGATCTAGAAATTGAATGTTATGATAGTATGGTATATTAATCTCACATCAGATAGAAAAAGAAAGATCATTGGACAATAAACGTTAGTGCTACACATTTTGATAAATTGATTTTGTGAAGAAAGTATTTGTTACCTAACACAAAATCTATGAAACGAAAAATCTAAAACTCACGTATATAGTATTATGATCATGATAGCTCTAATACAAGTTGTTAGGCTAAAACCACATTCCAATTAAACATCCAAGCCAACAAAAGCAAATTCAATTAATCAATTAATCAATCACATAAGAGATAATAATTTAATTTAGTTTAACCTAATCGACCTATATCTACAAATGAGAAAAGAGATCCATTAGTTGTAGAGAATTACAAACACATCAACAAATTAATCTCACTAACAATTAATATCCATGGACCCTCTCATTCTCTTCTAGTCTTATAGAGTATTCTCAACTCAAATATATATCAATATGTATCCATACACCATATCTAAGTAGACCCTCTCTTTTTTCTCTAATCCACTCAAACATACACACTTATTATATGAACCTTCTCAATCTTCTTTAGTCTTATTAGGTGTCTACCAAATAAAACCCTATAACTCTTTTATATTTTTTCTCATAGCTAACATTATGGAGACTCTAGCTATTTATAACTATACTAACTTATCTATCAAGAATATTTTTTCTTTTAGAATTATTCTTTTACAAGTCTTCTTATCCATCAAATAATATATGGTCCATCTTAAATAAATCTCTTATGAAATTTGAATCATTATTCCCAACATATAAGACCAATCAAGAGAATCTCTTTAAAATTCCTCTTTTATCTTTCAGAAAAATGAAAGAGCTAAGAATCCAATTCGATCGAAAAAAGAGAATCTCTAAAAGTAAAAACATAATATAAATTTAGAATGCACCTTTAAAAAGGAAAGGTTCTTATAACATTAACAAGAAAATGGACATATATATTAGAGAGAATCAGCAGTGTCTATATATGATTTTACTAACATGGTCTTCTCATGACATTAATTTTTTGAGTTAGACTGATTAATTATACCAAAAACAAGGAACCTTACCGATTTAACTTTCGGTCTGATTTTTTAAACATTGGTGGTGTTTGTAAAAAATTCTACTTGGGGAATTGTTTTCATAATATAGATAAGTATTGAAACTTAAAAATGTCTTTAGTTTGGGAATTATTTGGGACTGTCATGGTTTTGTTGCTTGTACCTTTTGTGTCAAATTATTTACTTGCAATCAACAATAAGGTCCATTTTGTCATTAGAAGTAAAAAAAAACACTAGACAGAAAAATAGCAATCCTTAATTTGTCACACCAACTTCAACAATCCACTATTGTCTGTCAAATCTGTAACAAACCTGGACATCAAGCTTTGTTATGTTATGAAAGATTCAATCATGCATATCAAGAAGAGGATGTCCCAAAAGCTCTTGCTCGATTATCTATACATAATGTTGATGATTCTAATTGGATTATAGACACTGAAGCAACCTCTAATATAAAAAATAATGCAGGTAACCTTACTAATCTCAGACTTAATAAAGGAACATCTAGAATCATTGTTGAAAATGGCAAGAATCACAACATCACTCATAGAGTAGATGTCTCAATTCCTACATCCTTAAGCAATTTGTTACTTAAACATATGTTAGTGGTTCCAGATATTACTGCAAATCTAATTTTTATTGGTCAGTTACTCGATGACTCATCATGTATATTTGTTGTCTTCACGTCCTCTGGTTTTGTTATTAAAGACACGAAGACTTGGAAAACAGTGGCAAGCGGGGTTAAAAAGGATGGTTTTTTTATTCTTGGACAGGACAAGATGGCTTTCTTTTCAGTCAGACAACGAAAGGTTACGCAGTGAGTTTGGCATCAACAGTTGAGTCATCCCTAATTAAAAATATTGAAGTATCTCAGCAATAAATTTTTTTTTCTGTCCAAAGAGCAAAGAAAGATTCTATTTATTCAAGTTGTCAAATGGGAAAATTTTGCAAATTGCCTTTTATGCGCCTAGAAATGAATGCAATAGCTTTCCTTTTCAGAAATTACATTATGATCTTGGGGTCCAAACCCCTATGCATCTTTCCAGGGGTTCAAATATTTTGCTACATTTGTGGATGATTTCTCTAAATATACTTGGATTTTCCCCTTGAAAAAAAATACGATTTCTTTCTGGGCTTCAAAACTTTCATGCATATGATTGATAAACAATTTGAATGGAAATTAAAGGATTTCAAAGTGATGGTAGGGGTGAGTTTAACAAGATTGAATTTCTTTCATTTCTAGCTGACAATGGCATCGTTTGACATATTTCTTGTCCCCATATTGCAAAGCAAAATGGCCCAAAAGAAAGGAAACATAGGCATGTTATTGAATGGGCTTTGACCTTATTATTTCATAGCCATGTACCTAAACAGTTGTGGTTAGAAGCAGGCCATACAACTACATGTCTTATCAATCGAACTCCTCAGAAACGTTAAATATGAGTTCGCCGTAAAAAATCCTCTTGGGAAAGATCAAAATTATTCATTCTTAAGAAGTTTTGGTTGTCGGTGTTATTCTTACTTGAGAGATTACACAGAAAATAAATTTTCTCCTAAGAGCCTTCCATGTATCTTTGTTGGTTATAACCAAAATCATAAGGGGTATAGCTGTCTTCAAGTTCCCACTAGTTGTATATATATTTCAAGGCATGGTTTTTTTTTTTTTTTTTTTATGAAAATGAATATCCTTACTCGGCAGATTTTACAGTTGATTGTCTAACAAAAGAAGGGCTCATGAATCCTAACACATGGATGGACCTCTTTGATGTCCTTGAATATCAAAACTTGCTAGAATTTCCATCAACTATGCCACCTACACCTTCTGTTCAACATTCTCATGACAACCACAACACTTCAGTGGCCATAGCACAAGAACAGGCTATGCAAACTGAAGCTAAAATTCAAAATCATAAGAATGACTCAATTTCACATCCATCTTCTCAGGTACTAAGATCGAGCAACAACAATTCGTCTTCTCTTGATCCGGGATGTCATTTACAGCTCAATATGCATCCTATGACAATTAGAAGCAAGTTAAAAACTAGTCTTTTGCCTTTCAATTTTGATTAATCATGTGATATACCTCGAGAACCAACGACTTTAAAGACTGCTCAGTTCATTCAGGTTCATACAAAGCAATGCGAAAAGAAGTACAAGCTCTATCCAAGAATCATACTTGGACTATTGTTCCTCGACAATCTTCAATGAATGTTAGTGGTTCTAAATGGGTTTATAAAACCAAATTGATGTCAGAAAGCGCCTTGGGAAGACTCAAAGCTAGGTTGGTTGCCAAAGGTTTTAACCAATAACCGGGCATTGATTATGATAATACATTCAATCCAGTTATTAGTCCTCAAACAATTCACATTGTTCTTACAATTGCACTAGCCAAATATTGGTCAATCAAATAGCTTGATGTCCTGAATGCATTTTTTTATCGGTTTTTTTAAAGAACGTGTCTACATGGAAGAACCCCCTGGTTTTCAAGACTTTAAGCATCCAGAGTATGTATGCAGACTTAATCGAGCATTGTATGGTCTTAAGCAAGCCCTTCGCTCATGGTTTGAAAGGTTTAGCCGCTATTTACTTCAGCTTGGTTTTCACAGCAGACATAGTGACAACTCCCTCTTTATTCTCCAGCATGAAACAGGCACTATATTCGTATTGTTATATGTGGATGACATTATCATAATAGGAAGCAATTCTGTTCTCTTAAATAATCTCATATCAACTCAGTACAAAATTTTCGATGAAAGATTTACGCAACTTCAACTATTTTCTTGGTATTCAAGTGTCTTACACTTATCGTGGGATGTTCTTATCTCAACAAAAATATACTAATGAACCTTTTTAGCGTGCTGTTATGTTCGATTGCAAACCTATAACCACCTCAATTGTCAACAAGTCTTCAGTTTTATCACATTCGAAACCATTCTCAAATCCTTCACTCTTTCGTAATTTGGTTGGTACTTTGCAATATTTGACCATTACAATACCTGAGTTATGCAATGCAGTCAACACAGTTTGTCAAGTTCTGCATTTACCCATTGTTGTACACTATCAGCTCGTAAAAAAGATACTGGAGATATGTCAAGAGAACTTCAGACCATGGCTTGCACTTGCTTAAATATTCCAATTTAGATTTGTATGCAATTTCTAATGATGATTGGGCAACTTGTTCACTGACTCGTTGATCTGATTGGCTATGCAATTTTTCTTAGTGCAAATCTGATATCTTGGGAAGTTAAGAAACAACAGACTGTCGCAAAATCCAATGCAGAGGCTGAGTACCAGGCTATTGCTTCAACAGCAGCAAAATTCATTTGGCTTGCCTCTCTCATGCGTGATCTTGGTGTTCACTTGTCTCAACCATCTATTTTATATTGTGACAATGCCAGTGCTCTTTATATGTCTTATAATCTAGTGTTTCATGCACGAAATAAACACATTGAGATTGATTACCACTGTGTTCCTAAAAAAGTTAATCAAGGCTCTTTGGTTACTCGTTTTGTGCGTTCTTCTCATCAATTGACTCATATATTCACCAAAGCTCTTCCGTAAAATCATTTTCAGATATTGCGTGCCAAGATGAGTATTCATTCCCTCTCACACATGAACTTGAGGGGGGAATAATAATGATTTACTTCCAATGACAGATTCTGTGCAATAACTTATGTAATATGAGCTGACATATTGGCTAATCTGTAGCCATAAACTCGACTACATTATTTGTCATTTATTCTTTTTTTTTTATTGTACAGATATTATCATTATAAATATATGGAACTAGAACACTCTCTAGACATAGAGAAAGTAATTCCATAGAAGTGTTTCTAAACCTTACTAATAGTGTATATAGTTTGGTCCTTTGAGTTTCGCCAGTTAATTTCTTAAGCTTTTGAATTATATGATAATTATGGTGGTGATCAGTTCTGAGTTCTTATTTATAGGCCACGCCCTCATAGATCCCTTCTGCAACTGCATCGTAAACAGCACCAACCAAGTTAAGTACACCTAAGCCTGCTAGTTGATGGCTTCCGGCCACACCCGTTTTGCAAAACATTGCAAAGTCCTCACAATTATTAAGAAAAAAATTGTAGCTGCCGAAGCTCTGGTTTTGGAGCAGACGATGAGCTGTTTCGACAACTTCATTTGCCGGTTTGCAGTGCCGACTGCTGCAAGAACCACGGTGTTTAAAAAGCAACTCCAAGTAGGAGACATCATATTCATAGCGGTACAGTGAGTGACCTTCCAGGAAGCAATCAAGGCAGGTTTTGAAGATTCCAGTCTGTGGCTTGAACCCACATTTTTTGCATGGTGGCCTGTCGTAAATCTTGCTTGGTCCCATCAGGTGAATCACCATGTCATCCCCCACATATATGCCTGGCGTCAAATTAAGGTCTCTCTTCTTTTAGAAATAAATTAAAATATATTTATTTCAAGATTTGACAACCTTTTACTCCAAATTATGCAAGGCAATCTTGTCTAGAAATTTAAATTTTCGTAAGACTCTACTTTTGGGAAATTATCACACCTGCTGATTGTCATGATGATAGGATTAAAAAAGAGTAACACATATTTTTTAGGATATAATAAAAAAATAAAAAATAATTAATAGAAATAATTGAACATGTGACAGTATTTTAATTTAGCTTATAAAATTAAAAAATTTCACTGAAGGTGAAATCTAAATAAAAATATAATCGGTTGTCAAATCTTCGTCTCACTACTTCTCAATCCAAATATATGGTTAAAAATTGGTTTCTTGTCACTCTTGATTAAAAATCCAGACCCGAATTATCAAAAGAAAAAGATCCAGACCCAAATTCTTCAAATTTGAAGCCAAAATCTCTACACAAGCCAACCCTTAATTGTAGTAATTAATAATAAATAATCATCAATAAAATTATAAAATTGTTGAAAAAGAAACTCTACATAGAAGATTGAAATTCTCATCTCCTATAAATTATAAGTTGCATTAATAAGTTGTTAATAATAGAAAAGAGAGAGAGTACATATACCATGGTGAAAGTAAAGACGTAACGTCCTATCAGAATAGATGTGATCACCCGGCCTAAGGGCATCCCTTCGTACTGTTTTCATCTTTCCTTGCTCTTTACTCTTCAGACTTAGAATTTAAGTTTGATGTGCAGCTTTGTACTGAACACCACAATTTATAGATGGAATTCATAACTGTGAGAACGAAGAATCATACATATATATATAACAAAAATATATATTGCCGATTAATTCTTATCTACATGTTTCTTTTTTAAACCATAAGAGGAATATGCAAGCTAATACATTATCCGATGTATCATTTTGTCCAGTATTTGTGGTGAAATACAGTATTATTAATTTATTAGGATTGACAATTAAAAAAGAAGCAGAAGATAATCCAAGCTGAGAACCATTTGTTTTTGGTAATATTTCATTTTTACTTGAAACTTTTAAAATTCAACTTTTGAATCCACAATCTTTTAAAAATATTACAAAAAAAAAGTAAATAATTTATTTAGAACAATTTTGAAAAAAATCATGATCTAAAACATAATTTTTTTGAAACAATCTAGAAGGCAACGGATGGTTGATAACTTTTTCTACAAAGAATAAAGAAAAATACCCCCCCCCCCCCCCAAATGAATAAGTTCTTAATTCTTATGCAAAGCCAAATTTTGAAGAATATATCACGTGACCCAACTAGTTAGGGCATGATGTTGTAGAAATGTCATGTGAACCCTCGCATAATGCTAGTTTTGGCATATAATTACTACAGACCAAATAAAGCACCAAATTATAGTTCTTGCTTGTCAGGCAGTACTGCGGATTTCACCAGTCCAAAATTTGATCTGAATGAATCATATTCCTCTTTTATACCAAGGGCCAAAATTAATCGGGTAATGCATTATCTATTAATTAACAAGACAAGTGGCTAGTCAAGGGAGGCAAGGTCATATGTCATTGTTACCATTGTTTTATTCGTTTCCTAGTTTTATTTTTTATTTTTATTTTTTTGGCAATTTCAGTATGCCTATATCACGAGCCGATGTAATGTAAAGCGGACAACCGCTCTTTAGTACCCAAAAAAAAAAAAAAAAGACCAAACTTGGATAGGCAACCCGAATCATATCTTGGAGAATTATAAGTTGCATACCACTTGATGGAGACTCAAACACATTCAAACCTGATGGAAATTAGAAAAGTATCCACCAAAACTTATCCAAAGAAACTAGAAAAATAAAAATAAAAACGAGGAAGAAAAATATCTCACTTCTTCGTGGGACAACAAATATGAGGCAACCCTCAAACAAAGAGCTCCTATGATATTTATTTTATTTTAACTTTGGTGCTTATTTCTGTCTTTGATTGCCACAAGGTAAATATGGAGTTAGTCAAAAGTTAAGTTGCAATTCGTTTGAAAATTTTGGAAGATTACCAATAATAATGGAGATGGCATCTTCTTTATTCTGTATTTCATTTGGTTTGACTAAGATTCTCACATATCCATAATTCCATATGCCTTTAAAGTTTTTACTTCTTTGTTATTAAATGCAATTTGATTGGCTACTGACAACAAAATATAGACCTGATCAAATGGCATTCAAAATGAGAATATTGACAGACTGGAGCTGCTCCAAATATACAAAGGATTACAAAATAACCATCCTTGAAAATCAATTTCATAGGTGTTTACTAATTGAAGGAACAAATTTTATTTGCTAAGGGGTCTTGCAATGATTGGCTTCACTAAGATTTTGCTTGGTATGGGAATGATGGAAAGGTCTATGAATGAAAAAGAAAATTGTAATTAACAATTACGCCATGCAAAATAAGAAAGTGATTATGAAACTTGACATTCCATTTAGAAAATATTTTTTTATATATATATTTTTATCTTTTTTATCAAATAAAGTTTAAGATCAAAGTGCATTTGAATTAAGAATTTTGAAATTTTAAAAAATTAAATTAAAACATAATTATTTAATTAAATAATAATATCATGAGTTGAGCCAAATCCAATTGATTTTAAAAATCCAAAACTCGACTTGAGACCATTGGAACTGCTCGTTGTAAGTCAAGCTGACAGGCCTAAAGCTTGAAAAAGGTTAATAGTATGATATTCTTTTAATAAAGTGATTTTAGCAAGAATACCTCTGTCTAGTACTATTAATTACCCACATATATGCCAACCTGTTACGAAATTAAGAAATTAATTGATGTCTCTTAATAAAAAAAAAATCGCCCCTTAAGGGCTACAACAACCATGCACAGAAAGAAGAAGAAAATGGAAATTAGAACCATTTTTTAAATACATACTTTTTAAGTGTCCTATTAGTAAAAATGTGATTACCAGGCTTGAGCTCATCCCATTTCCGGACTTCCATCTTTCTTCCTTTAACTCCAAACCAATGTTTGAGTTACAGCTGGGTACATACTTTACAGTACTTCAAATTCATAGACGGAAAGAAGGGTTCTGGGAAGCAAAAAAAAAAAAAAAAAAAAGAATGATTAAAGAATCCAAATGACCGAATATTGATCGTGAAAATTGGATAATCCTATAAAGTAACGGGACCAATGGTTTACTTTAAAAGATATCGGGATGGACTTTATCAAAGTTTAGTAACAGCAAAAGACTTGAAATTCAAGCTGGGGTATTATGTAAAATCGGTCCCGTAACAAATTCAGACAAGTATGCAATGGAATTAAGCCATTAAAGCCAAGAGTGGAGAATCGAATAAATATGAGGAAAATGTTCTTACGCAAGCCAAAAGGCATCCTTGATGAATCATCTGCCTTATTATGGTGACCATGACACACTACAAGTGATGAATGAAGAGTGAACGCTTGCATATATACGCAACACAAGCTAATGTATCGGAGTTTCTTTTTGCAGTGTTGTCATAACCGAATCGGCCGACCGATTCAATCGGTAATCAATGGTCTTTTCAATCCAATAAGGCTATTTGAACAGGTTGCTAGTCGGACCGAACCATTATTTTTAATATATTAAATAAAACGTTTAGATACTGGCAATAAAATATAAACCTGAACGAATTCCATTAAACACATCGACAGGAGTTTGTCCAATATACAAAAAGCTTTTTCATTTCCAGTAATATAGTACAATCTTACTACAACCAGTCAAAGACAGGGGGGACACTCAGGCTCAAACAAGCCTCAGGAAATTACTATTGGGATTTATATCAAATTATTTATTATAGATTTTCATTTTTCACTTTTTTGAAAGACGAGTTGTAAAGTCTATAGTATTATTCCTGAGATAATCGGCTGGCATCATGCAGTTGATGACACGAAGAAGACAATGCAATCTATGTTTCCTTAGTACTATTAGTACTTGTAAACACTGCACCTCAAGTTCAGGTCAGGCCTCCACCACTGGTATAGCCCATGAGCATGCATAATATCTGGTGGAGGATTTAGATTCACTGTCAGATTTGCAGAAGGAAGCAGATGCAACGGTTCCGAAGTTTCGACACCTTTTATTTCCACCGCACTCATAAATAGATTTGTCAGTGAGTGCTGGCTTGTTAACCTCGCAATAGCCTCGGCCCCAATATCTTCCAGCTTTCTCCTGTGCTCGAAATAACCGATATATTCAGCGCATATGTGGTCTTCTGATTCACAAATAGGCATGGGATCCATCCAGATATAGCAGCGAATGAATCTTCAAATCCATTTCCATTCCTTGAATTGTTATTGTTACCATTTGTAGCAGCAGCAAAAGCAAGTCCAGCCTTGATTACAGTGCCTGCAATCGAAGTCCATGTCTCACTTTCTTATCTTTGATTCTCTCAATTGGGGGAGATATGAATGGCGGGTTAAAGAGGAAAGTTTCCAAGAAATAGCCTGTCTTGGCCATAGTCTTTCCAGCAAGCATTGCCATGGTTGCTCCTAGGGAATGACCAGTTAACCAGACATTTGAACCACGCACAGCAAAAACCACGTCTCGAACAGCTTTTATGGCAATCGCAAAACGAGTAGTCTGGTGGAGTCCATTTCGGATTACATCGATATCCAAGTCAAGATCTCTTGCAAAGGAGTCTCGTTTCATTAAAGTACCTCGGAAGGCAATTGCATAGCGAGGGCTCCTATCAATTGTACGATGATATGGATAAGGTGAAGGATTATATTCAAATATGGCACCGAAGATGGAAGTATCATCATCATCAACAAGCTGATGAATCAACTTGAAGTGGAAAAACTCCCACCAAGGAGGAGCAAGACATTGAGAACCTTTACATCTTGCCTGGCGATCACTTTCCAGCACGTAGACACCCCCAACCAAACAGGCTGCTACAGGCCTCCGATGATGTGCATTGTTCCAATCATACTATTTAGGTGCGAGGGCCCTGAAGAGCTAAAATGTTCACTTCCAGAGTCCATTATAACACCTGAAATTCTTGCTTTTTCTTGTTGATTTCCACGAATATTGCTGAGAGTTTGGTGCAATTAAACCAGATGTGGGTGATGATTAATGAAGATTTGAAATAAATTTGATGTGGTTTGTTGGGGAGACATGCACAAAAGCAGCTGTCTCTGCCATAGGACACAATTGTTAGTATTTTTTTTTAATGAAATTATATGTACAACTAAAATTTACGATCACTGATTCACCGTTAAAAACCGGGAACACGTACGTACCTAACATAACTATAAATTAATGAATAAACCAAATAAAACTAATTACACCCTGTATATATAACTAGGAAAAAAGAAAACATAGGAGTTTAATTGTTTTTTCTCACTCTTCCACACTAACCGAAACACCAAAAGATAAAATTTAAATTTATTTTATTTTATTTTCCTTCAATATTTTATTTATGATATTAAAGTTGTGATTGAATTAATATCAAATTAGTTAATGAATATCAATCCTTAATTACAATCAGAAGTGAAAGTCTATTACTTATGGTGTTTTTCATTTCACATGTTTATTTTCTTAATTATATTTTAAAAACAATCAATTATTTATATTTTATAAGTATAATTCATAAAAGCTAAATTCCATCAAATCTCTTGTGGTTTAAACTTTTCTCACATATTATTTACATTTTGAAAGTACAATAGTTATCTTAAATGTATTAATAACATATAATAGATATGTAACACACAAAAATAACAAATATTTATGTATTTTATATATAGTACTAAGTAAGTAGAAGAACAATCGAGGTTCCCCCAGTCTTGGGGTTTTCCTCAAAGAATAAACAAAATATAAATAAAAAAAAACAGATAAATAAAGGCAAGAATGAGAGAAAAAGAGTGAAATAAATGACAACAGTTGCGTGAACTATATATTAATATAATGCTAGACTCTTAATTAAGATTTAAATTTTTATAATCTCAAATTAAAGAGAGAGAGAGAGAGAGAGAAGAGAAAGAGAATACCAAGATAGGATAAGTGAGAAATAAACTTCTCATCCTAATTTCTTCTTTTGAACTTTGGAGTTCAGTTTGTCTACTTTCTTTGTAATAAACACAACCAATTTATAGATGGGAGAAAGGTGTCTGGGAACCAAATAATAGGGGACGGTAAGACGAATAAGAATATTAAAGAAAAACAAAATAAAATTGGATATACCAAATTCTCATCTATACATTTTTTTAACATACAAAAAAATAAAGTTCTATACATATCTAATAAGAGGAATATAATTAAAAAAAAAAAAAAAAAACAGAATAAATAAGCCAATGAAACGTGTGTAGAATCCGTACTTAATTGACTACTATTTAAACGGAGTGCACTATCGCTTTTGTTTGGGTTGAAAAAATAAAAATAAAAAAAATAAAACGGGAAATCGGAAGTGAACTTTAGATAAGAAGATTATGATTTTGGGTCTAAGAGGAAAGAAAACATGCAAGACTCAAGTACTACTTAAGTATTTTTGTCCAATTTCATAAACCTAAAAAAAAAAGTAATTATCTAAATTGCATGTGTTATGGCATAAGCATATATGAAAAGATTTTTTTAATTAGACAATTATTTATTATTTTTTGTAATCAAGTAATTAAATTGTTAAATTACACTATAATATAATAAATTAAAAAAATCATATGTATTGTTTCATTGATTGAAAAAAAATGGACACTTAATCCAATTAATTCACATAATTATTTTTAAAAAATAATACTTAATAAATTTAAAATTTAAATTTGAATATCTACAATTCTTTTTTCAAACATCATGACTTCTTTTTATCAAAAATAAAATAAATAAATTGAAGCAGAAATACGGTACAAGAATCAAACTGCCAAGGTAAGGATTAATTTTATTAAAGGCACATTTAGTCTAAATACAATATGAGAACAAATTAAATGAAATAGTTCATCTTTTTCATTGAAAAATGTGCATGTAAAAAATATTAATAAATATTTATCATTTAATAATCACATATAATTAATTGATAATTAATTATTTTTTCAAGAAAATAATAGCATGTTTGCACTTAACATGAATTAATTGTTTCACAAATTTTTAAATATAATTAAAGATTTTTTTTGAGGTTTTATTTATAATCAAGTGTTATATCTTTATAATCAATTATTATACAGGGATATGTCAAAAAAAAAAAAAGAGAGAGAAAAAAAAAGAAAAAAATTATTATGACATCATGCACTATTGAAATGAATAAAGAAAAAAAAATCCAAAATAGAAAATGCCAAAAAAAATTTGTTGAAATGAATACCTTTCTTCGAAATCATTTTTCTAAAGGGAACTGCTTTTCAATTTAAATGTTTATACTTGAAATAATAAATAGTTGTATTTTATTATCCTTTCACAAATATAAAATTTATCCTTTATTACTCCTTTGAACTTGATTGAATTCTTTTACAATAAATCTTAATTAAAGATCACCCTCTATACTTAAGGGTAAAAAGGAACACATTTAAGGATTAAGAATAGGGATACCTAAATGGAATCCCATACATTGAGGCAAAGGTTCAATATAAAAGTTCATAATAAATTTTAAATCCACTTAGTGAAAGAATGCAAAAGAAAAGAAAAGAAAAAAGGAAAGGAAAGGAATAATAAAAGAAGGAAAAAGAAATGAAATGAATGGGTGGAAAGTAAAAAAGAATAGACCTCAGAGTGTATCCTTCGAACGAAAAAATGATCTTTAGTTTTAAATATCCTTAAAGACTTATTTTAGACCTTTTTGTCTTTTTCCTTAACAACCCCAAACATTAACCTACATTATAACCTTTGAAAAGTCTATATTGGATCAAACATAAAGGCTTAAAATTGAAAAGTTTTTCTTAAAAAACTGACCATGAATCTTTTGAGTCCCCATTTATTACATAATTTCTTGTTTGGATCGTTAACCCCTTCTCAAAAAAATTCTTGTCCTCTTTTGGATTAGTTTTGAATTTTTTTAAGTGCATGGTGTGTTAATAAAAAATTTAAAAAAAGGAGAAAAAATAGAAATAAAAATGGCTCTAGGGTGAAAACCCTAAAAAGAGCAATTTAGAGCAAACCTTAAATGTCACTCTTAATGCTAAACATGGTAGATGCTAAACAGATAAGCCAAACCTTATTGAAAGATCTAAAATATCAAACTCCCATAAGTTTGATGAGTTGATTTAAAAAATCTCAATTTTTGTCCATTTTCAAATAATTTTTCAAAATCTCAAACCCTTACAGTTAACCTTGACATATATCAAAATATAGCATTTGGAAACTAAGGAAAATGTTGAATATGTTTGGTTTTCAAGAAATCCATATTTTTAGAAAAGCTTATATTTCATTTGTGAGCTTGCATGAAAAATTATATGCCTCTTTTATTCCGTTCAAGTATTGAAATCCTTTTGAATATATAAGAATATTTGTCTACATAACCATTTAATCCTTTAGGAAAAAAAAGTTTCACTTTTTTCATTTCTGATAAGGATTGCCAAATTCTAAAAAAGTTCAAACCTAGTTTAGTTGACGCCTAGATTATCTAGCAATAATAAAGTTTTAAGCCTAGATTATCTAGAACCAATGAAATCTTAAGCCCAGTGTAATTGGCAAGCCTAGATTATCTGACACCAATGAAGTCTTAAGCCTAGATTATCTAGCATTAATGAGATTTAAGCCCATATTAGTTGACACATAAGCTTAGTTTAGTTGGCACATAAGCCTAGATTAATTGGCACATAAGCCCAAATTAGCTAAAAAATATATACCCCTTTTATCCCCTTTAAGTAGTAAAGTCTTTTTAAATTAACAATTATCTTTAGGGGTGCAATCATCCAATTCATTGAGAGAGAGATTGTTCACTTCTTTCATTTTTAAAAGGAATTGTCAATTCCTTATAAAAATTTAAGTCTACACAAAAAGTTAAGCCTCAGTTTACCTGACGCTAGTGAAAATTTAAACTGAGCTTAGCTCGTACCCAATAAAATTTTAAGCCAAAATTTATTTGGCACCAAAGAAAGATTTTAAACCCAGTTTACTTGGCACTTGATGAAAATTTTAAATCCAGTTTACTTGGCACCAATGAAAGTTTAAGTCCAATTTATCTAACACCAAACAAAGATTTTAAACCCAATTTACTTGGTGCTTGATGAAAATTTTAAGTCCAGTTTACTTAGCATCAATGAAAATTTGAGCCTAGTTTTCAAGCCACTCAAAAAAGATTTTAAACCTAATTTATCTAGCACCAAAGAAAAAATTTAACCCTGATTTACTTAGCACCCAATGAAGATTTTAAAGCCCAGCTTAGCTAGTTGATCTAGCATGACATGAAAAGATTTTAAACCTAGTCTAACTATCACCTAATTTTAAACCAGATTGGCACTGAATTTTAATTGTAGTTTATCTAGCCCTTAATGAAATTTTAAGCCTAGTTTATCTGACCCTTAATGAAAATTTTAAGTTCAGTTTATCTTACCCCAATGTTTTTAAGATAGCCGGTACCTAAAGTTAAGCCCAGATTATTTGGCATCAAAAAAATTTTTTAAACCCAATTTATTTGGCTCCCAATGAATTTTTAAGCTCAGCTTAGCTAGCACACAATTTTAAGCCCAGTTTATTTAACACCTAATTTTAAGCTCAGTTTACTTAACCTCTAATAAAATTTTAGGCCCAGTTTAACTAGCATATAAGCCTAAGATTAGCTGGCATGAAAATCCAGATTAACGGTCACTTTATTCAACTTGCGATATTATCTCGATCGTTTTCTTATTTTTTAACTTACGATTCAATCCCAATCATCTTTATTTTTTGACTTATGGTTCAATTTTAGTCATTTTCATTCTTTGACTTACGACTCAGTCTCAGTCATTTTTATTCTTCGACTTACAATTCAATCTCGATTATCTTTATTTTTTGACTCTCAGCTTAATCTTAATGATCTTTATCCTTTGACGTGTGATTTAATCTTGATCATTTTTATTTTTTGATTTACGACTCAGTTTCGATTATTTTTATTCTTCGACTTGCAATTCAATCCCGATCATCTTTATTTTTTGACTTTCGACTTAGTTTCAATTATCTTTATCCTTTGACTTACGGTTCAATCTCAGTCTTTTTTTTTTTTTAACTTGTAGCTCAGTCCCAAGCTTCTTTATTTTTTAACTTACAGTTTAATTCTGATCATCTTTATTTTTTGACTCTCCATTTAGTCCCAATCATTTTATCTTTTGACTTACGGTTCAATTCCAGTTATTTTTATTTTTTAACTTGCAGCTTAGTTCAAATTATATTTATTCTTCAGCTCGTAATTTAATCTTAATCATTTTTATTTCATGACTTGTTATTTAATCCTAATAATCAATAATCTTTTATTTTTGGTTTACGAGTCAATCCTAACCATTCTTAATCGCTAACTTATGTAACATTTTGAACTATTTTTTGCAATTCATGAACTTTTCAACTTTTTCAAAGAAAATAAAAATAAAAATAAAAATAAAACAAAACAAAACAAAACAAAAAGGAAGGAAAAAAAAGAACAAAGGTTTCTCTCTTACTTAAAAGCACCATCCGAATAAAATTATCATTTATAATTTTACATTATTTTTAATTCTAAAAAAATACAAAAAAAGATAATTGTAAATACTTAATTTTATTTTAATTAATTTGAATTTGTTTGATCTTTTAAACACTATTTACATGTTTTTATTTGAATTGTTTAAACATTAAATCAAATTAAATTTGTTGAACTTGTTTTGAATTAATTATTTTGAATTTAATTTTATTATCATTTAGAATTTATTTAATTAATAGAAAAATTACAAAAAATATATATAAATAATTAATTAGTTAATCAAATTCTAAAAAATATAAAATAAAAATTAATTACAAAAAAATTTAAATTACATAAAAATAAATGAATTACAAAAAAGGAAAAAAAAAAAAGCAAAGAAAGTAGCCAGCAGCCACTGCCACAACAAGCCAAATGCCCAGGCCTCTGCAGTGCAACAGCCACTGCCCCTGCCCCTGCGCACCAGGCCAGCACCACACACTCTGTAATCCATGCTCCACCACTACCCTACACTCCACTACTCTGCGACTCTGCAAGTTTTGGACTGATTACAAACGGCTAGATTAAAAACCAAGGGAGGAGAACAGCACCTAGGGGCAGGAGGAACACACAAAAGTCCCATTAAACCATCCATCCTCTTCACCCAAGACAGCCCCTTTGCACCCTTCACCTTAGCACCCAGACCTGACACCCGCGCTGCCAAAGCCCCTTCACCCGCACAACCTTCAAACCATCTCCAAGCACCAAGCCCTTCACCTCTACCCCATAGCCCCCGATGCCAATCGGCCACCAAAAGCAGAGACCACCAGCAACCCCACCAAAGCCCCGCGGAGAGCCGAAAATCCCAAACTCCCAAACAGCCCCTTTCGCCACCTCCACAGCACATACACCAACCCCGGAGAACCCCTTTTCACCCTCACCAACATAAACTCTTCTCCATAAGCCCTTCAATCCGACCTTTCCCAAATCGGCCATCATTGCCCTTCCCCAACAAAAAGCAACCATCTACACAGCACCAATCTCCAGCCAAAAACCCCACACCAGAGCCCGTACAAACCCACCAAAAAACCCATCTGCAACCAAGAAACCAAAACCCAAAATAAAATCAAAATAAAAAATATCCATAGTTCTCCACAAGAAAGGAACCCAGCGCCGAGCAAGCCTTGCAAAACAAAACAAAAAAAAAAGGTCAGTTGATTTTAAAAAAAGAGAACAAAAAAAAAAGAAAAAAAACCTCGGAAGCCACGAAAGAAAGGCTGTAGAGACGGTGTGAGCGGTGGTGGCTTCCCTCGAGCAATCGACAATAGTAGAAAGGGAGAAAAAGGAAAGGAGAATATCATATTAAAACCTCGTAGAAATTCAACGGTGGAAGAGAGAGATTTCACGGTCTAAGTTTTTTGGTTTCAGTCTCAGATCTACCGATTTTGGGGTCATTCTAGCAAAAATTAAGGTTGGATCTATAACTGGGACATCAAGGAGAGGCTACCGTTGAAATTTGGGAGCCAAAAGACCACTGGTCGTTGACAGTGTCGGCGACACAGCTGTGACAATGCCGGCGAGGCTTCGCGGAAAATTGGGGGCTGGAAAAGCCTCTAGTTTTTTTTTTTTTTTTTTAAAGAAGAGAACTTTTTTTATATAAAGAAAAGAGGGTTTGAAATGAGATTAAAAAAAATTTAGCATTTATAGCTAAAAAAAAAAAAGAAGGGAGGATCGGGTCAGCCTGACCCAGACTCGTGACCCGACTGATGATCCAAATTGGCCTAAGCTCTAACCCGTTCACCTCACCTAGCCCACCGGTCCAATCCAGGCCTATTCAGATATCCTTTAAATTGGGCTACTCTTGTGGATCATGTTAGATTTAAGTCCAATGTAAGTAAATTCAATTCACTTATTTATTATTTATTTATTTTTGCATGCATTTTTTATATTGATAAATATTTAATTATTTTTAACTATTGATAATGAAATAAATAAATAAATATTATTGTTATTGCATATTAAATTATTAAGAACATAATTTTAATTTTGCCTTACAAAAATCATGTGTTAATTTAATGCAAATAAATTAATTAAATTCTCTAACATCACTTAGATATTGAGGTATTTAAGAAATTTTATGAATATTTACTCGAAAACCTTTTATAAAATAATTTATTTTTGAATATTACTTAGATGTTAAGATATTTAAAAAATTTTATTTCATTAAGAATTTTCATATATTTTTACAACTTAAAATAAATTTATTTTGTTGAAATAACAAATATAAGTAATATAAAATAATAAAAATAATGGGATGGGATTTTTAAAAATAAAAAGTTGTACTCAAACTCTTATTAGATGTTGAAAAGTTTAAGTTATCTTTTTATATTTGAAAACCTGATTCTTAAATTCGTATTTTATCATTATCTGCATATAATTCCTTTTTAGAATAATGTGTACATTCATAATTCATATACATGTTTATTGATGCTTATTATTAATTATATTACTCTTTTTTTTTACAGCATAAAAAGTTTTCTTAAAATTTTTTAGTTTTTAACAAATAAAATTAAAATAATATTTAATAAAATATAATTATTAGTACTCTATCTAGATGTTGGAGAGCCATTAATGATTATTATTTACAAAGAGTGTTATTTATTATTTTAAAATAAATGCTATGATAAATCTTAAATGAAAAGACTATATTTGAATTCTATATTTATGTAAAACGCTTTGAATGTATTTTTTTATTTTAAAGATTTTCATAATATCCATAAATAAATATTTTTTAAAACTAATTTTATTTCCTAAAAACAAAGGGAATTATAATTAAATATAAAATCTATTTTTGTCTAAAATTATAAATAATGCATGATTAATTGGATCAATTTTATGGACGTTGTGGGGTATTAATCATTTTTCATACATAACCAACTCGCAAATCTAATATATTTTCATAGATCAAAATTATCTTTTTAATAAATTTTAAACTCGTTTTTATCGTTTTATTAAAAGATAAACTTTTGAGTAATTAATTATATCTGAAAAAAAAATGGTGATGACTCTATTTTTTTATGATTTTTAAATTTTTTCTGTTTAATGATCGAATTCTCAAACCAATACATTATGAAAACTCATTGATCTAACTGGCTATGCAATTTTTCTTGGTGCAAATCTAATATCTTGGGGAGTTAAGAAACAACAAACTGTTGCAAGATCCAACGCAGAGGCTGAGTACATAGCTATTGCTTCAACAGCAGCAAAATTCACTTGGCTTGCCTCTCTCATGCGTGATCTTGGTGTTCACTTGTCTTAACCATCTATTTTATATTGTGACAATACCAGTGCTCTTTATATGTCTTATAATCTAGTGTTTCATGCACGAACAAAACACGTTGAGATCGATTACCAGTTTGTTCGTGAAAAAGTTGCTCAAGGCTCTTTGGTCACTCGTTTTGTGCGTTCTTCTCATCAATTGACTGATATATTCACCCAAGCTCTTCCGTATAATCATTTTCGGATATTGCGTGCCAAGTTGGGTGTTCTTTCCCTCTTGCACATCAACTTGAGGGGAAATAATAATAATTTATACCCAATCACAGATTCTGTGCAATAACCTATGTAATATTAGCTGATATATTGGCTAATCTGTAGGCATAACCTTGACTATATTATTTATCATTTATTTTTTATCTATTGTACATATATTATCATTATAAATATATGGAACTAGAACACTCTCTAGACATAGAGTGCAATTCCATAGAAGTGTTTCTAAACCTTAGTAATAACGTACATAGTTTGGTCCTTTAAATTTCGTCAGTTAATTTGTTGAGCTTTTGAATTATATGATAATTATGGTGGTGATCAGTTCCGAGTTCTTCTTAATTGGCCACGGCGTCATGGATCCCTTTTGTAACTGCATAGCCAACAGCACCAACCAAGTTAAATCCAAATAAGCCTGCGGTTTGATTGCTCATGGCCACACCCGTTTTGCAATACACTGCAAAGTCCTCACAATTGTTAAGAAAAAAATTGTAGGTGCCGAAGTTCTGGTTTTGGAGCAGAAGATAAGCTGTTTCGACAACTTCATTTGCCGATTTGCAATCCCGAGTACTGCAAGAACCTCGGCGTTTAAAAACCAACTCCAAGTAGGAGACATCATATTCATAGCGGTACAGTGAGTGACCATCCAGGAAGCAATCGAGGCAGGTTTTGAAGATTCCAGTCTGTGGCTTGAACCCACATTTTTTGCATGGTGGCCTGTCGTAAGTCTTGCTTGGTCCCATCAGGTGAATCACCATGTCATCCCCCACATATATGCCTGGCGTCAAATTAAGGTCTCTCTTGTTTTAGAAATAAATTAAAATATATTTATTTCAAGATTTGACAACCTTTTACTCCAAATTATGCAAGGCAATCTTGTCTATAAACATAAATTTTCATGAGACTCTACTTTTGGGAAATTATCACACCTGCTAATTGTTATATTATAGGATTAAAAAAGAGTAACACATATTTTTTAGGACATAATAAAAAAATTAAACATAATTACTAGAAAGAATTGAACATGTGACATTATTCTAATTTAGCTTATAAAATTGAAAATTTTCACTAAAGGTGAAATTTAAATAAAAACATAATCGGTTGTCTAATGTTCATCTCACTACTTCTCAATCCAAATATATGGTTTAAAATAGGTTTATTTGTTGCTCTTGATTAAAAATCCAGACCCGAATTTTCAAAAGAAAAAAGATCCAGACTCAAATTCTTCAAATTTGAAGCCAAAATCTCTACACAAGCCAACCCTTAATTGTAATAATTAATAATAAATAATCATTAATAAAATTATAAAATTGTTGAAAAGGAAACTATATATAGAAGATTGAAATTCTCATCTCCTGTAAATTATAAGTTGCATTAATGAGTTGTTAATAATAGCAAAGAGAGAGAGTGTATATACCATGGTGAAAGTAAAGACGTAACTTCCTATCAGAAAAGATGTGATCGCCCGGCCTAAGGGCATGCCTTCGTACAGTTTTCATCTTTCCTCCCTCTTTACTCTTTAGACTTAGAATTTAAGTTTGATGTGCAGCTTTGAACTGAACACCACAATTTATTGATGGAATTCATAACTGTGAGAATGAAGAATCTTACATGTATATAAAGTAAAAATATATATTGCCGATTAATTCTTATCTACATGTTTCTTTTTTAAACCATGAGAGGAATATACAAGCTAATACATTATGCGATGTATCATTTTGTCCAGTATTTGTGGTGAAATACACTATTATTAATTTTATTAGGATTGAAAAAAAAAAAAAAGAAGAAGCAGAAGATAATCCAAGCTGAGAACCATTTGTTTTTTATAATATTTCATTTTTATTTGAAACTTTTAAAATTCAACTTTTGAATCCACAATCTTTTAAAAATATTCCAAAAAAAAAAATAATTTATTTATAACAATTTTGAAAAAATCATGATCTAAAACATAATTTTTTTTGAAACAATCTAGAAGGCAACGGATGGTTGATAACTTTTTCTACAAAGAATAAAGTAAGAAAAATACCCCCCCCCCCCCCCCCAATGAATAAGTTCTTAATTCTTATGCAAAGCAAAGCCAAATTTTGAAGAATAAATTACCGTGGCCCAGCTAGTTAGGGTGATGTTGTAGAAATGTCATGTGAACCCTTGCGTAATGCTAGTTTTGGCAGATAATTACTATAGGCCAAATAAAGCACCAAATTATAGTTCTTGCTTCTTAGGCAGTACTGCTAATTTCACCTGTCCAAAATTTGATCTGAATGAATCATATTCCTCTCTTATATCAAGGATCAAAATTAATCGAGTAATGCATTATCTATTAATCAACAAGACAAGTGCCTAGTCAAGTGAGGCAAGGTCATATGTCCTGGTTACCATTGTTTTATTCCTTTCCTAGTTTTATTTTTTATTTATTCTTTTTTTTTTTTTTGCAATTTCAGTATGCCTACATCACGAGCTTATGTAATGTAAAGTCAACAACCGCTCTTAGTACCAAAAAAAAAAAAAAAAAGAAGAAGAAAAAAAAAGACCAAACTTGGATAGGCAACTCCAATCCTATCTTGGAGAATTATAAGTTGCATACCACTTGATGGAGACTCAAACACATTCAAACCTGAAAGAAATTAGAAAAGTATCCACCAAATCTTATCGAAAGAAACTAGAAAAAAAATAAAAACGAGGAAGAAAAATATCTCACTTCTTTATGGGACAACAAATATGAGGCAACCCTCAAACAAAGAGCTCCTTTGATATTTATTTTATTTTAACTTGGGTGCTTATTTCTGTTTTTGATTGCCACAGGATAATATCGAATTTGTCAAAAGTTATGGTGCTGTTCGTTTGAAAATTTTGGAAGATTACCAATAATAATGGAGATGGCATCTTATTTATTCTTTATTTCATTTGGTTTGAATAAGATTCCCATATATCCATTATCCCATATGCCTTTAAAGTTTTTATTTCTTTGCTTTTTAAATGCAATTAGTTTACGATCTGTGCGATACACGGGTTTTTTAATTTTTTATAAAATTATTTTAATTAATTAAATTTAATATGGTAATATTATATTTCTTTTAACTAAATTTATATGTTGTTATTGTATTTATTTTAATATTAAATCAAAATATAAAAGAATTCTCTATACAAAATTTCATTTAAAATTGGAAAGCATATTTTGTCTTTATTTTTCCAACAACCTATTTATTAGGTTTGGTAACATAAAATTAAAAGAGATTTGGATTTTAGTGTAAAATGTGTGATAAACAACATAAAAATATAACAGTAATTCATAATTGGACAATCACTCACTTTAAAATAAGTTACTTTAATTTTTATGAACTCATCAATCAAACAAAAACATTAAGAGAATTTATAATTTGAAAAATATATGTTAAAATTAAGTTTTAAAATTTTATTTTTATATGTTAAAAAAATCTAATAATTTAATATTTATCTTTGTCAATTAACCATTAAATAATAAAATTAAAAGATTTTATTAGTAAGCACATTTATTACATAACACTTTTTCTCGTTGATATGTACATATATTTTAAGATTATATTTGAGGCAAGATTATAAATATAAAATATTAGATAATATAAAAATAAAATCAAGAGTACATAGTACTAATTTAATGTAGGATAAAATTTATATAAATAAGATAATGAAATTAATAACTTTTTGTATAAAAAGTATATAGTTATTAATTAGTAACTATATAGTTTTCAAATTTTATAAGTTTTTGTTCAAATGTCAAATAATTGATAGATAATAATTTTTTAAAATATATCTTTTATATGAATTAATTAATTGGAAGTAACACAAATTCTTTTCTCATGAGATAGAAAAGAATTCTTTCATTTAATGTAGTGTTGTAATATTAGAAAGACAATATATAAAATTAAAATTTGGTCTTTCGATAATAATTTAAATTTAAATTTTTTTTCAGTATTAATTATTAAATAGTAATACATCAAAGCAAACTCCTATTCTTATGTAGTGTCAATGTTGAATGTTAAAAGTTAAGAATGGAATTTAATTTTGATCAATTTAAGGTAAACAATAATGAAAAATTAAATTTTAATTGCAACTTGAATTGTAATTTATTCATAAAAGGCAAAAACATTAGTTATTTATAAGGAAATGACTATAATATTATATTTACTGTATAAACCATTCAGATAAATCAATTTTTAACTCTTATTCTCTTGAGAGATTTAAATCCTTATTTAACTTTGCTTTGTTAATAGCACTTGATTTGATTAATACTAACACTATATGAAAACTTGATTTTTATTTTTATTTTTAAAAAACAAATTTACTCTTAAAAACTTTGTGCCTATTGACACAATTTCTTACTATTGAATCCATTTTTTCAAACTGTCAAGCCCTATTGATAGATAAATAACAAATCTTGAGTAATACAATAATTTATTATCTATATTGTTCAATTTACTCCATTGAATGCCAACACTTTTTTAATTCATTTCTCAAACTTAAAAGATATCAATTAATTTAGTTAGAGGTAATTGATGGAGATTGTACATTAAGTGATTAATGTTGATTTCAATTTCATTTTAAATTTTCAAAGGACATGACCAAGCAAATGAATTAGCATAATTCTCATTAAATATAATAATATTTAAGAAATCAATGCATTTATAATTTAGATAACAAATTAAAATTTTGTTTTCATTTATATGTATAAGATAATTGAATTTCATTTGGTATTGTAATAATTGAAATTTAGAAATTGTTAATCCCATGCAAGACTCATTTGTGTAAGCCATCCATATTTGTTTGGACACTCCCTTGCATATTATATCCTATTTTTTCATGGCAATAATCCTTTATTATAGCATTTGGGATCAGACATGTTCCTAGTGATAACTTGTTAGCAATTAGAAAAGCTAGTAAAATTTTGTACTCAAAATTAATCATATAGCATACTCGCACTTAAAAATTATAAATTACTTCATTAAAAAATAAACTAAAAATTAAATATAAAGATAAAATAAAGTGAGTCATTTTATATTGTGTATGAAATGTTTAGATTAATTTCTAAGGCACATCAACATATTTGTATATTATACTAATATTGTTCCAAAAACTAAAAGTAGATTAGGTTTTTCTTTTTTTTGCTAAAAAGCATATTGTAATATTAAAAAACAATAAAAGAAACCACATTTTGAAATAAAGATGAATAAAACAAATGGAACAAAAAAGAAACATATCACTAGAACAAATAAAAAAAGGAAAAAAGAGAGACGGAACATAATAGAATTATAGAACAAAAGCTCATATTATTATCTCTAACAGACAAAAACATATTCCTATTTATAAAGTTGAAGTTAGTGTGAAAAATTAAAAATAAATTTAATTGAGAGTGATTTAAGGTAAACAAAATTAACTTTGATTACAAATTGAATTAAAACTTATTTATATAAGGTAAGGGCAATGAATATTTAAAAGAAAATAAATGTAATAATCTAAATTAAATAAATTTACTTTTTCTACATTACAAATTAATTAAATCAAATTATGCATATTGATTTTTTTAAAATTAAAAATGCATAAAATAAAATAAAATAAAATGTATTTATTAGATAATACATGGCATTTATTCATGACTATACATATGTAAAATATAGAACATCCACATTGAATATTTTCTTTTTTTGTCAAATGCTTTGATTTTTATATATTTGTATAAGATAAGGTATAAGATTAATAAGGTGTTCAAGGTATTTAATATTTATTATAGTAAATTGACTAAAAACTAAAAATGGAAGTAATAGAGTAATTTATGAAATGTATAAAAACTGTCATTTAATAAAAATTTAATTTTATTATCATTATTAAATTAATTTGAAAATATATTTTTTTCATTTCACTCAAGAGTATTAAATACACATTATACTTGACTATTCTAATTATTAAGCAAAAATTAATCTCAATTTAATATACTATTACTCTTGATTTGGTTTCTAATTTATTTTAGTAATTTAACCATTTAAAAATAAATATTAATAATAATTATTGAATGTGTTTTATAATAATAGAAATAAGATATTTTACATTAAATTTATTTTATCATTAAATTCTAAATTTTAAATTTGAAATGCATAATTAATTTTGAACATATGTCAATTTTTTAAATTGTCCACATGTTAAAAATGCAAATTATCCACATCAAATTATTTCTTTTTTTGTTAGAGGCTTTAGCTTTTATATTTTTATATAAGATTTGATTGGCTACGGATAACAAAATATAGACCTGATCAAATGGCATTCAAAATGAAAATATTGACAGACTGAAGCTACTCCAAATATGCAAAGGATTCCAAAATAACCATCCTTGAAAATCAGTTTCATTGCTGTTTACTAATTGAAGGAACATATTTAATTTGCTAAGGTGTCTTGGCATGATTGGCTTCACTAAGATTTTGCTTGGTATGGGAATGATGGAAAGGTCTATGAATGAATTTTTTTTTTAATTAACAATTAAGCTAAGCAAAATAAGAAAGTGATAGTGAAACTTAACATTCGATTTACAAAATCTTTTTTTCTTATTTTTTTTTATCTTTTTTGTCAAATAAAGTTTAAGATCAAGTGCATTTGGATTAAGAATTTTGAAATTTTAAAAAATTAAATTAAAACATAATTATTTAATTAAATAATAATATCATGAGTTGAGCCAAATCCAATATGATTTTGAAAACCCAAAACTCGACTTGAAACAATTGGAACTGCAGGGTTGTAAGTCAAGCTGACAGGCCTAAAGCTCCAAAAAGGTAATAGTATGATATTCTTTTAATAACTTGATTTTAGAAAGAATACCATTGTTTAGTACCATTCATTACCCACATATATTTCTACCTGTTACGAAATTAAGAAATTAATTGATGTCTCTTAATAAAAATAAAAATCGCCCCTTAAGGGCTACGACAACCATGCACAGAAAGAAGAAGAAAATGGAAATTAGAAGCATTTGTTAAATATATACTTTTTAAGTGTCCCTTTCGTAAAAATGTGATTACCAGGCTTGAGCTCATCCCATTTCCGGACTTCCATCTTTCTTCCTTTAACTCTAAGCCAATGTTTGAGTTACAGCTGGGTACATACTTTACTATACAGTAGTTCAAATTCATAGAAGGAAAGAAGGGTTCTTGGAAGCACAAAAAAATTGAATGATTAGAGAATCCAAAAGACCAAATATTAATGGTGAAAATTGGAGAATCCTATAAAGTAGCAGGACCAATGGTGTACTTTATTTAAAAGATATAGGGATGGACTTTATCAAAGTTTAGTAACAGCACAAGACTTGAAATTCATGCTGGGGTATTATGTAAAATCGGCCCCATAACAAATTCAGACAAGCATGCAATGGAACTAAGCCATCAAATTGCATATGAAAGCCAAGAGTAGAGAATCGAATAACTATGAGGAAAATGTTCTTACGCAAACCAAAATGCATCGTTGATGAATCATCTGCCTTATTATGGTGACCATGACACAGTACAAGTGATGAACGAAGAGTGAACGCTTGCATATATATGCAACACAAGCCAATGTATCCGAGTTTCTTTTTGCAGTGTTGTCATAACCGAATCGGCCGACCGATTCAATCGGTAATCAATGGTCTTTTCAATCCAAGAAGGCTATTTGAACAGGTTGCTAGTCGGACCGAACCATTATTTTTAATATATTAAATAAATCTTTTAGATACTGATAATAAAATATAAACCTGATCAAATGCCATTAAACTCATCGACAGGAGTTAGTCCAATATTCAAAAAGCTTTTCATTTCCAGTAATATAGTACAATCTTAATATAACGAGTCAAAGACAGGGGGCACACTTAGGCTCAAACAAGCCTCAGGAAATTACTATTGGGATTTATATCAAAATTATATATTATAGATTTTCATTTTTCATTTTTTTGAAAGGCGAGTTGTAAAGCCTATAGTATTATTCCTGAGATAGTCGGCTGGCATCAAGTAGTTAATGACACGAAGAAGACAATGCAATCTATGTTTCCTTAATTCACTGCAATGAAAACCACAAAGTACTATTAGTACTTGTAAACATGCACCTCAAGTTCAGGTCAGGCCTCCACCAATGGTATAGCCCATGAGCTTGCATGATATCTGGTGGAGGATTTATTAACTGTCAGATTTGCAGAAGGAAGCAGATGCAACGGTTCCGAAGTTTCCACACCTTTTATTCCCACTGCACACATAAATAGATTCGCCAGTGAGTGCTGGCTTGTTAACCTTGCAAAAGTCCCAGCCCCAATATCTTCCAGCTTTCTCCTGTGCTCGAAATAACCGATATATTCAGCGCATATGGGGTCTTTCTGATTCACAAATAGGCATGGGATCCATCCAAATATAGCAGTGAATGAATCTTCGTATCCATTTCCATTCCTTGAATTGTTATTGTTACCATTTGTAGCAGCAGCAAAAGTAAGTCCAGCTAGCCTTGATTACAGTGCCTGCAAATCGAAGTCCATGTCTCACTTTCTTATCTTTGATTCTCTCAATTGGGGGAGTACGAATGGCGGGTTAAAGAGGAAAGCTTCCAAGAAATAGCCTGTCTTGGCCATAGTCTTTCCAGCAAGCATTGCCATGGCTGCTCCGAGGGAATGACCAGTTAACCAGACATTTGAGCCACGCACAGCAAAAACCACGTCTCGAACAGCTTTTATCGCAATCGCAAAACGAGTAGTCTGGTGGAGTCCATTTCGGATTACATCGATATCCAAGTGAAGATATCTTGCAAAGGAGTCTCATTTCATTAAGGTACCTCGAAAGACAATTACTGTTGGTAGTTTAGAATGTGATGCATCCCACATTAGATAGAAAGATTTAATTATTGATAAATAAAATTAATTTTTGTATTAATTTTATTCATATTTTAAATAATTATGATTGAACATAAATAATTAGCATATGACAAATGGTCATAACTATTTAATATAAATAGATTGTTATTCATAAAGGTCATGATTGTATAGAAGGTCATAATTATCTGAATAGAAGTTTATATCTGTTCATTCATTATAAATAAATCTTTCAGTATAACCATTTTCACTACTTCTGATTTAGAGAGTTTTAAGGCTTTGTTGTATCCTATAGGCATAATTGCCTTTTAAGACAGTGTTATTCACACCTCAAAGCCATATTTTCTTCTTTCTAACTATTTTTGTTTTCTTAAATCTACTAACAATTTAAAGGCAATTATGGATACTACATTTATTATTGTCCCTACTACTGCTATGGATTTGGAATCAAGCATGAAGGTTCATTTTCAAAATCAAGATGTAATCAGACTTGATCGTTTTAATGGATCAAACTACACTAGGTGGAAGGACAAAATGGTTTTTCTATTGATAGCATTGAAGATGTTTTATGTACTTGATCCAAATTTGGAAACCAATTCCAAAACCAACTCTTGAAGATTCTGATACTATTAAGGCAACAAGAAGCAAACGTGAAGAAGATGAACTTGTCTGTCGAGGTTATATTCTAAATTCATTATCTGACCATTTATATGACCTATACAGAAATACGAAAACACCAAAAGAGATATGGACTGCTCTTGAGCACAAATACATGAACGAAAAGAAGGGTACGAATAAGTTTTTGGCTTTGAAATACTTTAAATTTTCAATAACTGATGATAAACCAATCATGGACCAAGTGCACGATTTGCAAATTCTGGTCTCTAAGTTAAGTGAGCTGGAAATTAAGGTTCCTGATTCACTTCAAGTTAGCTATTTTGTCAAAACTTCCTCCATCATGGAATGGATATAGGAAGAAAGTTCTGCATTCAACAGATACTTTCACTATTAAAAAATTTCAAACTCACGTACAGATTGAAGTAAAAAATCGTGCAAGAGATGCACTCTTCTTTGGAGGTTCCAAAGTGAATTACATGAGTGGATAAAATTCTGAAAAAACTAACAAGTCTTTTAGTAAATTTCAAAACAATTTTAAAGTCAAGTAGAATGGATTTAAGAAGTTTAAATTTAACAAGAACAAAATGTATTTCTATTGTGGAAAGAAAGGACATTTGATTAAAGATTGCAGATTTAAAAATGCTGGAATTAACATTGGTTCTAGTTTTGAAAGCAAGACAAATCTGGTTAAGCAAAAAATTAATGAACTTGTTGCAATGGTGATTGACATGCAAATTGGAATGATCACCAAAGTTCATATGTCTATTACAAATAAGTCATCTGATTGGTGGCTAGATTTTGGTACAACAATTCATGTTTGCAACAACAAAAAGTAGTTTAAAACTTATGAAGAATGTAAGAAACCAGAAAACATCCTTATGGGAAATCATGTTCTTGCTAAAGTGATTGGAAAAAGAATGGTTGAATTGAAATTCACCTTAAAGCAAAAACTAACTCTAATTAATATTTTTCATGTTCCTGAGATTAGAAAGAACCTTGTATCTGTAAATCTATTATGTAAAAAAAAAAGGCTTTAAGATTGTACTAGAGTCTGATAAAGTTATAGTCTCCAAAAATGGTGTATTCATTGGAAAAGAATATTCCAATGGTGTATTCATTGGATGGTATGTTTAAACTAAGCATTGATGAAATAAATAATGTTTCTGCTTATATTGTTGAGCATTCTTCTTCTTTATGGCATGCTAGAGTAGGACATTTAAATTATCATTATATGAATCATATGACTAAGCATGGTTATATAACATACTAGAAAAATCATGACATTAAATGTGAAATCTATGTCAAAGCAAAAATGACTAAGAATCATTTTCCTAAAGTTGAAATAAATACAGAATTATTAGAACTTATACATTCTGATATTTGTGAGCTAAATGGTTTATTAACAAGGGGAGAAAAAAGGTATTTTATAGCATTTATAGATGATAGTTCTCGTTATACTTTTGTGTATCTAATGAAAACAAAAGATGAAGCCTTTGATAAATTCAAAGAATATAAATCAGTTGTTGAAAATCAAAAGGAGATGAAAATCAAAATTCTTCGAATAGATAGGGGTGGCGAATATTTTCCAGATTCATTTTTTCTTTTTTGTGAAGATAATGGAATTATTCAACAAAGGACAGCCCCTTATGCACCCCAACAAAATGGTTTAGCCGAAAGGAAAAATAAAACCTTGGTTGATATGGTAAATAGTATATTATTAAATGCTAAATTACCTCTGAATCTTTAGGGAGAGGCACTTTTAACAGCATGCCACATACATAATAGAATTCTTTCAAAGAAATTCTTAAAGACACCATATGAACTTTGGAACCATGACAGAAAACCAAATTTGGATTATTTTAAAATGTGGGGGTGCATTGCCTTTTATAAAATACCTCATCCTCATAAATCAAAATTAGGACCTAGAGGTATTAAAAGTATTTTTGTTGGTTATGCACAGAATTCAAAAACATATAGACTTCTTGATTTAAATACTAATGTTATTGTTGAATCTATTCATGTAGAATTTTTTGAAAATAAGTTTATATGTGATACCAAAATTGATATGGAGAAACAAATTGAAATGATTCCTACGAACGAAAATAAAAAAAAAAAAGTAATGATTCTGTTGAAATTAGAAGGAGTAAAAGAGTTAGAAAAGATAATTTTTTGCTTTCTAATTTTGTTTCTCCAGATTCTATAATATTCCTAGTAGAAGGGAATAGAACCAAAGTGCTTAAGAAAACATCAATTCTACTAAATGTAGATGAAGACCCTAAAACATTTAATAAAGCTATGACTTCAAGAGATGTTATTTTTGGAAAGAAGCTATTAATGATGAAATGGATTCAATCATGTCCAATAATACATGGGTCTTGGTAGATTTACCTCCAAGTTCTAAACCTATAGGATGTAAATGGGTGTTTAGAAAGAAATATAATACATATGGTTCTATACAAACCTTTAAAGCAAGATTAGTTGCAAAAGGTTTTAAACAAAAGAAAGGCATAGATTATTTTGATACATATGCTCCAGTAGCTAGAATAACATCCATTAAAGTTCTTATAGCTTTGGCTTCCATTCATAAACTGCATGTGCATCAAATGGATGTTAAAACAGTCTTTTTAAATGGTGACTTAAAGGAAGAAATATACATGGAACAACCAGAATGTTTTATTCTTCCAGGTAATGAGAATAGAGTTTGTAAATTAATTAAGTCATTTTATGGGCTAAAGCAAGCTCCTAAACAATGGCATGAAAAGTTTTATTCAATCATAGTAGCCAATAGTTTTAAACATAATGGAACAGATAAGTGTATTTACTCAAAATTTACTAAAGAATATGGAGTTATAATATGTCTCTATGTGGATGATATGCTAATTTTTGGTATTAATATGATTGGCATGAATGAAACCAAAAGGTATCTAATTTCTAATTTCAAAATGAAAGATTTAAATGAAGTTGATACCATTTTGGGAATTAAAGTTAAGAGATATAATAAGGGTTTCATTCTTAATCAAAGTTATTATATTGAGAAACTACTTAATAAGTTTAAGTATCTCAATATAAAAGAAACCAATACTCCATATGATACAAGTATAAAATTAACAGAAAATCAAGATAATGTAATTGCACAACTTGAATATGCTAGTGCTATTGGAAGTATTATGTATGCTATGCATTATACTAGGCCAGATATAGATTTTGCTATTTGCAAGTTATCGAGATATACAAGTAAGCCTAGTATAAGTCATTGGAAAGCCATAGAAAGAGTTCTAGGTTATCTTAAAAGAACTAAAGATTTTGGCTTATTTTATTCTGGAGATCCGGCTATTTTGGAAGGATATTTAGATGCAAGTTGGATCACTAGTATAAGTGACAATAAATCCACTTCAGGATGGATGTTTACCCTTGGAGGTTGTGCAATTAGTTGAGCATCCAAGAAACAAACTTGCATTTCACATTCAACTATGGAATCTGAATTTATAGCTTTAGCTGTAGCAGGCGAAGAAGCTGAATGGCTAAGAAATTTATTAATAGATATAGAGTTGTGGCCATAACCAATAACAACCATTTCCTTGTACTGTGATAGTGAAGCTACTATGTCTAGAGCTTATAGTGAAATTTATAATAAAAAATCTAGACATATTAGTCTAAGACATGATTATATCAGATAATTGATAAAAAATGGGATAATTACCATCATAAATGTTAAATCTGCTAAAAACTTAGCAAATCCTCTTACCAAGGCATTACCTAGAAATCTGGTAAGAAGCACCACAAGTGGAATGGGTTTAAAATTTCTTTTAGACACCAATAATGGTAACCTAACTTTGAATTAGTAACTTCTAATTGCAAAGTTTAATAGGTAATAACAAATTATTGTTATGTGTTTGTAAACACTAGTCAACCCATTCTATATATTTGGAATACTAGTGTAAGCCATTGTGTAAATGGAGGATGAGATTGAACTCTTAATGGAGTTAATAATTAAATGTCTATAGCAATGGAGACATAAATAAGAAACTCCACCTCTATAAATATTGAAGTGGTGCCGCTTTAACAAGAAAATTGGAAACTTTCTTGTAAATATTTATGAATAAGGATAAGCACATGGTCATAATAGTGCTAAAGTGATTATAAACCTCTGACAGAATATTAAACAAATATTATGTGTGTTATATCTTTAATTTTAACATTAGGAGTTGAGGTTTAATCTACGGACATCATCAACTTTGTTAGAATTCTAAGATATATACGCTAATTGAAGGTTTAAATCGAAAGATACCTTTTTATATTCATAATATTTATTTGTGTGAAAGGTTAAAGTTAAGCACCAACATTTCAAACTAGTGAGGGATTGTTGGTAGTTTAGAATGTGGTGCATCCCACATTGGATAGAAAGATTTAATTATTGATGAATAAAATTAATTTTTGTATTAATTTTATTCATATTTTAAATAATTATGATTGAACAGAAATAATTATCATATGACAAATGGTCATAACTATTGAAATATAAATAGATTGTTATTTATAAATGTCATGATTATATAGAAGGTCATAACTATCTGAATAGAAGTTCATATCTGTTCATTCATTATAAATAAATCTTTTAGTATAACCATTTTCACTACTTCTTATTTAGAGAGTTTTAAGGCTTTGTTGTATTCTATAGGCATAATTGCCTTTAAGACAGTGTTATTCACGCTTCAAAGCTATATTTTCTTCTTTTTACTATTTCTGTTTTCTTAAATCTACTAACAATTACATAGCGAGGGCTCCTATCAATTGTATGATGATATGCATAAGATGGAGGATTATATTGAAAAATACACCGAAGATGGAATTATCATCATCATCAACAAGCTGATGAATCAACTTGAAGTGGAAAAACCCCCGCCAAGGAGGAGCAAGACATTGAGAACCTTTACATTTTGCCTAGCGATCACTTTTCAGCACGTAGACACCCCTAACCAAACAGGCTGCTACAGACCTCCGATTATTTGCATTGTTCCAATCAATACTATTTAGGTGCGAAGGCCCTGAAAAGCTAAAATGTTCACTTCCAAAGGCCATCATAACACTTGAAATTCTTGTTTTTTCTTGTTGATTTCCATGAATATTGCTAAGATTTTGGTGCAATTAAACCAGATGTGGGTGATGATTAATGAAGATTTGAAATAAATTTGATGTGGTTTGTTAGGGAGACATGCACAAAAGCAGCTGTCTTTGCCATATGACACAATAGTTAGTATTTTTTTTAATGAAATTATATGTACAACTAAAATTTACAATCACCGATTCACCGTTAAAAATCGGGAACACATATGTACCTAACATAATTATAAATTAATGAATAAACCAAATAAACTAATTACAACCTGTATATATTGTTGGGAATATTGACTCAAATCCCATAAGAGATTTGTTTGAGATTTGTTTGAGATTTGTCAGATATTGCTTGATGGATAAAAAGACTTGCAAAAGAAGAATTTCAAGAGAAAGAAGATTTTTAATAGGTAAGTTTGACTTGCAAGAGAAGAATTCTAAAAGGAAAGAGATTCTTAATAGGCAAGTTTGACTTACAGGAGAAGAATTCTAAGAGGAAAGGGATTCTTAATGGGCAAGTTTGTATGGTTATAAATAAGTGAAGTCTCTACAGGGTTAGGTATGAGAAAAAGATGTAAGAGAGTTGTAGGGTTTTGTGGGATAGACACCCCATAGGAGTATTGGGGCTTTACGTCTTATAGGTGTGTATGTTTGTTTATGAGTGGACTAGAGGAGATTGAGAGGGTCCACATAGGTATGATGTACGGGAACATATAGGTATGTGTTTGGTTGTGTTGAAAGGGTGCACAAGAGTTTGAGTTTGTGTTTGTTTGGGTTGAGAAGGACTAGAGGAGATTGAGAGTGTCTTATGAGTATTGATTGTTGAGTGAGGTTGATGATTTGATGTATGTTTGTAATTCTCTACAACTAGTGGATCTTTTTTCTCATCTGTGGATGTAGAATAGTTGGACCGAATCACATTAAATTGTTGTCTCTTATGTGTTTGATTTATTGTTTGATTTCGCTTCCGCTGGTGTGATTGGATTGGAGGTTTTTAGCCCAACAAATGGTATCGGAGCTGTGGTGTTTCCCAACAAATGGTATCAGAGCTATGGTGTTCCTTAATAAACGGTATCAGAGCTGTGGTGTTCCCCAACAAGTGGTATCAGAGCTGAAGGTTTGAAATGTGAGAAGAGTTGAAGATTTAAAATGTGGAAAGAGCCGAAGGTTCGAGACGTGAAAGAGATGAAAGTTCGAGGTTTGGGAAGTGCATGGTTTGAGACATGGGAAGAAGCAAGTCCAGAAAAGTTCGATTCAAGAGAAGAGTTCGAGTTTAAGTTTTGAAGATTAAGAATTGATTTGTATGAAGCGTGAAGACATAAGAGAAGAGAAGATGATTGTGAGACTTCCATTACAGGTGGAGCCAAGCATGTCTAGCATGAAGACAGATGATTGATGAAATTTGAGTCAAGGTGGAGATTGTTGGGAATATTGACTCAAATCCCATAAGAGATTTGTTTGAGATTTGTTTGAGATTTGTCAGATATTGCTTGATGGATAAAAAGACTTGCAAAAGAAGAATTTCAAGAGAAAGAAGATTTTTAATAGGTAAGTTTGACTTGCAAGAGAAGAATTCTAAAAGGAAAGAGATTCTTAATAGGCAAGTTTGACTTACAGGAGAAGAATTCTAAGAGGAAAGGGATTCTTAATGGGCAAGTTTGTATGGTTATAAATAAGTGAAGTCTCTACAGGGTTAGGTATGAGAAAAAGATGTAAGAGAGTTGTAGGATTTTGTGGGATAGACACCCCCATAGGAGTATTGGGGCTCTACGTCTTATAGGTGTGTATGTTTGTTTGTGAGTGGACTAGAGGAGATTGAGAGGGTTCACGTAGGTATGATGTATGGGAACATATAGGTATGTGTTTGGTTGTGTTGAAAGGGTGCACAAGAGTTTGGGTTTGTGTTTGTTTGGGTTAAGAATACTCCATAGACTAGAGGAGATTGAGAGTGTCTTATGAGTATTGATTGTTGAGTGAGGTTGATGATTTTATGTATGTTTGTAATTCTCTACAACTAGTGGATCTTTTTTCTCATCCGTGGATGTAGGTCAGTTGGACCGAACCACGTTAAATTGTTGTCTCTTATGCGTTTGATTTATTGTTTGATTTTGTTTCCGCTGGTGTGATTGGATTGGAGGCTTTTAGCCCAACATATATAACTAGGAAAAAAGAAAACATAGGAGTTTAATTGTTATTTCTCACTCTTCCACACTAACCAAAACACCAAAAGATAAATTTTAAATTATTTTATTTTATTTTATTTTCCTTCAATATTTTATTTATGATAATAAAGTTGTGATTGAAATAATATAAAATTAGTTAATGAATATCAATCCTTAATTGCAATCAGAAGTGAAAGTCTATTACTTATGGTGTTTTTCATTTCACATGTTTATTTTCTTAATTATATTTTCAAAACAATCAATTATTTATATTTTAAAAGTATAATTCATGAAAGGTAAATTCCATCAAATCTCTTGTGGTTTAAACTTTTCTCACATATTATTTATATTTTGAAAGTACAATAGTTATTTTAAATGTATTAATAACATATAATAGATATGTAACATACAAAAATAACAAATATTTATGTATTTTATATATAGACTAATCTGATATCTTGGGAAGTTAAGAAACAACAAACTGTTGCAAGATCCAATGCAGAGGCTGAGTACAAAGCTATTGCTTCAACAGCAGCAAAATTCACTTGGCTTGCCTCTCTCATGTGTGATCTTAGTGTTCACGTGTCTTAACCATCTATTTTATATTGTGACAATACCAATGCCCTTTATATGTCTTATAATTTAGTGTTTCATGCACGAACGAAACACATTGAGATCGACTACCACTTTGTTCATGAAAAAGTTGCTCAAGGCTCTTTGGTTACTTGTTTTGTGCGTTCTTCTCATTAACTTATTGATATATTCACCAATGCTCTTCCGTAAAATTATTTTCAGATATTGCGTGGCAAGTTGGGTGTTCTTTCCCTCTCACACATCAACTTGAGGGGGAATAATAATGATTACATCCAATCACAGATTCTGTGCAATAATTTATGTAATATTAGCTGATATATTGTCTAATCTGTAGCCATAATCTTGACTATATTATTTATCATTTATTTTTTTCTATTGTACATATATTATCATTATAAATATATGCAACTAGAACACTCTCTAGACATAGAGAGAGTAATTCCATAGAAGTGTTTCTAAACCATATTTATAACGTATATAGTTTGGTCCTTTAAATTTTGTCAGTTAATTTGTTGAGCTTTTGAATTATATGATAATTATGGTGGTGATAAGTTCCGAGTTCTTCTTAATTGGCCACGGTTTCATAGATCCCTTTTGTAACTGCATAGCCAACAGCACCAACCAAGTTAAATCCAAATAAGCCTGCTGTTTGATTGCTCATGGCCACACCCGTTTTGCAATACACTGCAAAGTCCTCACAATTGTTAAGAAAAAAATTGTAGGTGCCGAAGCTCTTGTCTTGGAGCAGACGATGAGCTGTCTCGACAACTTCATTTGCCGGTTTGCAATCCCAAGTGCTGCAAGAACCACGGCGTTTAAAAACCAACTTCAAGTAGGAGACATCATATTCATAGCGGTACAGTGAGTGACCTTCCAGGAAGCAATCGAGGCAGGTTTTGAAGATTCCAGTCTGTGGCTTGAACCCACATTTTTTGCATGGTGGCCTGGCGTAAGTCTTGCTTGGTCCCATCAGGTGAATCACCATGTCATCCCCCACATATATGCCTGGCGTCAAATTAAGGTCTCTCTTGTTTTAGAAATAAATTAAAATATATTTATTTCAAGATTTGACAACCTATTACTCCAAATTATGCAAGGCAAATTTGTCTATAAACTTAAATTTTTATGAGATTTTACTTTTGAGAAATTATCACGTCTAATACTGTCAGAATATGATTAAAAAGGATACACATGCTTCTTAAGATATAATAAAAAATTAAAAAATTAAAAGAAAGAACTGGACATGCGATAATTTTCTAATTTTATTTGTAAAGTTAAAAAATTACTCGAGTGTAAAATTTAAATAAAAACATAATCGGTTGTTTATCTTCATCTCACTACTTCTCAATCCAAATATTGGGTTAAAAATAGGTTTCTTGTCGCTCTTGATTAAAAATCCAGACCTGAATTATCAAAAGAAAAAAGATCCAGACCTAAATTCTTCAAATTTGAAGCCAAAATCTCTACACAAGTCAAACCTTAATTGTAATAATTAATAATAGATAATCATTCATAAAAATATAAAATTGTTGAAAAAGAAATTATATATAGAAGATTGAAATTCTCATCTCCTAGAAATTATAAGTTGCATTAATGAGTTGTTAATAATAGAAAAGAGAGAGAGTATATATATACCATGGTGAAAGTAAAGACGTGACTTCCTATCAGAAAAGATGTGATCTCCTGGCCTAAGGGCATCCCTTCGTACAGTTTTCATCTTTTCTCGCTCTTTACTCTTTAGACTTAGAATTTAAGTTTGATGTGCAGCTTTGTACTGAACACCACAATTTATAGATGGAATTCATAACTGTGAGAATGAAGAATCTTACATGTATATAAAGTAAAAATATATATTGCCGATTAATTCTTATCAACATGTTTCTTTTTTAAGCCATAAGAGGAATATACAAGCTAATACATTATACGATGCATCATTTTGTCCAGTATTTGTGGTGAAATACACTATTATTAATTTTATTAGGCTTGAAAAAAGAAAAAGAAGTAGAAGATAATCCAAGCTGAGAACAATTTGTTTTTGGTAATATTTCATTTTTATTTGAAACTTTTAAAATTCAACTTTTGAATCCACAATCTTTTAAAAATATTCCCAAAAAAAAGGAAATAATTTATTTAGAACAATTTTGAAAAAATCATGATCTAAAATCATTTTTTTGAAACAATCTAGAAGGCAACGGATGGTTGATAACTTTTTCTACAAAGAATAAAGTAAGAAAAATACCCCCCCCCCCCCAATGAATAAGTTCTTAATTCTTATGCAAAGCCAAAATTTGAACAAATCACGTGGCCCAACTAGTTAGGGCATGATGTTGTAGAAATGTCATGTGAACCCTTGCATAATGCTAGTTTTGGCATATAATTACTATAGGCCAAATAAAGCACCAAATTATAGTGCTTGCTTGTTAGGCAGTACTGCTGATTTCACCAGTCCAAAATTTGATCTGAATGAATCATATTCCTCTTTTATATCATGGATCAAAATTAGTCGGGTAATGCATTATCTATTAATTAACAAGACAAGTGCCTAGTCAAGTGAGGCATGGTCATATGTCATTGTTACCATTGTTTTATTCCTTTCCTAGTTTTAGTTATTATTTATTATTATTATTATTATTATTATTTTTGGCAATTTCAGTATGCCTATATCACGAGCATATGTAATGTAAAGCGGACAAGCGGTCTTTAGTACCAAACATAAAAAGAAAAAAAAAAAAGACCAAACTTGGATAGGCAACTCCAATCCTATCTTGGAGACTTATAAGTTGCATACCACTTGATAGAGACTTAAACACATTCAAACCTGAAGGAAATAGAAAAGTATCCACCAAATCTTATCGAAAGAAACTAGAAAAAAAATAAAAACGAGGAAGACAAATATCTCACTTCTTTATGGGACAACAAATATGAGGCAACCCTCAAACAAAAGGGCTCCTTTGTTATTTATTTTATTTTAACTTCGGTGCTTATTTCTGTCTTTGATTGCCACAAGGTAATATCGAATTAGTCAAAAGTTATGGGGCAGTTCGTTTGAAAATTTTGGAAAACTACCAATAATAATGGAGATGGCATCTTCCTTATTCTTTGTTTCATTTGGTTTGAATAAGATTCTCATATATCCATAATCCCAGATGCCTTTAAAGTTTTTACTTCTTTGCTTTTGAAATGCAACTAGTTTGTGATATGTGTGATGCACGGGATTTTTATTTTTTTATAAAATTATTTTAATTAATTAAATTTAACAGGATAATATTATATTTCTTTTAACTAAATTTATATGTTGTTATTGTATTTAATTTAATATGAAATAAAAATATAAAATATTCTCTATACATAATTTCATTTAAAATTGAAAAGCATATTTTGTCTTTATTTTTCCAACAACCTATTTATTAGGTTTGGTAACATAAAATTAAAAGAAATTTGGATTTTAGTGTAAAATGTGTGATAAAGAACATGAAAATATAACATTAATTCATGATTGGACAATTACTCACTTTAAAGTAAGTTATTTTAATTTTTATGAACTCATCAATCAAACAAAAACATTAAGAGAATTTATAATCTAAAAAATATATGTTAAATTTTAGCTTTATATGTTAAAAAAAATCTAATAATTTAAGTGCAGTGAATTCACTGATATTTATCTTTGTCAATTAACCATTAAATAATAAAATTAAAAGATTTTATTAGTAAGCACATTTATTACATAACACTTTTTCCTATTGATATGTACATATATTTGAAAATTATATTTGAGGCTAGATTATAATATAAAATATTAGATAATATAAAAATCAAATTAAGACTACATAGTACTAATTTAATGTAAGATAAAATTTATATAAATAAGATAATGAAATTAATAAGTTTTTGTATAAAAAGTATATAGTTATTAATTTAATAACTATATATTTTCAAATTTTATAAGTTTTGTTCAAATGTGAAATAGTTGATAGATAATAATTTTTTAAAATATATCTTTTATATGAATTAATTAATTAGAAGTAACACAAATTCTTTTCTCATGAGATAGAAAAGAAATCTTTCATTTAATGTAGTATTGTAATATTAGAAAGATAATATATAAAATTAAAATTTGGTCTTTCGATAATAATTTAAATTTAAAATTTTTTTAGTATTAATCATTAAATGGTAATACATTAAAGGCAAACTCCTATTCTTATGTAGTGTCAATGTTGAATGCTAAAAGTTAAAAGTTAAAAGTTAAGAATGTAATTTAATTTTGATCAATTTAAGGTAAACAATAATGAAAAATTAAATTTTAATTGCAACTTGAATTGTAATTTATTCGTAAAAGGCAAAAACATTGGTTATTTATAAGAAAACAATTGTAATATTATATTTACTGTATAATCCATTCAGATAAATCAATTCTTAACTTTTAATCTCTTGAGAGATTTAACTCTTCATTTAACTTTGCTTTATTAATAACACTCAATTTGATAAATACTAACATTATATGAAAACTTTATTTTAATTTTTTAAAAAATTTACTCTTAAAAACTTTGTGCCTATTAACACAATTTCTTATTATTGGATCCTTTTTTTTTTTCAAATTGTCAAGGCCTATTGATGGATAAATAACAAATCTTAAGTAATACAATAATTTATTATCTCTATTGTTCAATTTACTCCATTGAATGCCAACACATTTTTAATGCATTTCTCAAACTTAAAAGATATTAATTAATTTAGTTAAAGGTAATTGATGGAGATTGTACGTTAAGTGATTAATGTGAACTTCAATTTCGTTTTAAATTTTCAAAGGATATGACCAAGCAAATGAATTAGCATAATTCTCATTACATATAATAATATTTAAAAAATCAATACATTTATAATTTAGATAACAAATTAAAATTTTGTTTTCATTTATATGTATAAGATAATTGAATTTCATTTGGTATTGGAATAATTGAAACTTAGAAATTGTTAATCCCATGCAAGACTCTTTTGTGTAATCCATCCATATTTGTTTAGACATTCCCTTGCATATCATATCCTATTTTCTTCATGGCAAAAATCCTTTATTATAGTATTTGAGATCAGACATGTTCCTGGTGATAACTTGCTAGCAATTAGAAAAGCTAGTAAAATTTTGTAGTCAATATTAATCATATAACATATGTATATATATTTGCACTTAAAAATTATAAATTACTTCATTAAAAAATAAACTAAAAATTAAAGATAGAGATAAAATAAAGCAAGCCATTTTATATTGTGTATGAAATGTTTAGATTAATTTTGAAGGCATATCAACATATTTGTATATTATACTGATATTGTTCTAAAAACTAAAAGTAAATTAGGTTTTTTTTTTGCTAAAAAGCATATTGTAATATTAAAAAACAATAAAAGAAATCACATTTTGAAATAAAGAGGAATAAAACAAATGAAAAAAAAAAAAAGAAACATATCAATGGAACAAATAAAAAAAGAAAAAAAAAGAGATGGAACATAATAGAATTATAGAACAAAAACCCATTCTATTATCTAAAATGGACAAAAACATATTCCCATTTATAATGTTGAAGTAGGTGAGAAAAATTAAAAATAAAATTTAATTGAGAGTGATTTAAGGTAAAAAAAAAACAATTAACTTTGATTACAAATTGAATTGAAACTTATTTATATAATGTAAGAGTAATGACTATTTAAAAGAAAATAAATCTAATAATCTAAGTTAAATAAATTTACTTTTTTTTACATTACAAATTAATTAAATCAAATTACGCATATTGATTTTTTAAATTAAAAATGCATAAAATAAAATAAAATATATTTATTAGATAATATATGTAAAAAATAGAACATTCAAATTGAATATTTTCTTTTTTGTCGAAGATTTTGATTTTTATATATTTGCATAAGAAAAAGTATAAGATTAATAAGGTGTTCAAGGTATTTAATATTTATTATAATAAATAGACTAAAAACTAAAAATGGAAGTAATAGAGTAATTTATGAAATGTATAAAAACAGTCATTTCATAAAAATTTGATTTTATTATCATTATTAGATTAATTTAAAAATATATTTTTTATTTCTCTCAAGAGGATTAAATACACATTGTACTTGACTATTCTAATTGTCAAGCATAAATTACTCTTGATTTGGTTTTTATTTTATTTTAGTCATTTAATCATTTAAAAATAAAATATTAATAAGAATCATTGAATGTGTTTTATAATAATAGAAATAAGATATTTTAAATTAAATTTATTTTATCATTAAATTCTCAATTTTAAATTTAAAATGCATAATTAATTTTGAATATATATCAATTTTTTAAATTATCTACATATAAAAAATATAGATTATCCACATCAATTTTTTTTTTGTTAGACGCTTTGGCTTTTATGTATTTATATAAAATTTGAATGGCTACTAACAACAAAATATAGGAGTGATCAAATGGCATTCAAAATGAGAATATTAACAGACTGGAGCTACTCCAAATATACAAAGGATTCCAAAATAACCATCCTTGAAAATCAATTTCATTGCTGTTCACTAAGTGAAGGAACATATTTTATTTGCTAAGGTGTCTTGGCATGATTGGCTTCGCTAAGATTTTGCTTGGTATGGGAATGATGGAAAGGTCTATGAATGAAATTTTTTTTTTTTAATTAACAATTAAGCTAAGCAAAATAAGAAAGTGATTGTGAAACTTAACATTCGATTTACAAAATCTTTTTTGCTTTTTATCTTTTTTATCAAATAAAGTTTAAGATCAAGTGCATTTGGATTAAGAATTTTGAAATTTTAAAAAATTAAATTAAAACATAATTATTTAATTAAATAATAATATCATGAGTTGAGCCAAATCCAATTGATTTTGAAAACCCAAAACTCAGACTTGAGACAATTGGAACTGCCCGTTGTAAGTCAAGCTGACAGGCCTGAAGCTTGAAAAAGGTTAATAGTATGATATTTTTCTTTTAATAACTTGATTTTAGAAAGAATACCTTTGTCTAGTACTATTAATTAGCCACATATATTTCTACCTGTTACGAAATTAAGAAATTAATTGATGTCTCTTAATAAAAATAAAAATCGCCCCTTAAGGGCTACAACAACCATGCACAGAAAGAAGAAGAAAATGGAAATTAGAAACATTTGTTAAATATATACTTTTTAAGTGTCCTATTAGTAAAAATCTGATTACCAGGCTTGAGCTCATCCCATTTCCGGACTTCCATCTTTCTTCCTTTTAACTCCAAGCCAATGTTTGAGTTACAGCTGGGTACATACTTTACTATACAGTACTTCAAATTCATAGACGGAAAGAAGGGTTCTTGGAAGCACAAAAAAAATGAATGATTAGAGAATCCAAAGGACCGAATATTAATGGTGAAAATTGGAGAATCCTATAAAGTAGCAGAACGAATGGTGTACTTTATTTAAAAGATATCGGGATGGACTTTATCAAAGTTTAGTAACAGCACAAGACTTGAAATTCAAGTTGGGTTATTATGTAAAATCTGCCTCGTAACAAATTCAGACAAGTATGCAATGGAATTAAGCCATTCAAGCCATGAGTGGAGAATCGAATAACTATGAGGAAAATGTTCTTACGCAAGCCAAAATGCATCGTTGATGAATCATCTGCCTTATTATGGTGACCATGACACACTACAAGTGATGAGTGAAGAGTGAACGCTTGCGTATATACGTAACGCAAGCTTATATATCCGAGTCTCTTTTTGCAGTGTTGTCATAATCGAATCGGCCGACCGGTTCAATCGGTAATCAATGGTCTTTTCAATGCATTTAGGCTATTTGAACAGGGCGTTAGTCGGAACGAACCATTATTTTTAATATATTAAATAAATCTTTCAGATACTGATAATAAAATATAAACCTGATCGAATGCCATTAAACATGGCAAGAGTTGGTCCAATATACAAAAACCTTTTTCATTTCCAGTAATATAGTACAATCTTACTACAACCAGGCAAAGACAGGGGCACACTGAGACTCAAACAAGCCTCAGGAAATTATTATTGGGATTTATAGCAAATTATATATTATAGATTTTCATTTTTCATTTTTTTTAAAGACGAGATGTAAAGCCTATAGTATTATTCCTGAGATAATCGGCTGGCATCATGCAGTTGATGACACGAAGAAGACAATGCAATCTATGTTTCCTTAATCCGCTGCAATGAAAACCACAAAGTACTATTAGTACTTGTAAACACTGCACCTCAAGTTCAGGTCAGGCCTCCACCACTGGTATAGCCCATGAGCTTGCATGATATCTGGTGGGGGATTTAGATTCACTGTCAGATTTGCAGAAGGAAGCAGATGCAACGGTTCCGAAGTTTCGACACCTTTTATTCCCACCGAACTCATAAATAGATTTGCCAGTGAGTGCTGGCTTGTTAACCTCGCAATAGCCCCGGCCCCAATATTTTCCAGCTTTCTCCTGTGCTCGAAATAACCGATATATTCAGCGCATATGGGTCTTTCTGATTCACAAATAGGCATGGGATCCATCCAGATATAGCAACGTGTAGACAGCCTAATTGGTTCAGGCTCAAGTCCATTGGGCCTGGTTCAATGGGGTGTGGGACTCAACCCATTGGGCTTAGCTCGATGGGATATAAAAGTCAGTCTCAATTGTCCATTTTTTAGTTTTTGGTTTTATTTTTGGGCTAATCTTCCTCTTTTTTTTTTTGTTTTTGCTGATTTATCTGTTTTTTTTTAGTTTTTAGGTGACACAAAAAGAAATTAGTTTTAATTTTTTTAAAAAATAAAAGGTTTTGCCATGGATAGGATTGGTGGCAGAATCATGGTTGAACTGGATTTTTATGAGATAAGGTAGAAATTAAGTCAAATGGGGACTTAGAGTTGATTAGGAACTCTCCTAATTAATTCTATAAATACTCGTACTGATCAGATGAAACAAAACACAAAAAAGAGAGAAAACAGAAGCCAAAGGTGTTTAGAAAGGCATAGGTAAATTTTAGAAAATTTAGGATTTTTTTTGGAATTTTTGGGTAAATTTTTTTCTGAAAAATTTTTGAAATTTTTAGATTTTGGTGAAATTTAAATTTTTTGGTGTGTTCTTACAGATTCCCATGTGCTTTTCCAGAATCCGATAAAAATTCAATCGGATTTTGGGTTCTGTTAGAGAGAGAAGAAGAGAAAAAAGGGGAAGAAAGAGAGAAGGAAGGGAGGCGTATGAAGGAAAAACAAGATTTTTGCCTTTTATACTTACATAAGACGAAGTCGTTTTAGCGTTAAAAATCTCAGAGGATCCGTATGTTTTGCCATCGGACAACCCGACTCAAGCGTCTACCCGTTTTTGACTCGCACTCGACCCGCATGCCAGCTGATCCCTGAATCCGAGTCGAGCCGCGTCTTCCAGTTGAGCCCACGAGTCGCTTTTTATTTCTGCAGCCGAGCCATTCCAAATTCCAAGTCGAGCTGCTTTTAGATTTTTTTTGGAATTTTCTTATTTATTTTATTTATGTATTTCTTTTTTTTCTTTAATTTTTTTCCTTTTCTATTAAATTAAATAAAAAATATAAAAAAAATATTTTGGAAATAAATATTAATTATCCAATGATGGAATTTATAGAAATTTCAAATAGTAAGTTTTATAAAATTCTTAGGTGAGAAATTTTATCTAAATTTATCCCAAATGGTGGAATAATTTAGATAAAGTTTCAATAACAATAATTAATATTTATTTTCAAACAAAAAAACTAAAAAATGAAAAAATATAAAAATAATAAAATTTTTGAATTAAATATAAATTATCCAAGGATGAGATTCTTAAAAATTTCAAATGGTAAATTTTTAAGAAATCTCTAGGTGAGAAATTTTCTCTAAATATGGCCCAAATTGTGGAATAATTTAGATGAAATTTCAATAAAAATAATTGTCATATTATTTTCTTTCCAAAGAAAAAAATTTAAAAAAAACTTTTAAATAGGCCCAAATGGTGAAAAAAATTTAGAAATTCAAAATAAGAAAATATTTTTAATTTGGCCCAAATGGTGGAATAATTAGATATATTTTCAACAAAAAAAATAATAAAAAAATAATAAAACCTTTTTCCAACGACAGAGCTTCTTTAAAGAAATAAATGGGATCTTTGAATACACTTGAGGTGAGAAAGTATTTTTTTAAGAGTTTTACCAGATTAATAGAGAATCTTAAAAATTATTTTCAATATTTAACATAAAATTTGAAACCATTAGACTCAAAACCTTAGGATAAATTTAAAATAATATGGTACCATCCTTTGGATAGGCATGTGGGGGTGCTATAACCTTCCTCACATGTAACTGACTTTCGAATCCTGTTTTGGTTAGTAGATCCAAACTTATTCTTTTAGGGACCTTTAGTCAAGCTTATGAGTTCTTTAAAAGGATAGATTCCTTAGATGGTCAATCACACCTAGTAAAAAAGATTGGTGGCGACTCCATTCATTTGTTAAGTCTAGCTATAGATTTACATATCTATATGTTATGACAGTTTGGTGACTCCACTGGGGATACTATAGAGAGTCAAGCCATAATTTTTGAATTTATCCTATTATTTGGTTTAATAGTTTTAAATTGTAATTATCTGTTTACTAACATTTTTTTCTTTTTTGACTTTTATTTAATTTTTTGGGGCATGAAACTTATATGTTCCTTCACACACACTATCACATGCATTTACATTATATGAGCTCTATACCTGAGCTCCGTCCCTTTTAAGAGGGAGTAAAGTACCTACACTCTCGTGAGATAATAATCTCTACAATGGCTAGCGAAATACTCCCACTCAAATTGAATTTTTTTTATTGGTAGCTCGTGATGGGTGAGGATTGGAATGCCTTACTAGTCTGTGATGGAAAATGATATAAGGAACAATTTGAGAACTTTTAGTGGTTAAAATCACCTAACCCTGCATATAGTGTACGCTTAAGAGGCTAGCCTTAGGATAAAACCCTTCCTACCCAATGATAGATGTAACTTGAAGTTAGGACACAAGAAGGAACAATTTATGAGTTGCTAACCATTTTGATTATCTGACTTTGTGCATCATTTTCATTATCATATGTAACATTGTGCATTTGCATCACTTTCATTTCATCCATAAAATTAACCGTGTTGTTTGTCTAATTTTGTGCATCTACATCATTTCATTCTATGAATCATTTTCATGATCATTTGCATCATTCTCATTTCATCAATGAAGATCCACATTCCATTCATGCACAAACATACCATGCTTAAAGCATATAATTTCTAATCATAATTGTGGTATCAAGGTTCAAAGATAGCTTTATCAATTAAGAATCTTACATAATCAACTCACCAGTACAACATAAGAGCTTGAGCAAGACAGATGGAACAAGAAAATTCCAATCATCTCGAGAGGATAAAGAAAGCTCAAGAGAAGCTAGAAAGAGAGTTGAATAGGATTTTGGAAGCTTTGAACAAATTAAACAAAGAAAAAAGGATATAAGAGAGTACTAGCCAACAAGACCATCCATCACAAGAGGTGGATGACCTATATACCCTTTTGATTTTGGGCCATATCAAGCCCAATCCACACAAGGTCCACCACCATGGCAGTTCACAATCCAGTAAGGTACACATACCCTGAAATACTATCAATTTTAAATCCACCACAATACTAGAGCTATATAAATCCTATATTTACTGAAAAGGTAGTAGAACCAATATCAGTCCCTAATTTGGATGATCCAGAGGATAAAAAAAATTGAGGCCCAAAGAGAAGAAAATTTTAGAAGCCTCAAAAGCTGAACAAAAAATGAACCTATTAGAGGAAAGGTTATGGGCCGTAAAGGGCACTGATTTTTATGGTTCAGTAGATGCTGCTAGACTTTGTTTAGTCTCAAATGTGGTTATTCCTCTAAAATTCAAGGTTTCAGAGTTTGAAAAATATGATGAAACAAAGTGTTTGAAGACCTACATTACCATATACTGTCAAAAAATAGCAGCCCATGCTAATAATGAGAAACTGTTGATGCATGTGTTTCAAGACAACCTCACAGGCTTTGCTGCTAGGTGATATGTCCAGTTAGATAAGACCCGCATTTGCTCTTGGAATGATATGGCCCATGATTTTATTAGTCAGTATCGGTATATCATCGACTTAGCCCCAAATTGCCTTTCTTTATAGAATATGGAAAAGAAAGCAACTAAATCATTTAAAGAATATGCCCAAAGGTTGAGGGATATTACTTCTCAAGTGTAGCCTTCTTTGATCGAGAAAGAGACCACAGTACTGTTCATTAACACTTTGAAATCTTCTTATTATGAAAAAATGATAGGGAATACGATAAAAAATTTCACTGATATGGTGATCTCAGGTGGAATTATTGAAAATGACATTAAAAATGGTAACTTAAAAGGAAGAAAAACCAATAAGGTGTTAGAAAAGAAAGAGGTCAAAATTCAAACTGTGAGCTTTGATAGACAATACAAGGGTTATCAACCTTATCCACTACAAGGTTACCTCTATACTATCCTACAATGAACAATACTTCATCCTACCCATACCAACCAAACTTATTACCATCATATCCACCAACATATCAGTAAGCTCTCACATATAGCCTTAACATTCAATCTCTTACAAGACCCTAAATTTATCCTGTTAGCCTAGCAAGTGGTTCACGAGAGCTATGAGCTACCCGAAAAAAATTCATATTTGATCTAATCCCCATGACTTATACAGAGTTATACTGAGAGCTTTACAACAACCACTTGATTGTCCCTAGCTGTGTGAAGCTGCTCAAGCCATCCTATTCTAAGTGGTATGATCCTACAGCTCACTGTGACTACCATTATAGAATTACTAGTCATTCCACTAAAAATTGCATTGTATTGAAACATAAGGTGCAACGATTAATTAAGGATGAGATGGTAAGTTTTGATCAAGGAAAAGCAACAACACCTAATGTTAGTGACAATCCATTGCCTAATCACAATGTCAATGCTGTGAGTGAGAATCAAGAACACGTTGATCCAAAAGGGCCTGGAAAGCTGCAATGAATCAGAGGGTAAGATGTCAATAAAGATTCTTCACCCAATTACACAGGGACATAATTTTGAGAAGCATGTTAAGGCTGGTTGGAGGCTGCTTGCCATTTTAGGATTTCTTTTAGAGTAATTTTAGGATTTCTTTTATGCATTAGGATTTCACTTGTTATCATTTCAATAAAAAGCAAGTTAAAGCATTTCATTACACTTTTTTTCTTTCAACCATTGTTCCATACTTTGTTACCTTTCATACTTTTCATTCCAATTCTCAAATTTCAGATGATGAATGTTTAGACAATAATAACAATAATTATGGGATTTAATTTTGAGAACTCATTCACATTGATCTGATGAGACTATTTGAGTAAAAGAAGTCAGCTACTAATAGATGTGAAATTAATATGTTTTAAAGATGTGCAGTCTTTTATATAAATTTGTGAGCTTATTTTTGCTCAATAGATGATGTTCAAGGAAAACATTCACATTTGAAATGAAAAGTGGCCATCTTTCTTTTACCATTTGAAAACCCATTTATTGTTACCCCTTTAAGCCTACTATGATTTTTTTTTCTAAAAAAACCTCGACCAAAGATCACCCTTCACACTGGGGGATAATTTTTTAAAAAGAAAAGAGCCTAAAGATCACAAAAGGTCTAAAAAAAAGTAAAAAAAAAAAAAGAGCAAAAAAAATGCCATACCTAATTTAGGGCAAAGTAATGTGAGTCTTTTTGTGAGGAATGAGATGAAAAAAAAACAAGTAATGAATGATGTAAAGTGAGGTAAAATGTCAAGTTGCATCAAGTGATGATCCTTTGGTTTTGAACCCTTTAAACATATGTTTTGAGCCTACTTTATCCATTTCTTTCATGATCCTTCATCATGGCCTACATTACAACCTTTAAAAGTCCATTTTGATCAAATTTGAATGCTTGAATTGAATGGTTATATGTTGGGCTAAGACATGCTCATAATGGAATGACAGAATCATGCTTAGTTGCTTTAAAGATTGATGTGAAAGATAGGTGAATGAATGAAAAAAAAAAGACAAAAAAGAAAAAAGAAGAGAAAAAAAAATGGAAATGAGAGAAAAAAAAGACTCAAATTGAAAACCCAAAAGGGCAATTTAAGTAGAAAAATTTTTAAGCTAAAAGTTTGATAAACAGTTCACATGGATGAGAGATCAGAGACATATGAAGATCTTTTGAAGCTGGGGTAAAGTTTAATGAGCTCAAAGTCAATGAAATGAGTTTCTGAAAAAGAATCTTGGATTAATGTTTAGAATTGTCTGAATATTCATTATTTGGATATACCATTCATCCCAATGACAAGCATCTAACTTGTTTCTTTCCCTATTTGTTTTGTACCAAACTCATTTTTCATTAATTATCTTTTTCTCAATTCACCTTGTGTTCTCGCATCCCTAGAATGAATAGAAAAAATGTGTGAATGCATTATATTTGTCATAATTTAAAATGATGATGAATGAATGACAATGTGCGTAAAAGAGTCTTGCATTCCTTTAAAAAAAATCCAAAATGATAAAAGAAAAATGAAGAGATCGTAGAAACCTAAAAATGATGATTTAAGATAACACATGATGTGATCAAATGATGAATATGGTGATGGGTTGGTCAACAAATAAAGAGAGTGCAAAAACCTAAAAAGGTGATATGACCAAGTGATGAATACAAGGATGAATCGATTGACATAACCTGTGAGTTATGATTAAATGATGAAAATAATATGGATTAGTGACAAAGTTTATTCTAGAATTTGTTAGGGTTGAGAAACCTATGAGTGGTGACCTAGTGATGGACGATAAAATTTGTTTTGGAATGGCTAATGCTGAGACACCTATGAGTAGTGACCCAGTGATGGTGGATGAAACTTGTTTTGGAATCTATTAGTGTTGAGAAGCTTCCGAATGGTGATCAAGTGATGGAAATAATGATGATCAGTTGATGAAACTTGTTTCAAAGTGTTAAAAAGCTAAACAAGGGGAAAATGTGAGATGGTGGAGTCTTGAAAACCATATTACCACATTTTGATTAAAATTTCATGACATTGACATCCACATTACATGCAAAACATTTGCATTATTGTTTGGAGACTATTTGAAACTTTGGTTTGGATATGCATTTGTATTATGTAGTAAACATTTGAATCATGATTAAGAATATGACATTGTAAGAATCTGAATTGTTGCATTTGCATCATTGATCATGACATTCATTGCATGCACATTTTTTAGTCACTTGAAAAATAAATTGTGAATCTTTTGATGAAATTTTTGAGCTCTCAAATGGGAGTATTTGAACTCAAATGAGAATTTTTTAGTTTCAAAATGAGAATCTTTGAGGTGTGAAACCCTAAAGTTTGTCAAATGTGAATCTTCGAACTAGAATGAAAAGTTTTGAACTTTTGGATGTGAATCTCCAAAATTAAAATGAAAAGCTTCAAACTTAACTTTTAGATGCGAATCTTTAAATTTTTGAGTAAAAACCTTTGAACTTAGATGTGAAACTCTAAGTTTTATTGCATGTGAGCCTTTGAACTCGAATAAGAAGCCTTGAACTTTTGGATGTAAATCTCCAAAATTCAAACAAAAAACTTTAAACTTTTTAAATGTAAGCCCTGAATTTGTCGAATGTGAGAAGCTTTAAACTTTTGGATATGAATCTTCAAAATTCAAATGAGACTCCTTGAATGTGGATACAAGTCTTGCAATTTACAAATACGAATCTTGAAATCTTGTGAATCCAATTCTTGTGAAATTAAAATTTTAAGAATCAAATTTTAGTGAATTTTTACGAAGTTAAAAAGTTCTTGTGAATCCGAACCTTTGGCTATTGAACTCAAATTGTGAATCTTTGAGTTTTCATTATAAATTTCATCAGACATGATCTATGACTCGTCTGGTAATGATTGTCGAAGAGCAATTTATTTTTCTAAAGTTTTGTTACCTCTATTTAGATGAGCCATTTATTTTTCCAAAGTTTTGTTGCTTTGTTGCCTCTATTTAAAGGAACCATTTATTTTTTCAAAGTTATGTTACGTCTATTTAGAGCAGGCATTTATTTTTCTAAAGTTGTGTTGCCTCTATTTAGAGGAGCAATTTATTTTTCCACAATTCTGTTACCTATATTCAGATAAGCAATTTATTTTTCCAAAGTTTTGTTGCCTATATTTATAGGAGCCATTTATTTTTTCAAAGTTCTGTTGCCTCTATTTAGAGCAGCCATTTATTTTTCAAAGTTGTGGTTGCCTTTATTTAGAGGAGCAATTTATTTTTTAAAAAAATCTGTTGCCTCTGTTTAGAGGAGCAGTTTATTTTTCTAAAAGTTGTTGAGCCTCTATTTAGAGAAGCTTTGTTTACTTTTTCCAAAAAAAAAAAAAGATGAATGTGTTGGGATAATCATATACAGAGAGTCTATGTCTTTGCACAATTCTTGTTGCACAGAAAATGCGCAAAAAATGGTAGTTGTAAACACCCTAATTGGTTCGAACCTAAGCCCATTGGGCCTAGTTTAATGGGGTGTGGGCCTCAGCCTATTAGGCATAGCTCGATGGGATATAGAAGTCAATCCTAATTGTCCTTTTTTTTTTGTTTTATTTTTGGGCTCATTTTTTTTTGTTTTTTCTTATTTATCTATTTTTTTTAGTTTTTAGGCGAAAAAAAATAATTTTAATTTTTTTTTAAAAGGTTCTGCTGTGGATAGGATTGGTGGCAGAAACATGGTTAAACTGGATTTTTATGAGATAAGCAAAATTTAAGTCAAATGGGGACTTAGAGTTAATTAGGAACTCTCCTAATTAATTCTATAAATACTTATACTAATCAGACAAAACAGAACATAAAAAAAAGAGAAAACAGAAGCAAAAGGTGTTTAGAAAGGCATAAGTAAATTTTAGAAAATTTAGGATTTTTTCTGGAATTTTCAAGCAAATTTTTTTCTCAAAAATTTTGAAATTTCTAGATTCCGGTGAATTTTTCTAACAAAATTTGAATTTTTCGGCATGTTCTTATAGATTTTGGCATGCTTTTCCAGAATTCAACGAAAATTCAATTAGATTCTAGGTTCTGTTAGAAAGAGAGGGAGAGAAAAGAGGGGAAGAGAAAGAGAATGAAGAGAGGTGTCTAAAGGGAAAACAAGATTTTTGCCTTTTATACTCGCACAAGACAACGCCATTTTGGTGTTAAAAATCCCAAATGATATGCACGTTTTGCCATCGGGTGACCCAACCTTAGTGCCAACCCATTTTTGACCCACACTCGACCTGCGTGCCAACTGATCCCTGGAGCCAAGTTGAGCTGAGTCGTGTCTTCCAGCCGACCCCACAAGCCATTTTTTGTTTCTGCAGTAGAGCCGTTCCAAATTCCTAGTCGAGCCGCTTTCAAATTTTTTTATTTATTTTATTTACGTATTTTATTTATGTATTTATTTTTTTTATTTAGTATTTTTTCCTTTTCTATTAAATTAAATAAAAAATAATAAAAATAAATATTTTGAGAATAAATATTAATTATCCAATGATGGAATTTATAAAAATTTCAAATAGTAAGTTCTATAAAATTCTTAGGTGATAAATTTTATCTAAATTTGTCCAAAATGGTGGAATAATTTAGATAAAGTTTCAATAACAATAATTACTATTTATTTTTAAACAAAAAATAAACAAATGAAAAAATATAAAAATAATAAAAATAATAAAAATTTTGAATTAAATACAAATTATCCAAGGATGAGATTCTTAGAAATTTCAAATGGTAAATTTCTAAGAAATCTCTAGGTGAGAAATTTCCTATAAATTTGGCCCAAATTGTGAAATAATTTAGATGAAGTTTCCATAAAAGTAATTGTATTCTTTTCTAAACAAAAACTTTTGGTTGAAAATATGTGATAATTACCCAAGGATGAAATTCATAAAAATTTCAAATGGTATATTCCTAAGAAATCTCTAGGTGAGAAATTTTCTCTAAATTTGGCTCAAATGGTGGAATAATTTAGATGAAATTTTAATAAAAATAATTGTCATATTATTTTCTTTCCAAAGAAAAAAAATTAAGAAGAATTTCTAAATAGGCCCAAATGGTGAAAAAATTTAGAAATTCAAAATAAGAAAATATTTCTAATTTGGCCCAAATAGTGGAATAATTAAATATATTTTCAACAAAAAATAATAATAAAACCTTTTTCCAATGACGAAGCCTCTTTAAGGAAACAAATGGGATCCTTGAATACTCTTGAGGTGATGATGTATTTTTTAAAGAGTTCTACCAGATTGATGGAGAATCTTAAAAATTATTTCCAATATTTAACATAAAATTTGAAACCATTAATCTCAAGATGTTAGGATAAATTTGAAATAATATGGTACCATCCCTTGGATGGGCATGTGGGGGTGCTATAACCTTCCTCATATGTAACTGACTCCCGAATCCTGTTCTAGTTAGTAGACCCGAATCTATTTTTTTAAGGACCTTTAGTCAAGCTTAAGAGTTCCTTAAAAGGATAGATTCCTTAGGTGACCAATCACACTTAGTAAAAAAGATTGGTGGCGACTCCATTCATTTGTTAAGTCTAGCTATAGATTTACAGATCTATATGTTATGACAGTTTGGCGACTCTACTAGGAATACTCTAGAGAGTCAAGCTATAATTTTTGAATTTATCCTATTATTTGGTCTAATGGTTTTAAATTGTAACTATCTGTTTACTAACATTTTTTTTCCTTTTTTGACTTTTATTTGATTTTTTGGGGCATGAAACTTATATATTCCTTCACACACACTTGTCACATGCATTTACGTTACACACACTATGCCTAAGTAAGTGGCACAAGGTTTGGTAGAGGGGGTGTGCAAGCACGAGCTCCCTACCCTTTTTGTTTCTTCTATCTTGTCCGACAGTGGTAAGGCATGATGGCTAGGAGCATAGGGCGTGAATGGTGAACAGGGATGAACAAGGGGTGGCACTGCCATCGGCCTTTTTGTCTTTTCTTTTTGTTTTTAGCTTTTTTGTATTTTTTATATTTTTTAATATTAATGTAAAAAAATAAAAATAAATAAATAAATAAGGAAAAAAAAGTAGGATTTGGGCTTAAAGAATGAAGTTGGGCTTCGAGCCCAATCAGAATTGGGTCATGGGCCCAATTGAATTAAAATCTAGCCTGAAGCCCAAATGAATTGAAATTGGACTTCGACTCGGAAACCTCATATATATGATAAATATTAAATTGAAATTTAATTAAAAATTTAGACAAATTTGATGTCTACAGTGTTTACTAATTAGAGGAACATATTTTATTTGCTAAGGGGTCTTGGCATGATTGGCTTCACTAAAATTTTGCTTGGTATGGGAATGATGGAAAGGTCTATGAATGAAAAAAAAAAATTAATTCACAATTAAGCTATGCAAAATAAGAAAGTGATTATGAAACTTAACATTCGATTTACAAAATCTTTTTTTTATATATTTTTTTATCTTTTTTATCAAATACAGTCTAAGATCAAGTGCACTTGGATTAAGAATTTTGAAATTTAAAAAAATTAAATTAAAACATAATTATTTAATTAAATAATAATATCATGAGTTGAGCCAAATCCAATTGCTTTTGAAAATCCAAAACTCGACTTGAGACGATTGGAACTGCTCGTTCTAAGTCAAGCTGACAAGCCTAAAGCTTGAAAAAGGTCTACCTCATATATTGAAAAAGGTTAATAGTATGATTTTTTTTTTAATAAGTTTATTTTAGAAAGAATACCTTTGTCTAGTACTATTAACTACCCACATATATGCCTACCTGTTACGAAATCAAGAAATTAATTGATGTCTCTTAATAAAAATAAAAATCGCCCCTTAAAGGCTACAACAACCATGCAAAGAAAGAAGAAGAAAATGGAAATTAGAAACATTTGTTGAATATATACTTTTTAAGTGTCCTATTAGTAAAAATGTGATTACCAGGCTTGAGCTCATCCCATCTCCGGACTTCCATCTGGGTACATGCTTTACTATACAGTACTTCAAATTCATAGACGGAGAGAAGGGTTCTTGGAAGCACAAAAAAAAATGAATGACAGAGAATCCAAAGGACCGAATGTTAATGGTGAAAATTGGAGAATCCTGTAATGTAACAGGACCAATGGTGTACTTTATTTAAAAGGTATCGGGATGGACTTTATCAAAGTTTAGTAACAGCACAAGACTTGAAATTCAAGCTGGGGTATTATGTAAAATCGGCCCCATAACAAATTCAGACAAGTATCAATGGAATTAAGCCATTCAAGCCAAGAGTGGAGAATCGAATAACTATGAGGAAAATGTTCTTACGCAAGCCAAAATGCATCGTTGATGAATCATCTGCCTTATTATGGTGACATTGACACACTACAAGTGATGAGTGAAGAGTGAACACTTGCATATATAAGTAACGCAAGCTAATATATCCGAGTTTCTTTTTGCAGTGTTGTAATAATCGAATCGGCCAACCGATTCAATCGGTAATCAATAGTCTTTTCAATCCAATTAGGCTATTTGAACAGGGGGTTAGTCGGACCGAACCATTATTTTTAATATATTAAATAAATCTTTCAGATACTGATAATAAAATATAAACCTGATCGAATGCCATTAAACACATGACAGGAGTTAGTCCAATATACAAAAACCTTTTTCATTTCCAGTAATATAGTACAATCTTACTACAACCAGGCAAAGACGGGCACACTCAAACTCAAACAAGTCTCAGGAAATTATTATTGGGATTTGTAGCAAATTATATATTATAGATTTTCATTTTTCATTTTTTTTAAAGACGAGTTGTAAAGCCTACAGTATTATTCCTGAGATAATCGGCTGGCATCAAGCAGTTGATGACACGAAGAAGACAATGCAATCTATGTTTCCTTAATCCACTGCAAGGAAAACCACAAAGTACTATTAGTACTTGTAAACACTGCACCTCAAGTTCAGGTCAGGCCTCCACCACTGGTATAGACCATGAGCTTGCATGATATCTGGTGGAGGATTTAGATTCACTGTCAGATTTGCAGAAGGAAGCAGATGCAACGGTTCCGAAGTTTCGACACCTTTCATTCCAACCGCACTCATAAATAGATTTGCCAGTGAGTGCTGGCTTGTTAACCTCGCAATAGCTCCGGCCCCAATATTTTCCAGCTTTCTCCTGTGCTCGAAATAACCGATATATTCAGCGCATATGGGGTCTTTCTGATTCACAAATAGGCATGGGATCCATCCAGATATAGCAGCGAATGAATCTTCATATCCATTTCCATTCCTTGAATTGTTATTGTTACCATTTGTAGCAGCAGCAAAAGCAAGTCCAGCCTTGATTACAGTGCCTGCAAATCGAAGTCCATGTCTCACTTTCTTATCTTTGATTATCTCAATTGGGGGAGATACGAATGGCGGGTTAAAGAGGAAAGCTTCCAAGGAATAGCCTGTCTTGGCCATAGTCTTTCCAGCAAGCATTGCCATGGCTGCTCCTAGGGAATGACCAGTTAACCAGACATTTGAACCACGCACAGCAAAAACCACGTCTCGAACAGCTTTTATGGCAATCGCAAAGCGAGTAGTCTGGTGGAGTCCATTTCGGATTACATCGATATCCAAGTCAAGATCTCTTGCAACGGAGTCTCGTTTCATTAAGGTACCTCGGAAGGCAATTACATAGCGAGGGCTCCTATCAATTGTACGATGATATGCATAAGGTGGAGGATTATATTCAAAAATGGCACCGAAGATGGAATTATCATCATCATCAACAAGCTGATGAATCAACTTGAAGTGGAAAAACTCCCACCAAGGAGGAGCAAGACATTGAGAACCTTTACGTCTTGCCTGGCGATCACTTTCCAGCACGTAGACACCCCCAACTAAACAGGCTGCTACAGACCTCCGATGATGTGCATTGTTCCAATCTATATTATTTAGGTGTGAGGGCCCCGAAAAGCTAAAATGTTCACTTCCAGAGTCCATTATAACACCTGAAATTCTTGTTTTTTCTTGTTGATTTCCACGATTATTGCTGAGAGTTTGGTGCAATTAAACCAAATGTGGATGATGATTAATGAAGATTTGAAATAATTTTGATGCGGTTTGTTGGGGAGACATGCACAAGAGCTACTGTCTCTGCCATAGGACACAATTGTTAGTATTTTTTTTATGAAAATGTACAATTAAAATTTACAATCACAGATTCACAGTTAAAAACCGACAACACATAACAAACATAACTATTATATTTAAAAATTAATGAAAAAACCAAATAAACTAATTACACCCTGTATATATAACTAGAAAAAAAGAAAACATAGGAGTTCAATTATTTTTTCTCACTTTTCCACACTAACCAAAACACCAAAAGATAAAATTCAAAAAAAATTTTATTTTATTTTCCTTCAATATTTTATTTATGATAATAAAGTTGTGATTGAATTAATATCAAATTAGTTAATGAATATCAATCCTTAATTACAATCAGAAGTGAAAGTCTATTACTTATGGTGTTTTTCATTTCACATGTTTATTTTTTTAGTTATTTTTTAAAAACAATCAATTATTTATATTTTAAAAGTATAATTTATAAAAGATAAATTCCATCAAATCTCTTGTGGTTTAAACTTTTCTCACATATTATTTATATTTTGAAAGTACAATAGTTATTTTAAATGTATTAATAACATATAATAGATATGTAACACACAAAAATAACAAATATTTATGTATTTTATATATAGTACTAAGGAAGTAGAAGAATAATCAAGGTTCCCCAAGTTTTAGGGTTTTCCTTATAGAATAAACAATAAATAAAACAGATAAACAAAAGCAAGAATGATAGAAAAAGATTGAAATAAATGACAGCAGTTGCGTGAACTATATATTAATAGAATGCTAGAATCTTAATTTTAATGAGTAAGATTTAAATCTTTATAATCTTAAATAAAAAAAAATGAGAAAAAGAGAGAATACCAAGATAGGATTAGTGGAGAAATAAACTTGTTATAAGTAAAATCGTGATCACCCGATGAACGCATCCCTCCTTACAATTCTCATCCTAATTTCTTCTTTTGAACTTTGGAGTTCAGTTTGTCTGCTTTCTTTGTAATAAACACAACCAATTTATAGATGGGAGAAAGATGTCTGGGAACCAAATAATAAAGAACGGTAAGAACGAATAAGAATATTAAAGAAAAATAAAATAAAATTGGATATACCAAATTCTCATCTATACATTTTTTGAACATACAAAAAAAAAATGTTCTATACATATCTAATAAGAGGAATATAATTTAAAAAAAAAAAAGAATAAATAAGCCAATGAATCGTGTGTCGAATCCATACTTAATTGACTACTATTTAATGGGAGAATGCACTATAGCTTTTGTTTGGGTTGAACGAAAAAAAAATATAACAGAAGTGAACTTTAGATAAGAAGGTTATTATTTTGGGTCTAAGAGGAGAGAAAACATGCAAGACTCAAGTACTACTTAAATATTTTATCCAATTTCATAAACCTCAAAAAGAAGTAATTATCTAAATTGCATGTGTTATAGCATAAGCTTATATGAAAAGATTTTTTAAATTAGACAATTATATGTTATTTTTTGTAATCAAGTAATTAAATTTGTTAAATTACACTATAATATGATAAATTAAGAGAATCATAATTATTGTTTCATTGATTGAAAAAAATTGACACTTAGCTCAATTGATTCACATAATCATTTTTAAAAAGTTATATTTAATAATTTTAAATATTAAATTTTAATATCTATAATTCTTTTTTTCAAACATCATGACCTTTTTTATATTAAAAATAAAAAAATAAATTAAAGCGGAAATACAGTACGAGAATCAAATTGCTAAGGTAAGAAGAAATATATTCCTCTTGCCAAAAAGAAAAAGGAAATTGTTCTTATCTAAAGCCAATGCCATATTGAAGAATCACTTAGGCTTACCATGCTGCGGGTGTGAACTGTGACGTAATATAGGAGTCGTATGTGTATTTACATATAAATATATATTATATATGTGAAAAATAGAATTAATCAAATAATGGTTAATAATTTTTACCTAACGAACCAAGATGGTGCCAAAAAAAAAAAAAGTTTGCTATATAAAGGGTATGTTAGTCATATTAACAGCTTTTTTTTTCCACAAAATTAATCTAAATTAAATAGTAAGGATTAATTTTATTAAAGCGACAATTTGTCTAAATACAATATGAGAACAAATCAAATGAAACAGTTCATCCTTTTCATTGAAAAATGTGCATGTAAAAAAATATTAACAAATATTTATCATTTAATAATCATATATAATTAATTGGTAATTAATTATTTTTTTAAAAAAAATAATTGCATTTTTGCACTTAACATGAATTAATTGTTTTAGACAATTTTTTAAATATAATTAAAGATTTTCTTGAGGTTATATTTATAATCAAGTATTAGATTCTTACAATCAATTATTAATTATTGAATAATCAACTGATAGTTTATAACTTAACAAAATAATTAAACCCATGTACCGGAGGATTTAAACCTAAAACCTCAAGATTTTAGAGCTTCCTAGTTGCCATTAAATTAAAGTCTCATCAGTACAGTATAATTAACATTAAATCCAAACTCAACCAAACTAAAATTAAAAAAAAAAAAAGCCCTTATATGTTGCTTTTGATAAGGATCAAGATAATTCCAAATTAAAATCTTAGATAAGGTTATCATTATAATTAGCTTGAATTTATTTCAAATTACAGATTAGTTTATCTTGTAGAAATCCAAATATATACATCTCCTATATAAATAATTATAAAGTTCTATCCTGACGTTGAAGTCAAGTGAGTGAGATTATTCTCATGATTTATTCTTCGTTTATTTTCTGTTTTATATTCTCTTGTATTCAGCTTTAGGTTTAGCAACTACGCATAAACTAAAGAATCGGCACCTTGTCCAGTCTAGCTATATGGATGGTCTAACATAATCTGCACATGGCGTTTGAATTCTTGCAGATGCTAATTTTGGCATCCATTCACAGTCATCGAAACTTTGTAAGTGTCAATTTCTTATCAGGTGCATTGGCCGGTTGTTCTTGGCAATTTTATTCTGTAATAAGAAAATGATAGCCACTACAGATTCATGTTCTTTCTCAAAAGAATACATAATGTCTCTTTTTCACATAAATGTGGCTCAGGATTCATATTGTTCAAGTAGGCAGTAGTTCAAAATCCTCTAAACTCATCAAAATTCAAAACATTTAATATCATCCAATTCTAATCAAAATTTACACTCGCAAATTTAATGATTTTTCGCTTACACAACAAAAGTATTTTAAAAGGATTTTTGTTTTGAGTATCCTAATTAAGGGCACTCTTTAAATCTAATTAAAATACTATTTAAAATAATATTCTTGTTTTTGTATTAAATGTGAGAGTTGACAGTTAAAATTATTATGCATTTCAAGACATTGAAAAAAAAAATACTTATTAATAACTTTATAGAGTGTTCGTTAGGCACTTGTTAACAAAATTCATTTAAAAAAAAAGATCTATTGAGTAAAAGTTTTTGATAGGTTTTGAGTCAATTTCTCTCATGATTTTGAGCCAAACCAAACCAAAACAAGAGAAAAGGGCTTTAATCTTGCTGGTCAATTAATGCGTTAAATGACAACAATTTATTTATTGATACATATATTAATATATTGATACAAGATAAAGAGAGTAATAAATTACAAACCTTGGACCATTATCAAGTATCAACATCACACCGCACCCTATTTGACATTGCAAAGCCTAAAATGAAGCATTTCTAGAAGTTGCGTAACAAAAATATAGCCGCAAATCGAGCACATTCCTTCACTTTCTTGAACCCTTCATCATTCAATGTTCTCTTTGACGCGTCTGCGATACAACTTTTAAAATACTAAAAACGACAGCAGTACCAGCCAAGCCGAATCCTATGGCCTGATTGCTCGTGCCCTTACCCATTTTGCAGTAGTTTGCAAAGCTCTCGCAGTTGTTAAAAAGCAAGTTGTAATCACCGAAAGATTTGCTGTTGAGGTAATAAAATGCTGTCTGAATAACCTGATCAGGAGGATACGAAGCACAACAACTGCAAGTGCCCTTCTTTGAAAAAATATATTCCAAGTAGGAGACATCGTATTCGTAGACATAGAGTGAGCTACCTTCAAAGCAATCGATGCAGGTTATGACAATTCCCGTATTATGATGCGTGTAAAAACATCTCTTGCATTGTGATTTAGGTGCACTGCTGCTTTTCTTGTTAAATCCGTAGAAATGAATGACTGCATCGTCTATTTCTTTTTCTTCTCCAGTATTGTACGGGTTAGTGACCGTGGCTTTGCCCACATATATGCCTGGAGTCAAATTAAGCAAGGAAAATTGAGAAAGCAATAAAGATCTGTTTCATTCATGGAAAATGTTAGGGAAAAGAAAATATCAAGGAAATTTTAAATGAAAGAAAAAAAATAAAATTTCTTACTTTCTTTGAATTATGAGGAAAGTACAAAAGAAAATATGGAGAAAATTTCTTTGCATGCATATGTTTGTCAATGAACGAGAAAAAGATTTAAATCCCAAATAATCAAATTATTTTAAAAAATTATTGTTAGAAAATTTTCCTTATAATCTTTTTGGTATGCAATATATGAAAGAGTTACAAATACTTACTATATATCACATTTAAAAATAATTATATTAATTAACTGAATTAAATTTTGATTTAATTTTTTTTTATAATTGTTTTATCCCTCCTATCAAAGAAAAAGATTGTATAGATATTGAACACCTCCTTGAAGTTGACTTTTCTCCGAAGCATAATGTCCAAAAATAATCGGAAAGAAAGCCAAGGATGGTTCAGAAAGAAAAAGCCCAAAATGCTACACATTCGAAAACAAATACGTTTTTCAACCTCCCACAATTACATCATCTGCAGCTGAAAATTAAATTTTCTGCAGCAGTTCACGTATTCGGCAACCAGAGCCGCCATTCCTCCCTCTTTCCACGCCGAGTAGCCTGCAATCAAAGCGGCAAAGCCATGTCTTCCTTTCAAGGTGGAGTGGTTGTTTCACGGTCGTGAAAGCAAAGAAGAGACAAGCTGACCTCGAAAAATTTTCCTCTTTTTTCTTCCAGTTTCCTCGCATTTTTTCAGGGATATTAAAACATTATTTTACCCCGTTTTTTCCTTTTTAAACTTTTCCTCTGTCTTTTCTTCTAAACCAAACATGAAGATATAAAATTCCTGGATTTTGGTTTCCTTTCCCTTCTATTTTCCCTGGTACCAAACATGGCCTTAGGGAAAACATGAAGAAATGGAAAGGGTAGAAGAATTAAATTTATAGTTTCCCTAAACTAAGTCTGGTTGATCAAATGCTATATATTAAAAGAAATAGGCATGTAATTAATACATTATTTTTTCTTGAATTTGATAAAAATAATACATTAAATGCAAATTTCCGTTGACAAAAATAAAAAATATATATATAGATATATACCGTGGTGATAGTATAGGCCTCCACTACAATGAGTAAAGATATGATCACCTCGTCCGAGGGAGTAATTGCTAACAGTTTTCATCTTCCTTCTTCAGTTCTTCTATCTCCTCTTTAATTATCTCGGCTTTCGTAATAAACGCTGCAAATATATATATATAAATATATATATATATAAAGGTTATTGCAATCATACAATTAAAACAGACAATCTACAGCTTAAAATTGGAGAATAAGATAAGGTAAAAACAAACTGCTTAATATCAATAATCCTATTTTCGAATATTAATCAGTGGTAGTGGAATGCATTATTACTGTATTTGGATCGGAAACAATTGTAGTGGAAAGAATTTTTTTTTTTTTTTTTTAAGATCAAATTCGGACTCTGCAGTCGGATTTTTTTTTTCGAGAATTCATAGAGATCTCAAGAATAGAATGTGTTGGGCTTGTTTTCCTTTACATGGAGGTGACCTAAATCAAAGGCCATTCACCGAGGACTTTTTAACCCTTTCATACTTGGTTATAAGGTTTTAAGTCTTTATATGACCGAAAAAGAAATAAGACTGATGTGGCGGTAATAAAAAAGAAGGGAGAAAAAAGAGGTTTTCAATTTTTTTTTTTTTGAGAATTCAAGAATAGAATGGAGAACATATAAAGCCAGAAGAAAAGTTTCTTATCACAAAAAAAATCTTGTAGGGAACTGAGATTTGAGGAGCAAAATATATTTTTTGTTGGATTTTGAATAAATATTCTTTAAAATGTTAGAGCACCAAGAAAGCATTCAATGCTCTTTCGATGATGCTTCTTTTGAACCTTTGATCTGTTACAATTTGGTATCAGAGATTTTGATTAATTTCTCCTAATCTAAACCAAATTTATCACCTATCTTTGATTAAACAGGCCGTGAATAAAGAATATTACTACTTATTCTTTAGTTTTTTATACTTAAAATTATCAGAATTTAAATTTTAATAATTGAAATTAAAAATTTAGTATTCTACTAATCGATACGCAACTGTTGGCATTCTACTACTATCTCTTTTTACAGTATAGCTAGATCAAAACCAAGGATACCAAAAATTTTGAAGAGGGCTGAGGACCTCAGACATCCAATAATTTCATAAGCCCTCAGACATCAATCAGTATATATGTGGTCACCCGTTTGAGGGCATCACGTCTCACATCCCTAAATTTTTTTTTTTTATAATTGCCAAAAAAATCCCTTTGTGTATATGCTTATATATAAATATATAAATATTGGAAATCAAGAGAGTGAATCCAAAGCTGGTGACAAGAATTGATAATGAACAATCCCTATATCTAACTCTAGCGATTAGTGATATCCTTAGGGGTTTAATTTTGTGTTGAGAGAAAGTTAATATTTAAGTCAGTTGATGCTGCAGCTTTATATACAGGTCCAGATCCCTTGTTTAGGCTTTGACTTAAACCGGGAAAAAGGGGAAAAAATTACACAAAAGGTTAAGAAGCCTGGTCAAAATGTCACATCAAGCGTTTAAAAAAGATATACTAATCTCATATTAGATAGAAAAAGGAAGGTAGTTAAGCATCTAAGCATTAGCATTGCACATCCCAATAAACCGATTTTGTGAGAAGAGATTAGTGATCACGTGACAAGGCCAACCCTTGACTCATCCAACTCCACAACAACGCCCCATGGAGGTAGACGAAGTGGGCTAGTTGATTACTTAATAAGATGCCAAGATAAGACACGATAACAAAGTCCTAATTATGCCAATCACTCCCAAAAAGAACAAGCGAGATGACAGCCACGATGAGAGCATCACCAAAGACACTTCTAGTTTCTTCAATGACGACAATTGCCCCACTAACACGTCTAATATAGCTAATACTTGCACTTGCTGTGCCAATAACAGCATCAGCATAAGATAGCGGGATTTACATTTGCTGAGTGACCTACAAAGAAAAGAAACAGAAAACTTAACATTTTAGGATCTAGGTTGTTCAAGCAGGCGAAAACTGTTAATTGACTTAAAATTTTAATTGGTATCAATTTGAAGATCATCAAGATAATGTAATTATTGAAGTGATTTTATTATTAAAATGATCTTATTACTCTGTAATTTAAAATCATTTTGTTTGATTAACAATTATTAATTTATAAGAATAAAGATATAAGTATTATTAATTACATTTTTTCTTGAATTTAATGAAAATAATACATTAAATGCAAATTTCCCTTTGAAAAAAGTAAAAAATATATATATTGATATATACATGGTGAAAGTATCTGTCTCCTCTACACTTAGTAAAGATATGATCACCTCGTCAGGTCGAGTCTCTTGTACAGGTTTCTTCTTCCTTTTTGAGTTCTTCTATCTCCTTTTTAATTGTCCTGCTTTCATAATAAACGCCGCAAATATATATATATATATAGGGGTTATTGCAATCATACAATTAAAACAGACAATCTACGGCTTAAAATTGGAGAATAAAATAAAGTAAAACAAACTGCTTAATATCAAAAGTCCTACTTTCGAATATTAATAAGTGGTAGTGGAAAGCATCATTATTGTATTTGGATGAGAAACAACTGAAGTAGAGAGAATTTTTTTTTTAAAGATCAAATTCCGACTCTTCAGTGGGATTTTTTTTTTTTTTTGAGAATTCATAGAGAATTCGAGAATAAAATGGAGAATCAATAAAGCTAGAAGAAAAGTTTCTTATCAAAAAATTAAAAAAAAATTATCTTGAATTGAATAAATATTCTCTGAAATGATGGAGCACCAAGAAAAGCATTGAAAACTCATTTGATGATGCTTGTGTTGGGATTTGCCTTGAATCTTAGAATCTTACATCGAAAGTTAAATGAGTTTGAGTTTGTCTTGTATCCCACATTAGAAGTTTAGTAAAGGTATAGTAAAGGTATAAAGGTTTTCACCCTTATAAATAAGATGTTTTGGTTTTAGTTTGGTAACCCCAAAGAGTTAGACACTAAGAGAATAGCTAAGTGAATAGGCTATTAAAGGGTGTAATAGGGTTTTGGGTTAAGTTTTGAGTAAAGAGTTTTAGGAGACTTTTCTCATTCTAAAAGTCTCACAATTGTAAAGATTTATTTGATAGTGGATTAGGTTTGGAGTAGGCTATTTTGAGTTGGGCTGAACTAAATATATTTGTGTGTTTTTATTCTTGATTTGAGCTTGTTATTTTGTGTGTGGTTGCAGTGCGTGGGTGTTGTTTTTCTCAACAAATGGTATCAGAGTGAGGTTCGAGGTTTAAGGTTCATGGGCCTAAGAGATCGTGAAGCAGTGTTTGAAGATGTCTGAAGAAGGTATGTCTGGTATGTCTATGCCTAAGTTTGAGATTCCGTTATTTGATGGAAAGAGTAATTTTATGTTATGGCAAAGTACAATTCAAGATCTATTAGTACAACAAGGATTGGATCAGGCATTAGAGAATAGTAAGCCTGAGGGAATGTCTAACGCTAATTGGAATAGGATTCAGAAGAAAGCTGCTAGTACTATTAGATTAGCGCTAGCTCCAGAGGTAAAATACAATGTGTTGACTGAAAGTACTCCAAAGAGTTTGTGGGATAAACTTGAAGGTATTTATGCTTCGAAGTCGTTGACTAATAGATTATGTTTGAAGATGGATCTATATTCTCTGAAGATGGAAGAAGGTATGAATCTTCATAATCACCTAAATGAGTTTAATAGATTGGTTTCTCAATTACTAGCGATTTCTGTTGATGAGTTAAAAGATGAAGAGAAGGCTTTAATTTTGCTGTCATCTTTGCCCAAGTCTTATAGGCCTTTAGTTCAAACTGTGTTGGTGGGTAGGTCTACTTTGAAGTTAGATGATGTGACTGCCTTGTTGCGTGAGAATGAAAGGTTTATGGGAGCTCAGAACTCATCACCTGGGGGGAGTACACTAGCTGTAGAGGGTTTTGATCGAGGGAGGACTCAAAAGAGGATTGATGGATCAAGATGGAGATCCAAGTCAAGAGATAAAGATTACAGTGATGTAGAATGTTATTATTGTGGTGAGAAGGGACATATCCAAATGCGTTGCAGGAAGCTGAGAAGGGATATGCCTGCTTTCAAAAGGGCGAATGATGAGAAGAAATTAGATGAAGAAAAGAGTGATATTGCTACTATTGTGTCTGATGATGATGATGTTGTTTTGACAACTTGTGTGGATGAGACCCAGACTTTGAAAAGTGATAAAGGTTGGGTTTTAGATTCAACTGCTACAGTTCATGTTTGCAATAATAAGAGTTACTTTATGGAATTTGATGAGAATGAAAAGTATGGAGATATTGTGGTTGCTAACAAAGAAAAGGTGCAGATTCAAGGCATTGGGAATGTTCGCCTTAGATCTCACGATGGTGTTATTAGGATGCTTCGTCATGTAAGGTATGTACCAAGTTGTCACTACAATTTGATTGCTTTGGGTGAGTTAGCTTCTCGGGGGTACACATATTATGGTAGTAATGATTGGTTAAAAGTGTACAAGAATGGTAGTGTGATTCTACAAGGGAATAGGGTCAATAATCATTTGTACATGTTTGATGGAGGCTCAGTTGCTGAGATGCCTGTGATGAAAGAAAAAAAGAAAGGTAAGCATGTTAGCTTTGCAGATACTATTGAAGTATTTAGAGATTCAAGTCAAGGGAGGATTTGTTGGGATTTGCCTTGAATTTCAGAATCCCACATCGAAAGTTAAATGAATTTGAGTTTGTCTTGTATCCCACATTAGAAGTTTAGTAAAGGTATAGTAAAGGTATAAAGGGTTTCAACCTTATAAATAAGATGTTTTGGTTTTAGTTTGGTTACCCCAAAGAGTTAGACACCAAGAGAATAGCTAAGTGAGTAGGCTATTAAAGGGTGTAATTGGGTTTTGGGTTAAGTTTTGAGTAAGGAGTTTTAGGAGACTTTTCTCATTCTAAAAGTCTCACAATTGTAAAGATTTATTTGATAGTGGATTAGGTTTGGAGTAGGTCATTTTGAGTTGGCTGAACCAAATATATTTGTGTGTTTTTATTATTGATTTGAGCTTGTTATTTTGTGTGTGGTTGCCAAATATATTTGTGTGTTTTTATTCTTGATTTGAGCTTGTTATTTTGTGTGTGGTTGCTGCGCGTGGGTGTTGTTTTTCCCAATAGCTTGTTCTGAGCCTTTGATCTATTACAATTTGGTATCAAAGATTTTGATTAATTTCCTCTAATCTAAACCAAATTCATCATCTATCTTTAATTAAGCAGGCCGCGATTAAATAATACTATTTTTCTTTTTTCTGTTTTACATTTAAATCTATCATAATTGGAATTTTAATCATTAAAATTAAAAATTCAATATTGAATCAACAAATACGCAGCGGTTGGCATGCTACTAATATCTCTAATTACAACATAGCTAGATTGAAACCAAAGATACCAAAAATTTTGAAGAGGCCTAAGGACCTCAGACATCACAATAATTTCATAAGCCCTCTGACATCGATCGGTATAGATGTGGTCACCCTGTCTGAGGGCATCACGTCTCACATCCTTCTTAATTTCTTTTATTTTTAATTGCCAAAGAAAACTCTTTGTATATATGCTGATATATAAATATTGGAAATCAAGGCAGTGAATCCAAAGCTGGTGATGATAATTGATAATGAACAATCCCTATGTCTAACTCTACCAATTAGTGATATCCTTTGGGTTTAATTATGTGTTGAGAGAATTAACCTATACATAAAATATGAAAAGGTTATTATAGCTTCAACAAGACAATAATAAATTAAAGAATGGATACGTTGTCCATGGGTGGGTCTAACTTGAACTGCACATGGCTTGTGAATCCTTGTAGATATTAATTTAAGCATAACTTCCAAGCCTAAATTGTGCGGAATTGGCATCGATCAACAATAATCGTAAGTGTCAATTCTCTTATCTGGTCCACTATGAATCATGTTCTTTATCAAAATTTTAAAACAAACGATTCGAAAAAGGGGTGTCCTTTTCATGTAAAAATGGCTCGGCATTCATATATTGTTCGGCTAAAGGACCATAAAAATTTTAGAACCTCTTAGCTGACAAATTCACTGTTAAAATCATTTGTCAAAAATTTTAGCTAGCAGCTTATAATACCCTCAACCCTATACTGAAAAAATTTTAAAATCCACTATGATATATATGTAAAATTTTAATCTATATTTGTAAGATATCATTTATGAGATAAAATTATAAATTTTGAATCAAAATAGGTAATATCTCACAAATTGAATACGAGTCTTTATAGATTTTGAAAACTCTCAAACAAAGCAAAGAAAGATGCCCATTCAGAGGTTTGTTTATTGTCCGGTAACAGGGTCAGACCACAAAATTCAAAACTTAATGCCAGCTCAATTCTGATCAATTTTACAATTTTAAAGAAAAAAGTAAGGTTATACAATAATTTTGTGTTAGTGCACTTGCACATTTGAAATCCAAACTTTACGAAGCATATCACCTAAAATTTTTTTATTATAACATTATAATTATCTAATCATAATAAAAAATTATGCAAAGATATACTACTTATAAGTATGAGTTTTATATGAAATTTTTATAGACTCTACATGATTTTGAATTATGATTGTAAGTGAAATACTCTATAACTCTACATAAAACTAGAGATGAGAAAAGAAATTAAAAAAATTGAAAATTGATTCAAAATTATAATATTCGGTTCAATTTAAATTGACTTTTTCTTATTCGGATCAAATTAAATTTGAATATTAAATATATATATTAAATTCAAATCAAATTTTATATTGAAAAGTGAAAAACGAAAAAAAAACCTGAACTGAACCGAATAATATATTTTTATTAATTTATATATTTTTTAAATTTTTATAAAATAAAAATAATTATTTTATATCAAAATATATTAAAATATATTATAATTTTATATTAAAATAATATCAAAAATCGATAAATCAAACCGAACCGAATCAATAAAATTTGATTCAGTTCAAATCGAATCGAATAAAAGGTCATTTCAAATTTAGATCAAATTTTAAAATTTATAATATTATACATTATTAAAAAAAAAAAAAACCAAATCCAACGTGATACAAACCACTATCACCCTTACATAAAATCATCTAATTTAGCCAAAACTGCGTCAAAAGTGTCTTTTATATTTTTCAAAACATGAGGGAGGTTGGGCTATGGCTAAATATACTTAGCCAACCTTTCTCATAAGGTTGATCCAAAACCAAAAATAGTGGATGGTGTCAAATTCCTCCAAACAAAAGGAAAAAGTTTGAATCTCAATGGTTTAAATAAAAACTACTAATATATTGTTAAGTATTTAATTTAAAATTAATTAATTATGAGTAAAAAGATCTAATTTGAATATAAAATTATAAAAAACTCAATATTTAATGGATGTGAAATAACATTATTTTAACATATATATATATATCAATATATTTCTTTTTATACAAGCTAAAGAGAACAGTAAATTCAATGGTGCGTTGGTGTTGGTGTTGGTGTTGTAAGAAGGTTGAGAAAGAAATTGGTGTGTTGTTGGGGACTGTTATATAGCTTGGTGTACTATTGAGAGGTTGAGATGCATCAAAGGGGGACTGTTGAATGTATTGATGGGTTTTAACGAGGAATGCTTATTCATCTTGGGGTTTTTCATTAAGGATGGGCAATGCTATATAAGTTGGGTGGATTAGGGGTGTTTTAGACGACAAGAGAAGGGGTTGAAATCCTTTTTTTTGTTTTCTTCTTTGATTTTGGAGTCCTCTACTGGATGGTAGTGATTAGTTTTTCTCGAGGACAGTAAAAGCTGTCTGAATAACCTCAGCAGCTGGCTTGCAAGACCAAGTACTGCAAGTTCCACTCCTTTTAAGACGCAACTTCAAGTAGGAGACATCGTGTTTATAGACATAGAGCGAGTGACCTTCGAGGAAGCAATCAAGGCAGAAACTCCAGCATTTTGAGGCAGATGAAAACATCTCTGGCACTGAGCTTTAGAACCATTCTTGGTAGGTCCAAAGAAATGAATTACTGAATCGTCTATTTCTTTTTGTTCTCCATTTTTGGGGTTTGTGACCTTGGCTTTGCCCACATATATGCCTGGCCTCAAATTCAGCAAGGAAAATTAAAAGAAGAAATGGAATTGGGACTGTAGAATTAAATTTATAGTTTCCCAAAAATCTAAGTCTATGGTCTAAAATAACAATCGTTACTCTTCAACATTGAGAGTTGCACAACATTCAAGATCCTCAAGGAGCAAAAACATAGATAGAAAATACATATAAATAAACATAGATAGAATATATATATATATATATAAATATATGTACCGTGGGGATAGTATAGGCTACTGCTATCAGTATAAATGTGATCAGCTGGTTCAAGCGTGTCTCGTCTCACAGTCACTACAAAAAATTTTCCATATATTGATAGGACAGAGAACATAAAATAGAACACTTAAAGCTTCTAAACAGAAAAAATAGCATTATCCCTATTGTGCTGAAATTTCTTCTGAAGACCTAAACGATGGAAGTTATTTATTAAATTTCCAATTTATGCTGTGGAAATTGATGATGCCATAGCCATACTATAATCTTACCTTACAAAATTAATCTTCAGAATGGTACAGAATTTACTTCTTGCTCATAAACTTGTGTACGACCTAGATGTATTCCTTGAGTTGCTGCAAGAATCACATCTAGAAATAGTTATTAATACATGTTTTAAATGTTACCACCAATTTTTCAAAAGAAAATTTCTGCTCTGAACTAAATTAGGAATGTTTGCACTATGTTGATTGTGTTGTGTAATTTTACATGCTTTAATTTGTCACTGTAAAAGCATAATCAATGATGTCTAGGACATGATCTAATTATCCTTTTAGGATAATGTCCACTCAATTTGTAGTGTAGAAAGTGATTTTTGGTTTTGCTATTTAGTGTTTCATACAAATCATTGTAGAAAGTTGTGTCAAGTTTTATCTACTTCCATTCATAGTATACTCAATTATTTACTTATGCAATTGAGTAAATTTAACTCAATAATTGATGCATGTTTCTTATTTAATGATAATTTAGTAGTTAATCAATGAAAACTTAAAAGTAAATAAATATAACTTTAATAGTAATTAATCAACAATAACTTAATAGTTAATCAATGATAATTTAATAGTAAATCATTGATAATTTAATATAAAAAATGGTAACTTGATAATAAATTATGGTTAATTTTGTAATAAATCTATAATGAATTAGTAGTAAATAATCAAAAATTAAATAGTAAATCAATGATAACATAATTGTAAATTTATAATAACATAACAATAAATCATTGATAATTTATATGTAAATTATTGATAACTTAATAGTAAATCACTAATAATTATGTTGTAAATAAGTGATAATTTACTAGCAAATTAGTTAATCATTGATAACAATGTAGTAAATCATCATAAATTAATAATAAACTAGTTATAACTTTATAACAAATCATCAATAACTTAGTAGTAAATTATCAACAATTTTGTAGTAAATCAATCATAAATTAGTAGTAAATCAATACTAATTTAGTATTAAATAATGATAATTTAATAGTATAACATTAATAGCTTAGTAGTAAATCATTAATAACATAATAGTAAATCAATAATAACTTAATTGTTAATCATTGATAAATTTTTTTAAACTTGAAATTGTCAGGATTTAAATCTTGATTACTAGTAAATATGGAGCTAGAAGTTTTATCTTAGGAGACTATGATAAACCTACCAACCTATTCAATAAAAAAATTTGAGTCAAAAAATTCTAAATTTAAACGAAATAATTGTTGGAAAATCTACACACGCATAACACCGATGCATACAAACAATAAAGCAAGCCCAAAACAAAAAAAAAAATACATAAATATATTCAACCCAACTCAAAATGGCCTACTCCATACTCAATCCATTAACAAATAAATTTTTATAACTATGAGATTTTTGAAATAAGAAAAGTCACCAAAAACTCTTTACTCAAAATTTAACCCAAAACCCAATAACACCCTTTTAATAGCCTACTAACTTATCTATTCTCTTAGTGTCTAACTATCTAGGAATTATCAAATTAAAACTAAAACATCTTATTTATAAGGTAAAACCCCATATACCTTTACTAAACTTTTGATACGGAATAGAAGACAAACTCAAACTCTTATAACTTCACTTAACTTTTGATATGGGATTATGAGATTCAAGGCAAACCCCAACAAATCCTTCATTGACTTGAATCTCTAAACACTTCAACAGTATTTGTAAAGTTGACACACTTGTCTCTTTTTTGTTTCTTTCATCACAGGAATCCCAGCAACTGACTCTATCAAGCATGTACAAGTGATTTCTAACCTTATTTCTTTGTAAAGTCACACTACCATTCTTGTACACTTTCAACCAATCATTACTACTATAATATGTGTACCCCTGAAGCTAACTCACCCAAAGCAATCAAATTATAGCTATAACTTGATACATACCTTACATGACAAAAAGTCCTAACAACACCATTGTGAGACCTAAAGCGAATACTCCCAATGCCTAAAATCTAAACTTTTTCATTGTTGGCAACCACAATATCTCCATACTTCTCATTCTCTTCCAACTTCATAAAGCAACTCCTATCACTATTTACATGAACTGTAGTAGTTGAATCTATAACCCAACCTTTATCACCTTTCAAAGTTTGAGTCTCATCCACACAAGTCATCAAAATGACATCATCATCATTAGACACTATAGCAATAGTATCACTTTTTCTTTCATCTGCTTTTTTTCTCATCATTTGCCCTTTTGAAAGTAGCCATATCCCTTTTTAACTTCTTGCAGCGCACTTGGATATGCCCTTTTTTACCATAATAATAACATTCTATGTCGCTATAATCTCTGTCTCTTGACTTGAATCTCCTTCTTGATCCATCAATCCTCTTCTAAGTCCTCCTTCAATCAAAACCTTCCACAACAAGTATACTCCCTCCAAGTAATGAGTTTTATGTTTCCATAAAACTTTCATTCTCACGCAATAGGACAGTCACATCATCCAACTTCAAAGTAAACCTACCCATCAACAAAGTTTGAACTAAAGGTCTATAAGACTTGTGCAAAGATGACAACAAAATTAAAACATTCTCTTCATCTTCTAACTCATCAACAAGAATTTTCAGCAACTGAGAAACCAATCTATTAAACCCATTCAGGTGGTTATAAAAACTCATATCTTCTTTCCATCTTTAGAGAATACAGATCTATCATCAAACATAATTTGTTAGTTAACGACTTTGAAGCGTAAATACCCTCAAAATTATCTCACAAACTCTTTTGAGTACTCTCAGTCAACACATTATACTTTACCTCTGGGGCTAATACCAATCTAATAGTACTAACAGCTTTTTTTAAGTTTATTCCAATTACTATTAGGTATTCCTCAGGTTTATGACTCTTTAATGCCTAATCTAACCTTGTTGTACTAACAAATCTTGAATTATACTTTGTCATAACATAAAAATTATTCTTTTCATAAAATAATGGAATCTCAAACTTCGACATAGCGTACTGACATACTTTCTTCAAACATTTTGAAATACTTGCTTCATGATTTCGTAGGCTTGCCTCTCCTCTTTCCAAACCTTACTCCGATACCACTTGTTGGAAAATCAACATGCGTGCATAGCACCGACACATATAAACAAAAGACCAAGCTCAAAACAAGAATAAGAACATACAAATATATTCGGCCCAACTCAAAATGGCTTACTCAATACCTAATCCACTAACAAATAGATCTTTACAATTATGAGACTTTTGGAATGTGAAAAGTCACTAGAAACTTTACTGAAAACTTAACCCAAAAACCAATAACATCCTTTTAATAGCCTACTCAGTTAGTTATTCTCTTAGTATATAACCATCTGGGATTACCAAACTAAAACTAAAACATCTTATTTATAGAGAGTGAAACCCCTTATACATTTACTAAACTCTCAATGTAGGATACAAGACAAACTCAAACTCTTATAATTTTGCATAAGTATCATATGGGATTATGAGATTCAAGGCAAACTCTAACAATAATAATGTTATTGTATAAAAAGAAAATTATCTTATATTAAAATTGAACCCGCACTTTCCTATAGGAATCAATTATTAAATATATAATGACACAAATTTTATTAATAATTAGCAAAAGTAATAATAAGTTATCAAAAGATTATAAAATTACATCAAAAGTTTACTAAACTTTTATAAAAAAATTACTAAAATTGTATTAATGGTTATCAAAGTTATATCATAAGGTACCAAAATTATATCGAAGGTTACCAAAATTTTATCAAAAGTTATCAAAATCAAAATTATATAAAAAATAATCAAAATTTACTTATATTATACCAAAATCAAAATCAAATTAGTAGTATTTTTCATTGTTATTATTGTAAAAAAATTATTTATTGAAATGAATTTTTAGAGATAAGAATTACACATGCATGACACATGTGCCAAAAACTTGTAAATATAAATATTGGAAATCAAGATAGTGAATCCAAAATAGGTGATGAGAATTGATAATGAACAATCCTTATGTCTAACTCTAGCGATTAGTGATATCTTTGGGGTTTAATTTTGTATTAAGAGAAAGTTAATATTTAAATAAGTTGATGTTGTATCTTTATATACAAGTCCAAATCCCTTGGTTAGGCTTTGACTTAAAAAGGGAAAAAAGCAAAATAAAAAAACCCAAAAGGTTAAAAAAAAAGGCAAAATGTCGTGTTAAGCGTTCAAATAGAGTAAGCAAGGTCCATTAATCACACATTAGATAGGAAAAGAAAAGTTGATGAACATCTAAGTGTTGGCACTTCACACCCCAATAAACCAATTTTATAGAGAGAGGATAATGATCAGGTGACAAATGGTATCAAAGCCAATCTTTGACTCATTTGACTCCACACCAAGCATCCCAGTGGAGGTAGATAGGGTGGGCCAGTTTGGCCACATAAAAAGTTGTTTGGGTAAGGCACAATGGCAAAATCTTGACCATGCCAAGTACTCCAAAAGGGAGTGGGCAAAATGGCAGCCATGATGAGGACTCATCAAAGACACCTCTAGTTTTTTCAACGGTGACAATTGCCCCACTAGCACATTGAATATAGCTAATACTTGCACCAGCTATCCCAAGAACAACATGAACATAAGATAGCAAAATTTGCATTTGCTGAGTGACCTACAAAGAAAAGAAATAGAAAACTTAACATTTTATAATCCAATTTGTTCAAGTAAACCAAGACCATTAATTGACTTAAAACTTTAATTGGTATCAATTTGAAGATTATCATGATAATGTAATTACTGAGGTGATCTTATTACTAAAGTGATCTTATCACTCTGTGATTTGAAATTACTTTATTTGTTTAACAATCATTAATTCATAGGAATTAAAAAACATATATGATATCTTCAAAAATCAAATTTTATTTTAATTTTTTACTTCATAGAAATTTAAACTATTATTTTACTTAAAAGTATGAAAATATCCATACATATTTCAATAGTTACACAAGTTAAGATTTTAATGTTATTTAAAGATGATTTGTAAAATATGATAATATTTTATTTATTTTATAATAAAATATAATTAAATTGTTAAATTAAAAAATATATTTATTAGATAAATTATGTAAAAAAACATTTGAATTAGAAAATCAAACTAATCTATTAAAATCATAGTAAAAGAAAAACAAAAAATTACATTATATAAAACATTTAAAATTTTTTAAAAAAGTACACAAATTGTTTTTGAAGTTGCTAAAATTAATATTAGTTTAAAAACTAAAATTTAAAATATAAAATAATTATAATTTTAAGAGAAAGCATGATTTTAATTCATATATTAAATAGGTAATATGGGTATTAATTGTTGAGTGATTGATTGAGGTTGTATGTTTGTAATTCTTTACAATTAGTAAATTTTTTTTCATTTATGAACGTAGGCTGATTGGACTGAATCACATTAAATTGTTACCTCTTAATTAATTGATTGATTTTTAATTTTGCTTCCACATGTATGAATATTCAATTGAATTAAAGCTTTTGTTTGCTTAACAACTGATATTAGAGTTACCATGAACCTAACATTTTTCACATAAATGTGGCTCAAGATTCTGATTGCTAAGTGGACAGTAGTTCAAAATGCTCTAAACACATCAAAACTCAAAACATTTAATATCGTCCAATTCTAATCAAATTTACAATTTACACTCCCAAATTTAGTGATTTTTCTCATATACAATAAAAGTACTTTAAAAGGATTTTTCTTTTGAGTATCCTAATTAAGGGCACTCTTTAAAATTAATTAAAATACTATTTAAAATAATATTCTTGTTCTTGTATTAAATGTGAAAGTTGTAGGTTAATATTATTATGCATTTCAAACATTGAAAAAAATAAATTACTTACTAATAACTTTATAGAGTGTTCCAAAGGTACTTGTTAACAAAATTCATTTTTAAAAAGAGATTTTGAGCCAAACCAACAATCCAAACAAGAGAAAAGGGCTTGAATCTTAATGATCAATTAATGCTTTTAAATGACAACAATTTATTGATACATTTATTAATTTTTTTGTACAAAATAAAGAGAACAATAAATTACAAACCTTGGACCTCTATCATCATCCCACCCCACCCTATTTGACATTGCAAAGCCTTAAATGAAGCATTTCCAGAGGTTTAAGTAACAAAAATATAGCAGCAAATTGAGCACATTCCTTCACTTTCTTGAACCTCGCATCATTTAATTTACTCTTTAATTCCCCCATAATATACCTTTTGCAATATTATAAACGACAGCACCAGGGAAGCCTAATCCGAGTAAAACCTGATTGCTCATGGCTCTACCCGTTTTGCAGTAGGTTGCAAAGCTCTCACAGTTGTTAAAAACCAAGTTGTAATCGCCGAAGGAGTTCTTGTCGAGGAAATAAAACGCTGTCTGAATAACCCGATCAGGAGGATAAGAAGCCAAAGTGCTGCAACTGCCACTACTTTTAAAAGTAAATGTCAAGTAGGAAACGTAGTAGTCGTAGACATAGACTGCGCTACCGTCAAGGAAGCAATCGAGGCAGGTTATGATAACTCCCATATTTTGAGAAGTGTAGAAACATCTCTTGCATTGAGGTTTACAGCTGCTTTTCTTGTAAAATCCCAGGAAATGAATGACTGCATCGTCTATTTCTTGTTCTTCTCCATTATTTTTCGGGTTAGTGACTGTGGCTTTACCCACATATATGCCTGGAGTCAAATTAAGCAAGGAAAATTGAGAAAGTAACAAGGATCTGTTTGGTTTATGGAAAATGTTAGGGAAAAGACAAGGAAATTTTAAAAGAAAGGAAAAAATATAAAATTTCTTACCTTCTTTGTATTATGAGGAAAACACAAAAGAAAATGCGAAGAAAATTTCTTTTTATGCATATATTTGTCAAAGAGCAAAAGATTTAAATCTCAAAAAATCAGATTTTCTTAAAAAATTGTTGTTAGAAAATTTTTCTTATAATCCTTTTGGTATGAAATACATGAAAGAAATGCAAATACTTTTTAGATATCACATTTAAAATTAATTATATGAGTCAATGTAAAAAGAAAATTGGAGACAAAGTCAAGGAAGTTAAGAAAGAAAAAGCCCAAAATGCTACACTCATTCCGAAACAACTATGTTTTCCAACCACCCAGAAATTACATCTTCTGCATCTGAAAATTCTGCATCAGTTCACCACTTCGCAACCAGAGTCCAGAGCCGCCTCCCTCTTTTCACATCGAGTAGCCTGCAATCAAAGCGGCAAAGCCATGTCTTCCTCTCACGGTGGAGTGGTTGTTTCATGGTCGTGAAAGCAAAGAAGAGATAAGCTGACTTCGAAAAATTTTCCGCCTTTTTCTACCATTTTCCTTGCATTTTCTCAGGGATATTAAAACTACATTTTACCCTGTTTTTCCTTTTTAAAATTTTCCTGTCTTTTCCCCTTAACCAAACATGAGCCTTTGGCATCAAAAAATAGAGTTATTTTCTGTTTTTATTCTTTTAAAAAAATTAAAAAAATGAAAATGAGTTTAATAATTGAAAATGAAAATAAATTTTTAAAGAATAAAAAAATAGGTTTGAAATAGGAAAATAAAAAATTATATATTTTCTATTGTACAAATAAAGGATATATATTAGTTTTTTTCTTATATTTTGCTAGTTACCATATTTGAACAATTTTTAACGTTATTAATTAATAAATATATATTATTTTTGTCAATAATAGTAATATCCTTTAATATTTTATTTATTTCATTATTTTTGTATTTTTAAAAAATAATTTTTATTTTCATTTATCAAATATATTTTAATAAAAAAAATAAAAAATAAAAATTATTTCCTAAAAAATGAAAATACAAAATAAAAACAAACAATATTTTCTCAAACCAAACGTATTTGGTTTCTTTACCTGTTATTTTCCCTCATAACAAACATGACCTTAGGAAAAACATGAAGAAATGGAAAGGGTAGAAGAATTAAATTTATATCTTCCCAAAACCAAGTCTGGTTGAACAAGTGCTACATATTAAAAGAAATAAACATGTAATTAATACATTATTGTTTCTTGAATTTGATGAAAACAATACATTAAATGCAAATTTCCCGTTGAAAAAAATAAAAAAAAAAATATAGATATATACCATGGTGATAGTATATGCCTCCGCTACAAGGAGCAAAGATATGATCAGCTCGTTCGAGCGAGTCTCTTCTAACAGGTTTCATCTTCCTTCTTCCAGTTCTTCTATTTCCTTTTTAATTGTCTCTGCGTTCGTAATAAACGCTGCAAATATATATAGATGGAAAGGTTACTGCAGTCATACAATTAAAACAGACAATCTACGGCGTAAAATTGTAGAATAAAATAAAGAAAAAACAAACTGCTTAATATCAATAATCCTATTTTTTTAATATTAATAAGTGGTAGTGGAATGCATCATTATTGTATTTGGATGAGAAATAACTGAAGTAGAAAGATTTTTTTTTTTTTTAAAGATCAAATTCCGACTCTTCAGTCGGATTTTTTTTTTTTTTGTGAGAATTCATAGAGAATTCGAGAATAAAATGGAGAATCAATAAGGCTAGAAGAAAAGTTTCTTATCACAAAATAAAAAATAAAAAAAAATTTATCTTGGATTGAATAAATATTCTCTGAAATGATGGAGCACCAAGAGAAGCATTGAAAACTCTTTTGATGATGCTTGTTCTGAGCCTTTGATCTGTTACAATTTGGTATCAAAGATTTTGATTAATTTCCTCTAATCTAAACCAAATTTATCATCTATCTTTAATTAACCAGGCCTTGATTAAAGAATACTATTACTTTTTTTTCTTTTACATTAAATATGTCAGAATTTGAATTTTAATCATTAAAATTAAAAAATCAATATCGTACCAACAGATACCCAGCTGCTGGCATACGACTACTATCTCTGATTACAACGTAGCTAGATGAAAACTAAAGATATCATTTATGGGATAAAATTATGAATTTTGAATCAAAATAAGCAATATGTCACGAATTGAATGCGAGTCTTTTATAGCTTGTGAAAACTCTCAAACAAAGCAAAGAAAGATGCCTATTTGGAGGTCTGCTTATTGTTCGGTAACATGGTCGGACCACAAAATTCAAAACTTATTGCCAGCTCAATTCTGATCAAATTTACAATTTTAAAGAAAAAAGTAAGTCTTATATAATAATTTTGTGTTAGTGCACTTGCACATTTGAAATCCCGACTTCACGAAGCATATCACCTAAAATTTTTTTATTATAATATTATAATTATCTAATCATAATAAAAAGTTATGTAGATTCCACTACTTATAAGTATGAGTTCTACATGAAATTTTGATAGACCTATACAATTCCGAATTATGATTGTAAGTGAAATACTCTAATAACTCTACATAAAACTAAAGATGAGAAAAGAAATTGAGAAAATTGAAAATCGATTCAAAATTGTAATATTTGGTTCAATTTATATCGATTTTTTTTATTTGGTTCAAATTAAATTTAAATATTAATGTATAAATTAAATTCGGATCGAATTTCATATTGAAAAGAGAAAAACCATAAAAGAAAAAACTAAAATGAACCAAATAATATATTTTTATTAATTTATATATTTTTAAAATTTTTATAAAACAAAAATAATTATTTTATATAAAATCTATTATATATTAAAATTTTATTTTAAAATAATATATAAAAAATAAAAAATTTTAACATCAAAAACCGATAAAGTAAACCGAACTAAATCGATAAAATTTGATTCAGTTCAGATCAAATCATATAAAAGGTTATTTCGAATTTAGATCAAATTTTAAATTTTATAATATTATATAATATTAAAAAAATAAAACCAAATCTAATCTGATACGAACTACTGTCACCCTTGCATAAAATCATTTAATTGAGCCAAAACCACGTAATAAGTGTTTTTATATTTTTCAAAACACGAGGGAGGTTGGGCTGTGGCTAAATATACTTAGCCAATTTTAGGATAATGTCCACTCAATTTGTAGTGAAGAAAGTGATTTTTGGTTTTCCTATTTAGTGTTTCATACAAATCATTTTAAAAATTATTTTAATTTTTTTGTTTTTAATTTAATTATTTAATTATGTTTTTTATTTTATAAAGATGTTTCTCTGTAAAAATCTATGATAGGATTATATACTTTCAGTGGTTCTTTGTATTTAATGATTGTTTTTTTCTAGACTTAAGTACAATGAATTTAGAACTTGACTTATTATTAGTTTGTGGATTTTAAAATACTTTCATTTCAAATGTTATTTAATATTTTGTGTTTTATTGTGTATTTGTTTTTTATTATTTGAAACCATATCAGATTAAGATTATAAATAATTTAACATTAACATTAATAATTAAAATATAATTAAAAAAAAATTTTACCGATGTCTTAACATTTATATTGATGGTATAAGTGAAACACACAAAGATATATTGGTGGGCATGGACCATTGGTAATAGATATATTATCGAATAATCCGTCATTATAGTTAGAAAAAATAAAACACATAAATCTATGCGACGAAAGATAATCGTCTGTAAAAGATATTACGGTGGAACAGACAACAAATACTATACCAAAGGTAATACATATGTTGACCGTCTCCAACTGTTGGTATATCTCTGCTATCTATTTTGACATCTTAAAAACCGTCAGTTTAAGTTTATACCGACAAAAAATATACCAACAGTTAAAAATTCGTTAGAATATTTTATTTTGACGTTGAAAAAGAGTTTCTTTTTTTTTTCATCAAAATCCCCACTCTTCTTCAAAAGCTTTTTTTTATTTTTGGAGAATTCATAAAGACAAGAAAAGGAAGGAGAATCAAATAAAGTGAGAAGAACAGTTTCTTATGAAAAAAAAAAATTTTTCTTTTCAAGAATCACTTCACTGAATATGAATTAGCGGGTGGGTGTGACGAATTAAATGTGACATATGAATGTTTACATATGCTAAATATATAATTAAAATGCAAGTATATTTATGTATGGGCTGCCTGTTAATCAAGTAGAGTCGGTTTTTTTTCTTATTTCAATAATCCAAATCTCGTTTTAGTTAACAGTTATTATTCCTCTAGGGTTGTCGTTTAGAATGTTTGATTGAATTAATATACTCTGAAAGATTGGGCACCACGAAAAGCATCCGATGCTCCTTAGATGATGTTTGTTTTGAGCTTTGATTTGTTTATAATTTGGAACCTCAATTTAAATGAGACAATTTTTTAACCTTATTAATGCACCGGCATTAAAAAAATTACGCTATCAGTGTGTGAAAACAAACTCCTTATGTAATATACATTCCTTCATTGTTGTTTTTAGTACAAAGATAAATACCACAAACCCCTAGCCACATCACTGGCAACCCTGAGCCCGGCAAAGTGACAATTTATTTATTGATACTTGAAAAGCCTATTACATATATTTTTAGATATATATATATATATATGTATATATAATAGCTTTTGGTCCTTAAATATTTCCTGATCACTTTCTTGAATTTTTTTGTTTTTTAGTCTTCAGTGATTGCCTCATATATCCCTTTAGCAGCTTTATAAGCTACAACACCCGTCAAACCAAATCCGAAAACCGTTCCAGCAAATTGATTGCTCATTGCATCCCCCGTTTTACATCGTGTTGCAAAGTCCTCACAATTGTTAAAAAAAAAGTTGTATTTCTTTCCGAAGTTTTGGTCTTTGAGGTAACCAAATGCTGTCTTCAAAACCTGATCCGCCGGCCTGCTGGGGTTAACACTGCAAGTTCCGCTCCTCTTGAAACGCAACTTCAAGTAAGGGACATTATATTCATAGACATAGAGTGACTGACCTTCCAGGAAACACTCGAGGCAGGTAATAACAACTCCAATTCTTTGAGAGCAGTGACCACATCTTTTGCATGGGGGGTTACTGGTGGATTTGCCAACTCCCAGGAAGTGAATAACCGCGTCGTCTGTTTCTTTTTCTTCGTTTCTCGAGTTGGTCACAGTCGCTTTCCCTACGTATATGCCTGCAGCCATGAAATCAGGGAACCTTATGTCTATTTATATGTTTAGGAACATTTCGTGATTTTAGAAATTTTGCTATGAACTTTAATTTTAGGCAATAAATTTAGATTCTTGCTTACACAATAGAAAATTTAGATATAAAACATAGCAAAAATTAATATGGTTTGGCCCTTATGGCCTACTGCATCCACAAAATCGTTAAATTTTAGATGAACGTCTAACTTAAAATTAATTTGGATAAATCAGACTGTCTTTCCCATACTCAATTGTACACACAGTTTTCACCCAAACAGGGTTGAGGAATGAATATATAATATATAGTTGGGATTTGATTACAAATTATCAGTTGGTTGAAAATGAAATCAAGGTCCATCTGGCAGTTGCCGCAGACATTCAAGTTGGACCATACTACTTGGTTGTTCTTCCCCATGTGAAAAAGAAAAAAAGAAACGGAAACAGAGAAAAAAAATTAATTACATGGATAGAAGACTATACCATGGTGAAAATAGACGTATAGACAGCGATCAGAATAGATGTGGTCACCAGGCCTGAGGGAATCGCGTCTCGCCGGCATGTTAGTTTCTTCTGTTTTTTGAGTTAAGTTTAAGTTGGCTACTTCGAAATAAACTCAGCTGATTTATAGATGGAAATGATATCCAAAGCAGCTGAGAAGTAATGGAGAATCATAAAAAGCGGAAACCCAACACAATATTGTAGAAAAGAATCCATTTTTTTGTTGTAGTATCAATTACTTGTGAACGGGGGCTGATCCACCCTTTGAGGTAGAGTATTGATGGATACACTTAAAGATTGAAAAAAAGGATTTCCTGATACCCCAAAATTTTGTTCTAAACGTTCTTTCCCTTGACAAAATTAATAAATCCGTCAAACAGTTTTTATACATGTTACAAACATACGCTTTCAGAAAAAAAATTCTAGATTCGTCAATTATGGTAGGATTGATTCCCTGTCCATTGGACGCCTACCTTCACTCAAATTCCCATTCTTTCGCGAAGGTTTTTCCTTTTTAGGGAGAAATCCAGAGGGAGGATTAGTGAACAAACAAATTAAGTAATTAAGAAGAAAATGTTACAATTTTAAGAATCACTTGACCTATTATTAGTGGTGCAACGCATTTCATATGTCGTATGAATTCTGAAACATACTTACTTTTGACAATAATTATAAAAGCTAAAGTAAAGTATTAGACTCTTAATTCTAATAATCAAGTTCAACACATCCTAGGTAGCTTATAATCATAATATAAATAAATACCATGAGTTGCCAGTTAAAGTCTAACTGAAACTAACTTATAATTTTTTTCAATAGTTAAAATTTGATCAAATATAATGAGTGATTTTGAACTTATCTCTTAATTCAAATGATTCATTCATATTTTTCAAAAATAAATTCACACGCGAAATTACAATTTGATATGCAATACTTACAAATTCTTCTTTTTTTTTTTTAATTATCTTTGATCTCTTTTTATTAAAAAATAAAAGTATGCATTTACTTCTAATCATTATTGGGAAAAAAATGTAATTTGTATAACCTTTTTGACACTTGATCAATATTGAAGAAACTTTGAGTTTTAAGACAATGGAAGGTAAGAGGTCCAAACCTCTTTAGATATGTTCCATGCATTCACTTTTAATCTTCAAGTTAAAGTTGTCTACTTTCGAATCGATGCTTGATTAGTCATAGATATATGGAAGCCAAGTTGAAAGTGGAGATCATCAAATAAAGACAGACGAAAAAAGGATCGAATGCGATAAGGATCGAATGCGAGATAAAATCTTGGTTTGAAGAATCACTATATAATATAAATCTGTAATTTTATTGGTGTAAGTGACGCCTTATACCTGACGTCTGATGCTTGTGTACATGTATTCTATATGAAACAATATATGTGATGTGAGAGATTTGCACATGGCGTTGGAATTAATGCTTGCAGATGCTAGTTTAGTGGAGTCATTATCAGTCCCAATATATGCTTGCTGTTCGTCATTGGCAAATTCTACATTAGCATTATAGCACAAATCAAGAATCTAACCTGAATTAAACAATTATAATCAGGGTAAGGAAGATGGAGATAGAATTAAAGAAATTCCAAAAATATTGTACTGGCTTAACCCTTCGGTTAGCCTACTGCACATGACAAAATCTAACATGTTTAGTTTGTTACAACTCACATTAAACAGAGTACAACCTACAGCAAACCACACTTAAACCAGTTCGGAAATTGTACCATCAAGACACATCAAACTCAAACAATCCTGCTTAGTACCCATAGTTTGAAACATAAACAGAGCCATAGCCCCCATTATAGCCTGCATGTACCGGATTGGATGGTGGCATCGCATATACAGAAGAACTATGAGCCGCATAAGGATTATAAGCTTGGTCTGCAGCCCCACCTGGTTGTGCCTGAGTAGGAGTTGTAGCTTCAGCTATAAAATTCTGCAATATAATATATGCAATATCAGTATTTAACCCAGCCGGATCAATTGATAATAATAAGCAGTAGCTATAGTATTCTACTCAATAAATTGCAACTGATAGTTCCCCAAGGAAGCAATGTTTTGACAACTGATAAAAATACAATGCCTTCGCATGCACACACACACACACACACAGACCCAACAAAATCGGAAGCTCGTCTAGTGAAAACATTAGCATGATTAATACCAACTCTATTGCACAATTATTCCACTTAGAAAGCTACATGGAAATAACATTTCAAAAACATCATTACAAGGGCCTCTCATTGTTTTACTTTCATAAATCATATTAGTGAAAACTCTTTACCTTATGCAGCCCTCTAGGATCATGCATCAGACTGAAACTGGTCAAAACCGTCAGAAAACACATAATTTAACATCTATGTTATAAAATGCTTCTTTTCTAGATAGGACAATAATAGACATGATAGATAGGACCCATGGTAACTTTTAGCAGTGGCGTAGTCAAACTACAGAGACACTGACCAAGCCTCCAGGCAGGTGGAAATAGTATTAGAAGGAAATCGGAAGCATAAGCAATGAAAAAACACATATATACTGTTTCCAATATCTAGCAAATAGAAAAAGAATGACCAAAAAGGTTCAGAAGCCAGGGCAAAGGACATTGCCTGTATCAGTTGCTGAGCAGTTTGAACTTATGAAGCAGTTCCACTTATTTCGACCGTCATTTCACCAGGAAAACCTCTAGTTTCTTGAATGGTGACAGTTGCCCCACTAGCACGTCGAATATAGCTAATACTTGTACCAGCTGTCCCAATAACAGCATCAGCATAAGACAGCGGAATTTGCATTTGCTGAGTGACCTGCAGAGAAAAGAAGTAGAAAACATTTTAGGATCTGGTTTGTTCAAGCAAGCCAAGACCATTAATCGACTTAAAGCTTTATAGTATTTGGTATCAATTTGAAGATCACCATGATAATGTAATCACTTAGGTGATCTTATCACTCATGATTTAAAATCATTTTATTTAATTAATAATCATTAATTCATAGAAATTAAAAAACATATATGATATCTCTAAAAAGGAAATATTATTTTATTTTTTTAATTCCTAGGAATTTCAAATATCATTTTATTTAAAAGTACGAAAATATCCATGCATATTTCAATAGTTACACAAGTTATGATTTTAATGTTATTTAAAGATAATTTATAAAATATAATAATATTTTATTTATTTTATAATAAAATATAATTAAATTGTTCAATTAATAAATATAGTTATTAATTAGATAAATTATGTAAAAAAACAAATCAAAACTAATCTATTCAAATCATAATAAAAGAAAAATAAAAAATTATATTATATATAAAACATTAAAAAAATTTTAAAAAAGTACGCAAATTATTTCTTAACTTGTTAAAATGAATATTAGTTTGAAAAATAAAATTTTATAATATAAAATGATTAGAATTTTAATTGAAAGCATGCTTTTAATTCACATATTAAATAAGTAATATTGATTATTATTAATTTTAAATATCATTTCATCTCAATAATAAAAGTTTTTTATCATTTTAAATGAAAATTAAATCACCATCCAAATAGTACGTAATCAGATCACTCTCAGTCATCCAAGATCAAAATCACTATCATGTAAAATCATCAAGTGCTTACCAAACACAGTGATCTAATCACTGTGTAATTGACCAAAAAAAATCACTTTGTATAGATTTATACGGCTTTTGGGGTGACTACCCCAAACTAATCACTACCTAAAAGATTGGAAACACCTTGTAATCAGGAGCCTGAAATTAAAATTATGCCAAGTCCAACAATCTCTGAACTAACAACCAAAAATCTACCAACAGCCAAAAACAAAACAAAGCAAAAAAACAAATGGGTAGATCAAAAGATGAGGAAGCATGGATCACTACAATGCAAGAACAAGAGAGGCTTGCTAAAACATCCCCATCCATCCCCTTTCAGGCCGAGGCAGGCAACTTACTCCACATGGAATTCTATGCTAAAATTCAACAAGCCTCCCCATGACTTAAACAACCCAAACCAAGAACGAGGAATCACATTAATAGTAGCTGTCTATCATGCTCCAAAGCATCTTTTTCTCAAGTCGCATTGAAATTAGAGGGGTGGAGAAAAGGGGGCCACCAGGTAAGCAGCAGTATGGAATTACCTGTGTGATCATTGATGGTGCAGTCTGCGGATTTGATGATGCTTGGGCACCCATTGGCGCTTCTCTTCCATAGGCGGAAATACACAGATGTGGTTGTTTCTCCATAGGAGGCATATCAGCAGGAGGGTAGGAATTGTCATGTTGCCTTGGAGGTGGCATGTACTGAGGATTGTGTCCAAAACCAGCACCTCCACCAGCATTTGGAGGGACACCTTGAGGTGGACCCCAGGATTGATGAGGTGGCATGTGGTCCATCTGAGGATTAGACATTTGCATCTGGTAGAAACATGTAACATAATTTCATTACATTCTATAAACTAACAGAGGCACAGTTAACCGGTAGGTCAACAAGAAATAGAAGCCTTACACTCATTTCAAATAATGGAATTATACTACGGTCCACTAAAAACTTCCTAAGATTACATGCAATTAGTTCCACTGCTTTGTGCACACCAGCTGCTTCTCCCACAACTTCAACAAACCTATCATCTTGAAGAGCAAAGATTGGAAGGTCTTCTGCAACATTTATTTAACAAAGAAAAAGAAAAATATAAATGTCACAAATATTATGATAAAATAACCAATCAAAAGCAGAAAAAGTTACAAATGAAATCCTTTGAACAAAATGATGGTATGAGATTATCAAACATAGGATGCCAAACCTAAATAACTTCAAATTATCAGCATTGGAACTAACAACCTTATTCTTGAATTTGGGTAGAAATCAAGACAGTCATATTCTCAACATTATAATTTGATTTGAGTGAACCAGTAACATTATTCACCCACAACTTAATGAAACACACACAAATTCACACATTCACAGACAAGGAACAATATTAAATGCTACTAAGATAAACACTTGAAAATAGTTTATGTACGTTGATCATAAAAGTCTTCCAGCAATACCAACAATTAGATAACCACTACATCCTGAAAAAATGACAAATTTTTCACTCTAAAGGAAAAGAAAAAAAAATGTAAGAAACAAAATCCTGAGAAGAAAACCTGCTCCAAGAACTCTAACAATACAATTAGAAGATTCTTGAACAGATTTGACAGTTGTTCCTTGTTTTCCAATCAAACTTCCAGCTTGTGAGGCAGGGACTAGCAGCCTTGTTGAAACCTTGGTTCCGACAGCCGCAGTTGCATGAGATGAATCACCTTCCAAACCATCTACAATACGTTTATGGACCCTCAAAAGCCCATCCATAGCCGGCGAAAGAGAAGAATCAGGCTCCTCCTTTGTAGATATCATTACCTGTTGACAAAATAGTAGCATCAGCACAAAGCCTAACATGTTAAGATTGTGGTCCATATGCCCAAATAAAATTGGGAAAAGAAATTAAGAAACTAATAAAAACCTCAATTTTATAGCATCCACCAGCAAATAAGGACGAAGAGGTTAAAATAAGCCATATTGGATCAGATTCAATATAATCTATAACATAACATTAAACTCTTTTTTTTCAAAGGAAAAACTACTTGATTTTGTTCAACAATGACAGATTTTTATTAAAATTGTTTTATTTCAGCAGGACTATAACTTTATCTTAGTTGAGTTACTTGTTTTCAACATACTCTTCGTGTATCAGTGCAAACTACTAGCCTTGTCTGAAGGGAACAGACTTATTAACCAAGCTGTTTTTACATGTTAAATTTTGCAAGTTATTTGGATCATAGATTTTGAATTTTATTAGGAAATATATCATACATGCATATACAATATCCACTTTATTGAGAGAGTTTTCACACAACTTTGGGTAAATTTATACCATAATTATCGTAGGCATATGTATGATGTTTACAAATGAGAATTTAAATTTAGCTTGATTTCCAGGGATCTTAGAGCACTTTCCACGGGGTTCCTTTAAGATTTTCTTTGTAAAATCTGAGGCAAGACACCAATCATCCAGGTTCTGAAGTCAGGGATTTAAATTGCAGTAACGGTCACGTTTTTTGTCGCATCGCATTTGTCACGGTTGCAGATATAACGAAAATTTTCGCGGTCATTGCGGTTATTGTGGTTGTGAATTTTTTAAAATTTTGCTTAACTTGCTATAAAATATAATAATTTTAATTGTTAATTATAAAACCTCTTATTTTATGATTTTTAAAGTAATTTATATCATATCATGTGTTTTATTTATTTAATAAAAAATATTTATAGTAAAATATTCATATTTAAGAAATTATTTTTATGATAATTAAAAAATAAAAAGAGATAAATAAATATGTGAAAAATAAATAATCATAACGAATAATATATTTAATTATTTAATTATCGTACTCATCAAATTATTATCGAACTGTATTATGCATAAATCAAATAATAAGTGATTAGGTATTCATAAATTAAGTAAGAGCATTATTATTTATGAGTCAAAAGAATTGCTTTTTATGAACTTACACTAAATCAAACTTAACAGCCTCCATGTTATAGTCGATTTTCAACAATAATAACCTCAAGTCTATTTCTCTTGTCTCTTGACTAAATTGCACAGACTCACACAACTTCTTATCCATTCACCTTGCATTCAATATTTTTTTTTCTCCAAACCTTCATCCTCATCCCCATCTCTCAGTTCTCTTTTTGTTTGGTATATGCTATCTGCTTGCTTCCGTAAACCTCAAGTTTCACTCTCATCTCTTATCTCTTATTTTAAGTCCCAGCAACTCTTACCTCCTTCTATCAATTTAACATAGCCCAATCTAATCCCAAACACACAAAATCATGGCAAATTTGGAAATTAAAAAAAAAAAGATAATTTGAGTGTTGAATTAATTGTTTACCTTAAATTGCATATACTTGATTTTGATTGAAGTTGAACTTGAGAGAATTGATTTTTTTGAAAGTTTAAGTTTTGTGGATTTTTTTTTCTGAATTTGTAAATTGATGTTTATTTTCTTTCTTGTTGTTTTTATTTTAAGTTTTTAAACAAAATCAAATGAATTTTTTTACAAAATTTTTGAATGAAAATAGGAATAGCGCCAAAAGCAGGCAATAGCGGACCGCTATTGCCGCTATTCACCGTTATATCGCAATTCACGACCGCGATTCATCCGCTATAGACGAGATTCAAATTCTCTTCCGTTTTTTCTCCAATAGCGGTAATTGATAGTGGCGCGACCGCGAAATAGCGGCCGCGACACCGCTATTTGAATCCTTGTTTGAAGTTACCAAAGAGAAAGCGGAGCTTCTTGATACGGTTGTTTGTACAAGATGTGTCCGTTAATTCATATCAAACTTTCAGCACTTTGAAATGCTCAATGTGGATCCCTGCAATCTTAGACTTTGGTACCTCAAAATTGGAGTATTATTGATGTTTGACTCCTTGCCTTAAAATTTGCGAACCGAACCTGCACAGACTCATTCTTGTTATTGCAATAAAGGAAACTGTATTTGTATTTTATTGATTGCTTCTTGTGGCCTTCCTTACTGGCTTCTTCAATTACTCAAATCTTTAAAACGATATCATGCCTCGGGCATGTAATTGACTGCCAATGTGTCGAAACTTTAAAAATTGATGAACAATTATTATGTAAGAAAGAATTATATTTATTCAAATTACTGCAATGTGAAGCACATTAAAACTTCAACCATTAATTTAGCACTTCCATTCTTCTTCCTATTTCTTTAATGTTTTTCTTATATACATTCTTCATAGAATTGATTTAGATTAGAAAGGAATACATAAAGCTTAATTTTGCCTTGGTGATGTATATTTAATATTTCCATTTTTTATTATTTTCATGTTTTCTGGTAGATTAAATAAACCAATATATCATGTACATAAGCAGTCCTAAACTAGAAGAGATCTAGCAAAAATCAAAGAGCAGGCTTTATTATTTTCTATAGTGAAAATCATTAGCACGTCATTGTACAACTACAATACAACATGGCTTCATTCTAAGCACAAAATTGCAAATAAATGCACATGAAATCTCAAACAAATAAAAAGACAACAGAAAAGTGTCCAAAAAGAATCAGAAGATATGTAGAAAGAAAAAGCAGGTAAAGAAATCTCCTGCAATGACTTTCTGCTTAAGTTTGCCACTTTGTGAGCAGAATCATTCATCATAATATAAGATACTGAAAATGTCCATATCGCTTATAACTCGATAGTACAAGTAGACACAGAAAGTGAGCATCAACAAGTAGAACTGGTTCTTCCCTAATAGTCTATTCCCAGAATCAAAGCAAAATGTAATATAAGCCAAGAGAAGGTACAAACTTACAGCTCTCTCCGTTGTCCTCGGAGGACCATCAAGTATCTTGATACAAGCTCTTGTCTCCTCAACTATTTTTTTAATGAACTCCCCTTTTCGTCCAATTATACTACCAACCTTTTGTGCAGGAACCAACATCCGGAAAACACTCTCTCCAGGCCATCCAGGCCACTTCTTTTCACCATCTCCAACCACTGCCTTATCGTCATGCTCATGTTTTGGTTGATGTGGCGATTCCTGCTGCAAGTTCTGCTCCTCCAAGTTGTCTTCCGGATTTTCCTCCAAGTTCAAGTTCTGCTCCAAGTTCACATTCTGCTCCAAGTTCAAGTCATGCTGCAGGTTTGGATTCTGCTCCAAGTTATCAGGTTCTTGTGCCTGTTCCTCCTCATGTTCAACAAAGCTTTGATCAACTTCAGCTATATGCATATTGCTGCAGAGAATAAAAAAGGAAAGAAAACAACACATGAAAAATAGTACAATGCAAGATATTTGTTCCAATCTGACTGTTTCTAAAGGTCAATAATAGCACGCTGATAATAGCAAATATTTGTGCCAACCTACCATCCCTTGACTCGATCCAAGGGACCAGGTTCCTCTTGACTCGATCCAAGGCACCGAGTGCTGCTCCACGGGCGATCCGACCCAGTTGCGACCTGTTTCAGACTTCAAGCCAAGCCGATCTGTGAAGTCAAGCTGTTTGACGAGTTAAGACGAGCCTAAAGCCGCGCCTACCAAGTTGTTTTCTATTTCTACAGTTGAACCCTCTTTTAGCTGCCGGGCTAAGTCGGGCAGTTCCTATTTTTGGTAATTTTTTTTTCTCTTTCTTCTTATTTGATGTATGTATTAAGTTAATATTGTTTATTTTTTAATAAATATTTTAAAGCTTTTAGATATTTAAGAAAAAGTTGAAGAAAATAAAATAAGAAAAGAAATCTCAAAAAAAGTTGAAGTAATAATTTTTCTTTGAATTTTTTTATATTAAATAATCCGATTACGGAACCGTTACAAGAAAAACAGTAATTTTTATGTATTTTCTTGAGGTGAGGAAACGTTCTTAATTTTGTTTCAAAAGTATTAGAGTCAATTAAAAATAATTTTTAATAATTAACTATTTGACAAGATTTTTAAGGCTCAATGGATAATATGAAATTAAGTTAGTACCATTATTTTATGGGCATTGTAAGGATGCTATAACTTTTCTCACACATAACAGTACTCTCGAACTTTATTCTAGTTTTGTAGACATTAAATCTACCTTTTAAAAATACCTAAATCAAACTTAAGATTTCTCTTTAAAACGGGATAAATTCAGTTAGGTAGCTAATCGCACTTAAACAAAAAAAATTGACAATAACTCCTTAAGTCACTAACGATAAGTTCACAGATCTAGACATTATGACACTTAACATTTTAGAATCTATTTTGTTCGAGTAGGCCAAGACCATTAATTAACTTAAAACTTTAATTAGTATCATTTTGAAGATTATCATGATCTTATCACTCTATGATTTGCAATTACTTTATTTGTTTAACAATCATTAATTCATAGAAATTAAAAAATATATATGATATCTTCAAAAATCAAATTTTATTTTATTTTTTTTCTTCATAAAAATATAAAATATTATTTTACTTAAAAGTACGAAAATATCCATACAAATTTCAATAGTTACACAAGTTAAGATTTTAATGTTATTTAAAGATAATTTGCAAGATGTAGTAATATTTTATTTATTTTATAATAAAATATAATTAAATTGTTAAATTAAAAACTATATTTATTTATTAGATAAATGATGTGAAAAACATTTGAATTAGAAAATAAAACTAATCTATTGAAATCATAATAAAAGAACAATAAAAATATATTTTATATAAAACATTTAAAAATTCTGTTTAAAAAAATACACAAATTATTTTTGAAGTTGCTAAAATTAATATTAGTTTAAAAACTAAATTTTAAAATATAAAATAATTATAATTTTAGGAGAAAGCATGATTTTAATTTATATATTAAATAGATAATATGGGTATTAATTGTTGAGTGGTTGATTGAGATTGTATGTTCGTAATTCTGTATAACTATTGGATTTTTTTTATTCATAAACGTAGACTGATTGAATTGAATCACGTTAAATTATTATTTTTTTATTAATTAATTAATTATTTAATTTCGCTTCTGTTGATATGAATATTCATTTGAATTAAAGCTTCTTTTGCTTAACAACTGGTATTAGAGTTACCGTAAACCTAACATTTTTCACATAAATGTGGCTCAAGATTCATATTGCTAAGTGGACAATAGTTCAAAATGCTTTAAACACATCAAAATTCAAAACATTTAATATCATCCAATTCTAATCAAATTTACAATTTACACTCCCAAATTTAGTGATTTTTCTCATATACAATAAAAGTACTTTAAAAGGATTTTTCTTTAGAGTATCCTAATTAAGAACACTATTTAAAACAATATTCTTGTACTTGTATTAAATGTGAGAGTTGACGGTATTATTATGCATTCCAAGACATTGAAAGAAATAAATTACTTAATAATAACTTTATAGAGTGTTCCTAAGGTACTTGTTAACAAAATTCATTTTTAAAAAGAGATTTTGATCCAAACCAACAATCAAAACAAGAGAAAAAGGCTTGAATCTTAATGATCAACTAATGCTTTTAAATGACAACAATTTATTTATTGATACATATATTAATTTTTTATACAAAATAAAGAGAGCAATAAATTACAAACCTTGGACCTCTATAATCATCCCACCCCACCCTATTTGACATTGCAAAGCCTTATGCATTTCCAGAGGTTTGAGTAACAAAAATATAGCAGCAAATTGAGTACATTCCTTCACTTTCTTGAACCTCGCATCACTTAATTTACTCCTTAATTCCCCATAATATACCTTTTGCAATAATATAAGCGGCAGCACCAGGCAAGCCTGATCCGAATAAGGCCTGATTGCTCATGGCATTACCCGTTTTGCAGTAGGTTGCAAAGCTCTCACAGTTGTTAAAAACCAAGTGGTAATCACCGAAGGATTGCTTGTCGAGAAAACAATACGCTGTCCGAATAACCTTGTCAGGAGGATAAGAATCCCAATAACTGCAACTGCCGTTACTTTTAAAATTAAATGTCAAGTAGGAGACGCCATATTCGTAGACATAGACTAAGCTACCGTCAAGGAAGCAATCGAGGCAGGTTATGATAACTCCCATATTTTGAGAAGTGTAGAAACATCTCTTGCATTGGGGTTTACAGCTGCTTTTCTTGTAAAATCCGAGGAAATGAATGACTGCATCGTATATTTCTTGTTCTTCTCCATTATTTTTCGGGTTAGTGACCGTGGCTTTGCCCACATATATGCCTGGAGTCAAATTAAGCAAGGAAAATTGAGAAAGTAATAAAGATCTGCCTGGTGTATGGAAAATGTTAGGGAAAAGACAAGGGTATTTTAAAAGAAAGGAAAAAATATAAAATTTCTTACCTTTATTGAATTATGAGGAAAATACAAAAGAAAATGCGAAGAAATTTTCTTTTTATGCATATATTTGTCAAAGAGAAAAAGATTTAAATCTCAAATAATCAGATTATCTTAAAAAATTATTTCCTAAAAAATAAAAACAAAAAAATTTTCTCAAACCAAACATATTTGGTTTCTTTACCTATTATTTTCCCTCGTACCAAACATGATGTAAGGAACTGAAGAACTGAAAAGGGTAGAAGAATTAAATTTATATCTTCCCAAAACTAAGTCTGGTTGAACAAGTGCAACATGTTAAAAGAAATAAACATGTAATTAAACATTATTGCTTCTTGAATTTGATGAAAACAATACATTAAATGCAAATTTCCCGTTGAAAAAAATATAAAAAAATATATAGATATATACCATGGTGATAGTATATGCCTCCGCTACAAGGAGTAAAGATATGATCAGCTCGTTGGAGCGAGTCTCTTCTAACAGGTTTCATCTTCCTTTTTCAGTTCTTCTATCTCCTCTTTAATTGTGTCTGCTTTCGTAATAAACGCTGCAAATATATATAGATGGAAAGGTTACTGCAATCATACAATTAAAACAGACAATCTACGGCTTAAAATTGGAGAATAAAATAAAGTAAAAAACAACTGCTTAATATCAATAATCCTATTTTCGAATATTAATAAGTGGCAGTGGAATGCATTATTATTCTATTTGGATGAGAAATAATTGTAGTGGAAAGAATTTTTTCTTTTTTTAGATCAAATTCCGACTGAATAAAAATGGAGAATGAATAAAGCTAGAAGAAAAGTTTCTTATCACAAAAAATTTTTTTTTTCTTTTGGATTGAATAAGTATTCTCTGAAATGATGGAGCACCAAGAAAAGCATCAAATGATCTTTTGATGATGCTTGTTTTGAGCCTTTGATCTGTTACAATTTGGTATGAGAGATTTTGATTAATTTCTCCTAATCTAAATCAAATTTATCACCTATCTTTGATTAAGCAAAACGGGATTAAAGAATAGTACTACTTGTCTCTTTTTTCCTTTTTTTACTATAAAACTTGTCAAATTTTGAATTTTGATTATTAAAATTAAAAATTCAGTATTCTACTAATAGATACACGACTGTTGGCATACTATTATTATCTCTGATTACAACGTAGCTTAATATAAACCAAAAATACAAAAATTTTGAAGAGGGCTAAGAACCTCAGACATCCCAATAATCTCATAAGCCCTCAGATATCGATTGATATCGATGTGGTCACCCTATCTGAGGGCATCACGTCTCACATCCTTCTTAATTTCCTTTTTTTTTTTATGATTGCCAAAAAATACTCTTTTGTATATACGTTGACATATAAATATATAACTATTGGAAATCAAGGCAGTGAATCCAAAGCAGGTGATGAGAATTGCTAATGAACAATCCCTACGTCTAACTCTACCAATTAGTGATATCCTTGGGGTTTAATTTTGTGTTGAAAGAGAAGTTAATATTTAAGTCAGTTGTTGCTACAGCTTTATACACAGGTCCAGATCCCTTGGCTAGGCTTTGATTTAAACAGGGAAAAAGGAAAAAAGAAAAGAAAAAGATTGGTAATTCGTGAGTTCACTCCAACTTCTGCATAAAATTAGGTCTTTCAAAATTGTAATCCCTCGATAACTAGCAAAGAATTGACATATATATAAAATATGAAATGGTTATTATAGCTTTAACAAGACAATAATAAATTAAAGAATCGATACGTTATCTATGGCTGGGTTTAACCTGATCTGCACATGGCATTTGAATTCTTGTATATGTAATTTTAGCATAACTTCCAAGCCTAAATTGTCCAGAATTGGCATCGATCAACAGCAATCGTAAGTGTCATTTCTCATATCTGGTCCATTCGCCAGTTGTTCTTGGCAATTTTATTCTAGATTTAGAAAAACGATATCCATTATGAATCATGTTCAATCATTATAAAAAATTTAAAACAAACAATTCGAAAAAAGGAGTGTCCTTTTCATGTAAATATGGCTTAGCATTCATGTTTTGTTCAGCTAAAGGACCATAAAATTTTAGAACATTTTAGCTGACAAATTCACTGTTAAAAAAAATTTTCTTTTCAAGAATCACTTCACTGAATATTAATTAGCTGGTGGGTGTGACGAATTAAATGTGACATATGAATGTTTACATATGCTAAATATATAATTAAAATGCAAATATCTTTATGTATGAGCTGCCTGTTAATTAAGTAGATTTGGTTTTTTTTCTTATTTCAATAATCCAAAATCTGGTTTTAGTTAACAGTTATTATTCCTCTAGGTTGTCGTTTAGAATGTTTGATTGAATTAATATACTCTGAAAGATTGAGCACCACGAAAAGCATCCGATGCTCCTTAGATGATGTTTGTTTTGAGCTTTGATTTGTTTATAATTTGGAACCTCAATTTAAATTTTCCCTCACTGTAGATACCCAATTTGGTCCAAAGCCCGGATCAATTGGGCCTGGTCCAAATGGGGTAAACTTATTTTCTTTTTTATTTTTGTATTTACATTTTTATTTATTTATATATATATTTATTTTTTTTTCTTTATTTTTATCTTATGTATTTATTTTTTTTATTTTTATTACTATTTATTATATATATATCCTTATTTTTTTTTCTGTTAATATTTATATATATATATTTATCTGGGATTATATATTATAATTTATCTATTATTTATAATTTATCTGTTAATTTTTGGTTTATCGATTATTTATTTATTAAAATTTTTTATTATTATTTGATTTTTTTATTAATTTTTTTATTTCTTTTTTTCGGCTGAAGATTGGATTGGGATTCAATCAGAGTCCATATTGGTTCAATGATTGAATCCCGATCCAAAGAGGAGTTGGGATTGATCAGAAACTCTTCTGATCAATCCCTAATAAAAGGACCCTCGGATCAAAGGAAAACAGATAGAAAAAGAGTTATTGGCTGAGAAAAAAAGGCAGAGAGAAGAGATTGAAAGCTGAAAAGGGTTTAGAGGTGTTAGAATAGCTTTAGGAATCTGTGGGAATTTTTGGAGATTTTTCTGTGAATTTTTTTTTCTGGAAAATTTTCAGATTTCGATTGAATTTTTCGACGAAGGTTGAATTTTTCGGTAACTATTTCGGCCAAGTTTGAAGTTTTCGTCCAGCTGCCCAATTTTCGGTAAGAATTTTCAGAAGCCGACCAACTTTTCAGTGAACTTTCGACGAAAAACCTAGATTTCGACGAAAATTTCCAGAATCCAGCGGTCATTCAACCGGAGTTCTTCGGGTTTCTAGAGAGAAGGAGAGAAGAGAAAAGAAGAGAGAGAGAGGAAAGAAGGCTTCTGCTGAAGAAACGAAGGAATCAGCCTTATATACCCTCCTAAAATGACGTCATCTCTGCATTAAGTAACCCAGAGGATCCACCTTGTTTTACCAAGATCCGATCCGACCCGAGCGTCAACCCGCTTTCCGACCCGCATGTGACCCGCGTCTCAAGCCGTTAGCCAAGCAAAGCCGACACCCTGAGCCGCGTCTCCGAGCCATTTTTTTCTTCCTCAAGCCGAGCCGAGCCCGAGCCGGCAAGCCCGAGCTGTTCTCATGTTTTTTTATTATTTTATTTATTTATTTAATTATTATTGTTATATCAGAAATGTTTAACATTTTTATTATTTATTTTTTAATTTATTATTCATTTTTATTCTATTTATTTTATTTTATCATTTATTTTTTTTTAAATAAAATTATTTTGAGAAAAAGTTAAAAAGTATCAATTTCCTTAAGAATAAATTTCAAAAAAAAATGTTTTGAGGAAAAGTTGAAAGTATCAATTTTTCTCAAAATTAAAAGTTTTCAAAAACTATTTTTGGGGAAAAGTTGAAAGTATCAATTTTCCTTAAAATAAATTTTCAAAAAAAAAAAAGGCGTTTTGAGGAAAAGTTGAAAGTATCAATTTTTCTCGAAATTAGAAGTTTTCAAAAAATATTTTTTAAGGAAAAGTTGAAAGTATCAATTTTCCCTTGTACAAAAGCAATCATTTTTTTCTTTTTTATTTCCTTTGAATTTTTTTTAATGTTAAAAATCCAACGATAGAGCCTCTGCAAGTGAAACGGTAGTTTTCTTGCATACTCTTGAGGTGAGGGGATTTTTTCAATTTTTTGCTAAAAGTATTAGAGTCAATTGAGAATAATTTCCAATAGTTAATTACTTGATAAAATTTTAAGGCTTATTGGATAATACAAAATTAAGCTGGTGCCATCTTTTGATGGGCGTTGTGAGGGTGCTATAACCTTCCTCACACGTAACCGAACTCCCGAACCCTGTTCTGGTTAGTAGACCTGAACCTATTCTTTTAGGGACCCTTAAACTTAGGTGTTCCCTGAAATGATAGATTTCTTAGGTGGCCAATCGCACCTAGATAAAAAAAGATTGGTGGCAACTCCTTAAAGTCAATGTCTAGCGATAGATCCCCGGATCTAGACGTTATGACAGCTTGGCGACTCTACTGGGAAACTCCGAGAGTCAGGCTGGCAAATAAATTTGTGTTATCCAAAAGCCTAATAAAATTGAACCTTTTGTAATAGATTTTTTATTCATTCATGTTTATTAACTTTATTAATTATGTCATTCATATGCATATGCATAACATGAGCTCTATACCGAGCTCCGTCCCTCTAGGAGGGAGTAAAGTACCTATTGCTTTCGTGAAGTTTAATGCCTCCGCAAGTGGCTAGCGAAATAACTCTCACTCAAATTGAACCTTTTTCGCTTGTAGCCTGTAATGGGTGAGGATTATGGGTGCCTTACTAGTCTGTGATGGACAAGGATGTAAAGAGCAATTTGGGAACCTTTAGACTTTGACCTTAAACCACATATAGTGAAACCTTAGAAGTGCTTAGCCTATAGATAAAGCCATTATTCTTCCCTTTTAGATTTGACCAGAAGCATAGGGTTCATTCTTCTTTTTCTGTGTGATGTTTAAATTTACTTAGTTATTTTTTTTTGGGTGTACTAACATTTTCTCCCATTCTTCTGCATTGGTTCATACTCATATCATACAGTTGCATAAAGAACATTTGCTTAAAAGATGATCTTCAACAAATTTTTTCATGGACTCCAATGAATGACTAGTTTGCTCTTCATCCGTATTAGCGCCTTGTGAGACACCCAACGAAGTAAGGGCCCAGTCAGAAAAGATTCAACTGAAGATAAGGGATTGTTTACCAATCGGATATGATTCTACTCTATCTCAAGAAACATCTATCCTCCTCAAACAGAACAATCTAGAGGATTTGGTTGATATCTGGAAGAAGATGAGTCCGTCAAGACAAAAGCAGTTTTGCCAGAGACACGGTCATATAGCACACCTTCTAGTAGTAGTTGTTGATGATCAACTAATCAGAAGCTGCAGCATAATTTTGGGATCCTGCATACAAGTGTTTCATCCTTTAATGAAGCTGATATGACTCCCACCATTGAAGAATATTTGATTTTATTGGGTTTACACCTCAAGGCTCCCGACAAGATAATGTCAAAAAACACAAGTCAGGATTTCGTAAGGGTCTGGCTCAACTCATGGGGATAGACAAGAAAAATTGTGGATTCTCATACAAAAAAGAAATAAGAACCGGTTTGCCTTACCTTGAAAGTTCTTTCATGAGTTTCTATGCTACAACATGGCCAATGAAGAACGGGGGTTAGATATATTTTACCTTAGCCATAGTACGGAAATGGTGATCTTATCTAAAGGTTTGGGTTCGATATTGGTGAAATAACGGTTGGTGGATCTTCGAGAGTGTGATTCAATGGGCTGTAGATCTTTTCAACGGTAAGTATTAACAGAGACTACAGATTCTTTGAGTCTATTATCGTCGAAATGGAGGGTAATTTATAGGTTGCATACAGTTGTTGTACTTATGGATGAAAAGCCATTTTGAACAGAGAAATAGTGCTTTCTCGAAGCTTTATATCCGTAATCATGCTCCGATCAAGGAATTCTATGAAAGTGGGTGGTCAGAATAAAAGTCTAAAAAGGAATGGATAACTTTCCTACAAAAATTGACAGCGTCAATGTGAGATGGTTGACCCCATGATGAATCGTGAGCCTATGTTGTATCAATGTAAGGATAGTACAGTGGTCCCACTTATGGGTTTATAGGGAGCAACAAATTATGCACCACTCATAGTGAGAAGGTAGTTTGGGGCAGAACAGTTCATTCCTATGACTTATGGCTTCATCAGTTAAATTTCTCTCACTGTGAGCCTAAAGTATTTCAAAGAATGAATGAGATGATCAAAGCATGTAAAATCCTTGAAGGGTGAGTCTTGGACCGTTTACTGATAAAGTCACTACAGGGTACTTGTTTGGAGAGCAAACGAAGACAAAAATGGTATTCACTTATGAAAGCTTTCAACCACCAATAGAAGAAAAACTTGAAGAGACACCATCAGAATTAGAGCTTGCAACAAAAAAATTTGAGTCTGAAAAAAGGTAAGTAAAGCAAGAAATCTAGAAGCTTCAAGAAAAAAAAGCCCAGTGGAAAGATAAAGCTAAAAGTCATGAAGTTAAAGTTCACAAGATTGCTAGAAAACGTGATACAACTATTGAAGACCTAACAAAGCTACACCAAGAGCATAAAAGGTTATGTGTGAGAGAAAGGGCCAAAGAGATAACCATTATCGAGCTGACTGAAGAAAATGCAAGATTGAAGCAAGAGTATGCTGAATTGGAAGAAGAAAGTACCCAAATACAGACAAAGAGTAACATGCTAAACAGTTATCTTAGCAGGCTAAGGTAAAAGTTGAATGAACAAGAAACCATATTGCTACATTGGTTAGGAGCATAGAAAATTATCATACCAAGTCTGGTGTGGGAAAAAGAGAACTTAGAAGACAAAAATACATTGAGCACCTAACGACCTAAATCCATAAAGGGGTATCCAAGGCAAAAGAGAATGGGAAGAGGCAGAGGCATTGAAACAAATGGTGACCCCAGTAGGAGAACATGGACAGCGTTGTTGAACTTCATTGAAGAAGCCAAGGCCCAGTATGAACAGATCAAAACAATTTTATGGTTATAATTCTAGGATGATAAACTCAATGTAAAATAAAAGTTTTTTAGAATAAATGAAATCTTTTAATTGAATACCGTTTTTAAGGCAAATGTTTTTTGCATACATGCATTTTTCATTCATTGCATTCTCATTTATTACACTTAATAAAGTAACCATGTGATAGTTATATGAATTTACTAATCCTAAGATATGGTACTCAAGGTTCAAGATAGCTTCCATCTAGCGAAAACCCTGCCATCGATACAACACAAGATCCAGAGCCAGACAAATAGAGCAAAAAAATCTCACAGATTTGAAAAAATAGAAAAGCACAGGAAAAGATTGAAAGTAAGTTGAGCAAGATTATGGATGCTCTTAAAAGCTGAATAAGGGAAAAGAGTTGAAAAAAATGTAAGCCAACAAGTTCTCCCGTTGCAAGAAGTGGCTGACCCTTTATATCCTTCAAGTTTTGGCCCACCTCAAGCCCAGTCTGCTCAAGAGGTTCCACCACAACACTTCAATATCCAACATATCCTGGAATACCGTCAGTTTCTAACCCAGGGCATTGTAATAGCTATGTAAATCCTGTCTTTACTGAAAAGGTTA
>NW_019168004.1:12958826-13127535 GCF_002303985.1 Durio zibethinus
TTTACATCGTGTTGCAAAGTCCTCACAATTGTTAAAAAAAAAAGTTGTATTTCTTTCCGAAGTTTTGGTCTTTGAGGTAACCAAATGCTGTCTTCAAAACCTGATCCGCCGGCCTGCTGGGTTAACACTGCAAGTTCCGCTCCTCTTGAAACGCAACTTCAAGTAAGGGACATTATATTCATAGACATAGAGACTGACCTTCCAGGAAACTACGAGGCAGGTAATAACAACTCCAATTCTTTGAGAGCAGTGACCACATCTTTTGCATGGGGGGTTACTGGTGGATTTGCCAACTCCCAGGAAGTGAATAACCGCGTCGTCTGTTTCTTTTCTTCGTTTCTCGAGTTGGTCACAGTCGCTTTCCCTACGTATATGCCTGCAGCCATGAAATCAGGGAACCTTATGTCTATTTATATGTTTAGGAACATTTCGTGATTTTAGAAATTTTGCTATGAACTTTAATTTTAGGCAATAAATTTAGATTCTTGCTTACACAATAGAAAATTTAGATATAAAACATAGCAAAAATTAATATGGTTTGGCCCCTACGGCCTGCATCATCACAAAATCGTTAAATTTTAGATGAACGTCTAACTTAAAATTAATTTGGATAAATCAGACTGTCTTTCCCATACTCAATTGTACACACAGTTTTCACCCAAACAGGGTTGAGGAATGAATATATAATATATAGTTGGGATTTGATTACAAATTATCAGTTGGTTGAAAATGAAATCAAGGTCCATCTGGCAGTTGCCGCAGACATTCAAGTTGGACCATACTACTTGGTTGTTCTTCCCCATGTGAAAAAGAAAAAAAGAAACGGAAACAGAGAAAAAAAATTAATTACATGGATAGAAGACTATACCATGGTGAAAATAGACGTATAGACAGCGATCAGAATAGATGTGGTCACCAGGCCTGAGGGAATCGCGTCTCGCCGGCATGTTAGTTTCTTCTGTTTTTTGAGTTAAGTTTAAGTTGGCTACTTCGAAATAAACTCAGCTGATTTATAGATGGAAATGATATCCAAAGCAGCTGAGAAGTAATGGAGAATCATAAAAAGCGGAAACCCAACACAATATTGTAGAAAAGAATCCATTTTTTTGTTGTAGTATCAATTACTTGTGAACGGGGGCTGATCCACCCTTTGAGGTAGAGTATTGATGGATACACTTAAAGATTGAAAAAAAGGATTTCCTGATACCCCAAAATTTTGTTCTAAACGTTCTTTCCCTTGACAAAATTAATAAATCCGTCAAACAGTTTTTATACATGTTACAACATACGCTTTCAGAAAAAAAATTCTAGATTCGTCAATTATGGTAGGATTGATTCCCTGTCCATTGGACGCCTACCTTCACTCAAATTCCCATTCTTTCGCGAAGGTTTTTCCTTTTTAGGGAGAAATCCAGAGGGAGGATTAGTGAACAAACAAATTAAGTAATTAAGAAGAAAATGTTACAATTTTAAGAATCACTTGACCTATTATTAGTGGTGCAACGCATTTCATATGTCGTATGAATTCTGAAACATACTTACTTTTGACAATAATTATAAAAGCTAAAGTAAAGTATTAGACTCTTAATTCTAATAATCAAGTTCAACACATCCTAGGTAGCTTATAATCATAATATAAATAAATACCATGAGTTGCCAGTTAAAGTCTAACTGAAACTAACTTATAATTTTTTTCAATAGTTAAAATTTGATCAAATATAATGATGATTTTGAACTTATCTCTTAATTCAAATGATTCATTCATATTTTTCAAAAAAATTTCACACGCCGAATTACAATTTGATATGCAATACTTACAAATTCTTCTTTTTTTTTTTAATTATCTTTGATCTCTTTTTATTAAAAATAAAAGTATGCATTTACTTCTAATCATTATTGGGAAAAAAATGTAATTTGTATAACCTTTTTGACACTTGATCAATATTGAAGAAACTTTGAGTTTTAAGACAATGGAAGGTAAGAGGTCCAAACCTCTTTAGATATGTTCCATGCATTCACTTTTAATCTTCAAGTTAAAGTTGTCTACTTTCGAATCGATGCTTGATTAGTCATAGATATATGGAAGCCAAGTTGAAAGTGGAGATCATCAAATAAAGACAGACGAAAAAAGGATCGAATGCGAGGATAAAATCTTGGTTTGAAGAATCACTATATAATAAAATCTGTAATTTTATTGGTGTAAGTGACGCCTTATACCTGACGTCTGATGCTTGTGTACATGTATTCTATATGAAACAATATATGTGATGTGAGAGATTTGCACATGGCGTTGGAATTAATGCTTGCAGATGCTAGTTTAGTGGAGTCATTATCAGTCCCAATATATGCTTGCTGTTCGTCATTGGCAAATTCTACATTAGCATTATAGCACAAATCAAGAATCTAACCTGAATTAAACAATTATAATCAGGGTAAGGAAGATGGAGATAGAGATAGAATTAAAGAAATTCCAAAAATATATGCTGGCTTAACCCTTCGGTTAGCCTACTGCACATGACAAAATCTAACATGTTTAGTTTGTTACAACTCACATTAAACAGAGTACAACCTACAGCAAACCACACTTAAACCAGTTCGGAAATTGTACCATCAAGACACATCAAACTCAAACAATCCTGCTTAGTACCCATAGTTTGAAACATAAACAGAGCCATAGCCCCCATTATAGCCTGCATGTACCGGATTGGATGGTGGCATCGCATATACAGAAGAACTATGAGCCGCATAAGGATTATAAGCTTGGTCTGCAGCCCCACCTGGTTGTGCCTGAGTAGGAGTTGTAGCTTCAGCTATAAAATTCTGCAATATAATATATGCAATATCAGTATTTAACCCAGCCGGATCAATTGATAATAATAAGCAGTAGCTATAGTATTCTACTCAATAAATTGCAACTGATAGTTCCCCAAGGAAGCAATGTTTTGACAACTGATAAAAATACAATGCCTTCGCATGCACACACACACACACACACACACCCAACAACAAAATCGGAAGCTCGTCTAGTGAAAACATTAGCATGATTAATACCAACTCTATTGCACAATTATTCCACTTAGAAAGCTACATGGAAATAACATTTCAAAAACATCATTACAAGGGCCTCTCATTGTTTTACTTTCATAAATCATATTAGTGAAAACTCTTTACCTTATGCAGCCCTCTAGGATCATGCATCAGACTGAAACTGGTCAAAACCGTCAGAAAACACATAATTTAACATCTATGTTATAAAATGCTTCTTTTCTAGATAGGACAATAATAGACATGATAGATAGGACCCATGGTAACTTTTAGCAGTGGCGTAGTCAAACTACAGAGACACTGACCAAGCCTCCAGGCAGGTGGAAATAGTATTAGAAGGAAATCGGAAGCATAAGCAATGAAAAAACACATATATACTGTTTCCAATATCTAGCAAATAGAAAAAGAATGACCAAAAAGGTTCAGAAGCCAGGGCAAAGGACATTGCCTGTATCAGTTGCTGAGCAGTTTGAACTTATGAAGCAGTTCCACTTATTTCGACCGTCATTTCACCAGGAAAACCTCTAGTTTCTTGAATGGTGACAGTTGCCCCACTAGCACGTCGAATATAGCTAATACTTGTACCAGCTGTCCCAATAACAGCATCAGCATAAGACAGCGGAATTTGCATTTGCTGAGTGACCTGCAGAGAAAAGAAGTAGAAAACATTTTAGGATCTGGTTTGTTCAAGCAAGCCAAGACCATTAATCGACTTAAAGCTTTATAGTATTTGGTATCAATTTGAAGATCACCATGATAATGTAATCACTTAGGTGATCTTATCACTCATGATTTAAAATCATTTTATTTAATTAATAATCATTAATTCATAGAAATTAAAAAACATATATGATATCTCTAAAAAGGAAATATTATTTTATTTTTTTAATTCCTAGGAATTTCAAATATCATTTTATTTAAAAGTACGAAAATATCCATGCATATTTCAATAGTTACACAAGTTATGATTTTAATGTTATTTAAAGATAATTTATAAAATATAATAATATTTTATTTATTTTATAATAAAATATAATTAAATTGTTCAATTAATAAATATAGTTATTAATTAGATAAATTATGTAAAAAAACAAATCAAAACTAATCTATTCAAATCATAATAAAAGAAAAATAAAAATTATATTATATATAAAACATTAAAAAAATTTTAAAAAAGTACGCAAATTATTTCTTAACTTGTTAAAATGAATATTAGTTTGAAAAATAAAATTTTATAATATAAAATGATTAGAATTTTAATTGAAAGCATGCTTTTAATTCACATATTAAATAAGTAATATTGATTATTATTAATTTTAAATATCATTTCATCTCAATAATAAAAGTTTTTTATCATTTTAAATGAAAATTAAATCACCATCCAAATAGTACGTAATCAGATCACTCTCAGTCATCCAAGATCAAAATCACTATCATGTAAAATCATCAAGTGCTTACCAAACACAGTGATCTAATCACTGTGTAATTGACCAAAAAAAATCACTTTGTATAGATTTATACGGCTTTTGGGGTGACTACCCCAAACTAATCACTACCTAAAAGATTGGAAACACCTTGTAATCAGGAGCCTGAAATTAAAATTATGCCAAGTCCAACAATCTCTGAACTAACAACCAAAAATCTACCAACAGCCAAAAACAAAACAAAGCAAAAAAACAAATGGGTAGATCAAAAGATGAGGAAGCATGGATCACTACAATGCAAGAACAAGAGAGGCTTGCTAAAACATCCCATCCATCCCCTTTCAGGCCGAGGCAGGCAACTTACTCCACATGGAATTCTATGCTAAAATTCAACAAGCCTCCCCATGACTTAAACAACCAAACCAAGAACGAGGAATCACATTAATAGTAGCTGTCTATCATGCTCCAAAGCATCTTTTTCTCAAGTCGCATTGAAATTAGAGGGGTGGAGAAAAAGGGGCCACCAGGTAAGCAGCAGTATGGAATTACCTGTGTGATCATTGATGGTGCAGTCTGCGGATTTGATGATGCTTGGGCACCCATTGGCGCTTCTCTTCCATAGGCGGAAATACACAGATGTGGTTGTTTCTCCATAGGAGGCATATCAGCAGGAGGGTAGCAATTGTCATGTTGCCTTGGAGGTGGCATGTACTGAGGATTGTGTCCAAACCAGCACCTCCACCAGCATTTGGAGGGACAACCTTGAGGTGGACCCCAGGATTGATGAGGTGGCATGTGGTCCATCTGAGGATTAGACATTTGCATCTGGTAGAAACATGTAACAGAATTTCATTACATTCTATACACTAACAGAGGCACAATTAACCGGTAGGTCAACCAAAAATAGAAGCCTTACATGCATTTCAAATAATGGAATTATACTACGGTCCACTAAAAACTTCCTGAGATGACATGCAATTAGTTCCACCGCTTTGTGCACACCAGCTGCTTCTCCTACAACTTCAACCACCCTATCATCTTGAAGAGCAAAGATTGGAAAGTCTTCTGCAACATTTATTTAACAAAGAAAAAGAAAAAAAGAAATGTCAAAAATATTATGATAAAATAACCAATCAAAAGCAGAAGTTACAAATGAAATCCTTTGAACAAAATGATGGTATGAGATTATCAAACATAGGATGCCAAACCTAAATAACTTCAAAATTATCAGCATTGGAACTAACAACCTTATTCTTGAATTTGGGTAGAAATCAAGACAGTCATATTCTCAACATTATAATTTTGATTTGAGTGAACCAGTAACATTATTCACCACAACTTAATGAAACACACACAAATTCACACATTCACAGACAAGGAACAATATTAAATGCTACTAAGATAAACACTTGAAAATAGTTTATGTACGTTGATCATAAAAGTCTTCCAGCAATACCAACAATTAGATAACCACTACATCCTGAAAAAATGACAAATTTTTCACTCTAAAGGAAAAGAAAAAAAATGTAAGAAACAAAATCCTGAGAAGAAAACCTGCTCCAAGAACTCTAACAATACAATTAGAAGATTCTTGAACAGATTTGACAGTTGTTCCTTGTTTTCCAATCAAACTTCCAGCTTGTGAGGCAGGGACTAGCAGCCTTGTTGAAACCTTGGTTCCGACAGCCGCAGGTGCATGAGATGAATCACCTTCCAAACCATCTACAATACGTTTATGGACCCTCAAAGCCCATCCATAGCCGGCGAAAGAGAAGAATCAGGCTCCTCCTTTGTAGATATCATTACCTGTTGACAAAATAGTAGCATCAGCACAAAGCCTAACATGTTAAGATTGTGGTCCATATGCCAAATAAAATTGGGAAAAGAAATTAAGAAACTAATAAAAACCTCAATTTTATAGCATCCACCAGCAAATAAGGACGAAGAGGTCAAAATATGCCATATTGGATCAGATTCAATATAATCTATAACATAACATTAAACTCTTTTTTTTCAAAGGAAAAACTACTTGATTTTGTTCAACAATGACAGATTTTTATTAAAATTGTTTTATTTCAGCAGGACTATAACTTTATCTTAGTTGAGTTACTTGTTTTCAACATACTCTCCATGTATCAGTGCAAACTACTAGCCTTGTCTGAAGGGAACAGACTTATTAACCAAGCTGTTTTTACATGTTAAATTTGCAAGTTATTTGGATCATAGATTTTGAATTTTATTAGGAAATATATCATACATGCATATACAATATCCACATTATTGAGAGAGTTTTCACACAACTTTGGGTAAATTTATACCATAATTATCGTAGGCATATGTATGATGTTTACAAATGAGAATTTAAATTTAGCTTGATTTCCAGGGATCTTAGAGCACTTTCCACGGGGTTCCTTTAAGATTTTCTTTGTAAAATCTGAGGCAAGACACCAATCATCCAAGTTCTGAAGTCAGGGATTTAAATTGCAATAATGGTCACGTTTTTTGTCGCATCACGTTTGTCACGGTTGCAAATATAACGAAAATTTTCGCGGTCATTGTGGTTATTGTGGTTGTGAATTTTTTAAAATTTTGCTCAACTTGCTATAAAATATAATAATTTAATTATTAATCATAAAACCTCTTATTTTATGATTTTTAAAGTAATTTATATCATATCATGTGTTTTATTTATTTAATAAAAAATATTTATAGTAAAATATTCATATTTAAGAAATTATTTTTATGATAATTAAAAAATAAAAAGAGATAAATAAATATGTGAAAAATAAATAATCATAACGAATAATATATTTAATTATTTAATTATCGTACTCATCAAATTATTATCGAACTATATTATACATAAATCAAATAATAAGTGATTAGGTATTCATAAATTAAGTAAGAGCATTATTATTTATGAGTCAAAAGAATTGCTTTTTATGAACTTACACTAAATCAAACTTACACTAAATCAAACTTAACAGCCTCCATGTTATAGTCGATTTTCAACAATAATAACCTCAAGTCTACTTCTCTTGTCTCTTGACTAAATTGCACAGACCCACACAACTTCTTATCCATTCACCTTGCATTCAATATTTTTTTTCTCCAAACCTTCATCCTCATCCCCATCTCTCAGCTCTCTTTTTATTTGGTATGTGCTATCTGCTTGCTTCTGTAAACCTCAAGTTTCACTCTCATCTCTTATCTCTTATTTTAAGTCCCAGCAACTCTTACCTCCTTCTATCAATTTAACATAGCCCAATCTAATCCCAAACACACAAAATCATGGCAAATTTGGAAATTAAAAAAAAAAAAGATAATTTGAGTGTTGAATTAATTGTTTACCTTAAATTGCATATACTTGATTTTGATTGAAGTTGAACTTGAGAGAATTGATTTTTTTGAAAGTTTAAGTTTTGTGGATTTTTTTTTTTGAATTTGTAAATTGATGTTTATTTTCTTTCTTGTTGTTTTTATTTTAAGTTTTTAAACAAAATCAAATGAATTTTTTTAAAAAAATTTTGAATGAAAATAGGAATAGCGCCAATAGTTATACCGCAATTCACGACCGCGATTCATCCGCTATAGACGAGATTCAAATTCTCTTCCGTTTTTTCTCCAATAGCGGTAGCTGATAGTGGCGCGACCGCGAAATAGTGGCCGCGACACCGCTATCCGACCGCTATTTGAATCCTTGTTTGAAGTTACCAAAGAGAAAGCGGAGCTTCTTGATATGGTTGTTTGTACAAGATGTGTCCGTTAATTCATATCAAACTTTCAGCACTTTGAAATGCTCAATGTGGATCCCTGCAATCTTAGACTTTGGTACCTCAAAATTGGAGTATTATTGATGTTTGACTCCTTGCCTTAAAATTTGCGAACCGAACCTGCACAGACTCATTTTTGTTATTGCAAAAAAGGGAACTGTATTTATATTTTATGAATTGCTTCTTATGACCTTCCTTACAGTCTTCTTCAATTACTTGAATCTTTAAAACTCTTATCATGCCTTGGGCATGTAATTGACCGCCAATGTGTGGTAATTTTAAGAGTTGATTAACAATTATTACGTAACAAAGAATTACATTTATTGAAATTACTGCAATGTGAAGCACTTTGAATCTTACATCCATTAATTTAGCACTTCCATTCTTCTTCCTATTTCTTTATATGTTATATTATATACCTTCTTTATAGAATTGGTTTCAATTAGAAAGGAATATTTTAATGCTTAACTTTGCCTTGGTGATGTATATTTGATATTTTCTTTTTTATTATTTTCATGGTTCATGGTAGATTAGATAAAACAATATATCATGTACATAAGCAGTCCTAAACTAGAAGAGATCTAGCAAAAATCAAAGAGCAGGCTTTATTATTTTCTATAGTGAAAATCATTAGCACGTCATTGTACAACTACAATACAACATGGCTTCATTCTAAGCACAAAATTGCAAATAAATGCACATGAAATCTCAAACAAATAAAAAGACAACAGAAAAGTGTCCAACAAGAATCAGAAGATATGTAGAAAGAAAAAGCAGGTAAAGAAATCTCCTGCAATGACTTTCTGCTTAAGTTTGCCACTTTGTGAGCAGAATCATTCATCATAATATAAGATACTGAAAATGTCCATATCGCTTATAACTCGATAGTACAAGTAGACACAGAAAGTGAGCATCAACAAGTAGAACTGGTTCTTCCCTAATAGTCTATTCCCAGAATCAAAGCAAAATGTAATATAAGCCAAGAGAAGGTACAAACTTACAGCTCTCTCCGTTGTCCTCGGAGGACCATCAAGTATCTTGATACAAGCTCTTGTCTCCTCAACTATTTTTTTAATGAACTCCCCTTTTCGTCCAATTATACTACCAACCTTTTGTGCAGGAACCAACATCCGGAAAACACTCTCTCCAGGCCATCCAGGCCACTTCTTTTCACCATCTCCAACCACTGCCTTATCGTCATGCTCATGTTTTGGTTGATGTGGCGATTCCTGCTGCAAGTTCTGCTCCTCCAAGTTGTCTTCCGGATTTTCCTCCAAGTTCAAGTTCTGCTCCAAGTTCACATTCTGCTCCAAGTTCAAGTCATGCTGCAGGTTTGGATTCTGCTCCAAGTTATCAGGTTCTTGTGCCTGTTCCTCCTCATGTTCAACAAAGCTTTGATCAACTTCAGCTATATGCATATTGCTGCAGAGAATAAAAAAGGAAAGAAAACAACACATGAAAAATAGTACAATGCAAGATATTTGTTCCAATCTGACTGTTTCTAAAGGTCAATAATAGCACGCTGATAATAGCAAATATTTGTGCCAACCTACCATCCCTTGACTCGATCCAAGGGACCAGGTTCCTCTTGACTCGATCCAAGGCACCGAGTGCTGCTCCACGGGCGATCCGACCCAGTTGCGACCTGTTTCAGACTTCAAGCCAAGCCGATCTGTGAAGTCAAGCTGTTTGACGAGTTAAGACGAGCCTAAAGCCGCGCCTACCAAGTTGTTTTCTATTTCTACAGTTGAACCCTCTTTTAGCTGCCGGGCTAAGTCGGGCAGTTCCTATTTTTGGTAATTTTTTTTTCTCTTTCTTCTTATTTGATGTATGTATTAAGTTAATATTGTTTATTTTTTAATAAATATTTTAAAGCTTTTAGATATTTAAGAAAAAGTTGAAGAAAATAAAATAAGAAAAGAAATCTCAAAAAAAGTTGAAGTAATAATTTTTCTTTGAATTTTTTTATATTAAATAATCCGATTACGGAACCGTTACAAGAAAAACAGTAATTTTTATGTATTTTCTTGAGGTGAGGAAACGTTCTTAATTTTGTTTCAAAAGTATTAGAGTCAATTAAAAATAATTTTTAATAATTAACTATTTGACAAGATTTTTAAGGCTCAATGGATAATATGAAATTAAGTTAGTACCATTATTTTATGGGCATTGTAAGGATGCTATAACTTTTCTCACACATAACAGTACTCTCGAACTTTATTCTAGTTTTGTAGACATTAAATCTACCTTTTAAAAATACCTAAATCAAACTTAAGATTTCTCTTTAAAACGGGATAAATTCAGTTAGGTAGCTAATCGCACTTAAACAAAAAAAATTGACAATAACTCCTTAAGTCACTAACGATAAGTTCACAGATCTAGACATTATGACACTTAACATTTTAGAATCTATTTTGTTCGAGTAGGCCAAGACCATTAATTAACTTAAAACTTTAATTAGTATCATTTTGAAGATTATCATGATCTTATCACTCTATGATTTGCAATTACTTTATTTGTTTAACAATCATTAATTCATAGAAATTAAAAAATATATATGATATCTTCAAAAATCAAATTTTATTTTATTTTTTTTCTTCATAAAAATATAAAATATTATTTTACTTAAAAGTACGAAAATATCCATACAAATTTCAATAGTTACACAAGTTAAGATTTTAATGTTATTTAAAGATAATTTGCAAGATATAGTAATATTTTATTTATTTTATAATAAAATATAATTAAATTGTTAAATTAAAAACTATATTTATTTATTAGATAAATGATGTGAAAAACATTTGAATTAGAAAATAAAACTAATCTATTGAAATCATAATAAAAGAACAATAAAAATATATTTTATATAAAACATTTAAAAATTCTGTTTAAAAAAATACACAAATTATTTTTGAAGTTGCTAAAATTAATATTAGTTTAAAAACTAAATTTTAAAATATAAAATAATTATAATTTTAGGAGAAAGCATGATTTTAATTTATATATTAAATAGATAATATGGGTATTAATTGTTGAGTGGTTGATTGAGATTGTATGTTCGTAATTCTGTATAACTATTGGATTTTTTTATTCATAAACGTAGACTGATTGAATTGAATCACGTTAAATTATTATTTTTTTATTAATTAATTAATTATTTAATTTCGCTTCTGTTGATATGAATATTCATTTGAATTAAAGCTTCTTTTGCTTAACAACTGGTATTAGAGTTACCGTAAACCTAACATTTTTCACATAAATGTGGCTCAAGATTCATATTGCTAAGTGGACAATAGTTCAAAATGCTTTAAACACATCAAAATTCAAAACATTTAATATCATCCAATTCTAATCAAATTTACAATTTACACTCCCAAATTTAGTGATTTTTCTCATATACAATAAAAGTACTTTAAAAGGATTTTTCTTTAGAGTATCCTAATTAAGAACACTATTTAAAACAATATTCTTGTACTTGTATTAAATGTGAGAGTTGACGGTATTATTATGCATTCCAAGACATTGAAAGAAATAAATTACTTAATAATAACTTTATAGAGTGTTCCTAAGGTACTTGTTAACAAAATTCATTTTTAAAAAGAGATTTTGATCCAAACCAACAATCAAAACAAGAGAAAAAGGCTTGAATCTTAATGATCAACTAATGCTTTTAAATGACAACAATTTATTTATTGATACATATATTAATTTTTTATACAAAATAAAGAGAGCAATAAATTACAAACCTTGGACCTCTATAATCATCCCACCCCACCCTATTTGACATTGCAAAGCCTTATGCATTTCCAGAGGTTTGAGTAACAAAAATATAGCAGCAAATTGAGTACATTCCTTCACTTTCTTGAACCTCGCATCACTTAATTTACTCCTTAATTCCCCCATAATATACCTTTTGCAATAATATAAGCGGCAGCACCAGGCAAGCCTGATCCGAATAAGGCCTGATTGCTCATGGCATTACCCGTTTTGCAGTAGGTTGCAAAGCTCTCACAGTTGTTAAAAACCAAGTGGTAATCACCGAAGGATTGCTTGTCGAGAAAACAATACGCTGTCCGAATAACCTTGTCAGGAGGATAAGAATCCCAATAACTGCAACTGCCGTTACTTTTAAAATTAAATGTCAAGTAGGAGACGCCATATTCGTAGACATAGACTAAGCTACCGTCAAGGAAGCAATCGAGGCAGGTTATGATAACTCCCATATTTTGAGAAGTGTAGAAACATCTCTTGCATTGGGGTTTACAGCTGCTTTTCTTGTAAAATCCGAGGAAATGAATGACTGCATCGTATATTTCTTGTTCTTCTCCATTATTTTTCGGGTTAGTGACCGTGGCTTTGCCCACATATATGCCTGGAGTCAAATTAAGCAAGGAAAATTGAGAAAGTAATAAAGATCTGCCTGGTGTATGGAAAATGTTAGGGAAAAGACAAGGGTATTTTAAAAGAAAGGAAAAAATATAAAATTTCTTACCTTTATTGAATTATGAGGAAAATACAAAAGAAAATGCGAAGAAATTTTCTTTTTATGCATATATTTGTCAAAGAGAAAAAGATTTAAATCTCAAATAATCAGATTATCTTAAAAAATTATTTCCTAAAAAATAAAAACAAAAAAATTTTTCTCAAACCAAACATATTTGGTTTCTTTACCTATTATTTTCCCTCGTACCAAACATGATGTAAGGAACTGAAGAACTGAAAAGGGTAGAAGAATTAAATTTATATCTTCCCAAAACTAAGTCTGGTTGAACAAGTGCAACATGTTAAAAGAAATAAACATGTAATTAAACATTATTGCTTCTTGAATTTGATGAAAACAATACATTAAATGCAAATTTCCCGTTGAAAAAAATATAAAAAAATATATAGATATATACCATGGTGATAGTATATGCCTCCGCTACAAGGAGTAAAGATATGATCAGCTCGTTGGAGCGAGTCTCTTCTAACAGGTTTCATCTTCCTTTTTCAGTTCTTCTATCTCCTCTTTAATTGTGTCTGCTTTCGTAATAAACGCTGCAAATATATATAGATGGAAAGGTTACTGCAATCATACAATTAAAACAGACAATCTACGGCTTAAAATTGGAGAATAAAATAAAGTAAAAAACAACTGCTTAATATCAATAATCCTATTTTCGAATATTAATAAGTGGCAGTGGAATGCATTATTATTCTATTTGGATGAGAAATAATTGTAGTGGAAAGAATTTTTTCTTTTTTTAGATCAAATTCCGACTGAATAAAAATGGAGAATGAATAAAGCTAGAAGAAAAGTTTCTTATCACAAAAAATTTTTTTTTCTTTTGGATTGAATAAGTATTCTCTGAAATGATGGAGCACCAAGAAAAGCATCAAATGATCTTTTGATGATGCTTGTTTTGAGCCTTTGATCTGTTACAATTTGGTATGAGAGATTTTGATTAATTTCTCCTAATCTAAATCAAATTTATCACCTATCTTTGATTAAGCAAAACGGGATTAAAGAATAGTACTACTTGTCTCTTTTTTCCTTTTTTTACTATAAAACTTGTCAAATTTTGAATTTTGATTATTAAAATTAAAAATTCAGTATTCTACTAATAGATACACGACTGTTGGCATACTATTATTATCTCTGATTACAACGTAGCTTAATATAAACCAAAAATACAAAAAATTTTGAAGAGGGCTAAGAACCTCAGACATCCCAATAATCTCATAAGCCCTCAGATATCGATTGATATCGATGTGGTCACCCTATCTGAGGGCATCACGTCTCACATCCTTCTTAATTTCCTTTTTTTTTTTTATGATTGCCAAAAAAATACTCTTTTGTATATACGTTGACATATAAATATATAACTATTGGAAATCAAGGCAGTGAATCCAAAGCAGGTGATGAGAATTGCTAATGAACAATCCCTACGTCTAACTCTACCAATTAGTGATATCCTTGGGGTTTAATTTTGTGTTGAAAGAGAAGTTAATATTTAAGTCAGTTGTTGCTACAGCTTTATACACAGGTCCAGATCCCTTGGCTAGGCTTTGATTTAAACAGGGAAAAAGGAAAAAAAGAAAAGAAAAAGATTGGTAATTCGTGAGTTCACTCCAACTTCTGCATAAAATTAGGTCTTTCAAAATTGTAATCCCCTCGATAACTAGCAAAGAATTGACATATATATAAAATATGAAATGGTTATTATAGCTTTAACAAGACAATAATAAATTAAAGAATCGATACGTTATCTATGGCTGGGTTTAACCTGATCTGCACATGGCATTTGAATTCTTGTATATGTAATTTTAGCATAACTTCCAAGCCTAAATTGTCCAGAATTGGCATCGATCAACAGCAATCGTAAGTGTCATTTCTCATATCTGGTCCATTCGCCAGTTGTTCTTGGCAATTTTATTCTAGATTTAGAAAACGATATCCATTATGAATCATGTTCAATCATTATAAAAAATTTAAAACAAACAATTCGAAAAAGGAGTGTCCTTTTCATGTAAATATGGCTTAGCATTCATGTTTTGTTCAGCTAAAGGACCATAAAAATTTTAGAACATTTTAGCTGACAAATTCACTGTTAAAAAAAATTTTCTTTTCAAGAATCACTTCACTGAATATTAATTAGCTGGTGGGTGTGACGAATTAAATGTGACATATGAATGTTTACATATGCTAAATATATAATTAAAATGCAAATATCTTTATGTATGAGCTGCCTGTTAATTAAGTAGATTTGGTTTTTTTTCTTATTTCAATAATCCAAATCTGGTTTTAGTTAACAGTTATTATTCCTCTAGGGTTGTCGTTTAGAATGTTTGATTGAATTAATATACTCTGAAAGATTGAGCACCACGAAAAGCATCCGATGCTCCTTAGATGATGTTTGTTTTGAGCTTTGATTTGTTTATAATTTGGAACCTCAATTTAAATTTTCCCTCACTGTAGATACCCAATTTGGTCCAAGCCCGGATCAATTGGGCCTGGTCCAAATGGGTAAACTTATTTTCTTTTTTTATTTTTGTATTTTACATTTTTATTTTATTTATATATATATTTATTTTTTTTTCTTTTATTTTTATCTTATGTATTTATTTTTTTTATTTTTATTACTATTTATTAATATATATATCCTTATTTTTTTTCTGTTAATATTTATATATATATATTTATCTGATTATATATTATAATTTATCTATTATTTATAATTTATCTGTTAATTTTTTGGTTTATCGATTATTTATTTATTAAAATTTTTTATTATTATTTGATTTTTTTATTATTTTTTTATTTCTTTTTTTTCGGCTGAAGATTGGATTGGGATTCAATCAGAGTCCATATTGGATTCAATGATTGAATCCCGATCCAAAGAGGAGTTGGGATTGATCAGAAACTCTTCTGATCAATCCCTATAAAAGGACCCTCGGATCAAAGGAAAACAGATAGAAAAAAGAGTTATTGGCTGAGAAAAAAAGGCAGAGAGAAGAGATTTGAAAGCTGAAAAAGGGTTTAGAGGTGTTAGAATAGCTTTAGGAATCTGTGGGAAATTTTTGGAGATTTTTCTGTGAATTTTTTTTTCTGGAAAATTTTCAGATTTCGATTGAATTTTTCGACGAAGGTTGAATTTTTCGGTAACTATTTCGGCCAAGTTTGAAGTTTTCATCCAGCCTCCCAATTTTCGGTAAGAATTTTCAGAAGCCGACCAACTTTTCAGTGAACTTTCGACGAAAAACCTAGATTTCGACGAAAATTTCCAGAATCCAGCGGTCATTCAACCGGAGTTCTTCGGGTTTCTAGAGAGAAGGAAGAGAAGAGAAAAGAAGAGAGAGAGAGGAAAGAAGGCTTCTGCTGAAGAAACGAAGGAATCAGCCTTATATACCCTCCTAAAATGACGTCATCTCTGCATTAAGTAACCCAGAGGATCCACTTGTTTTACCAAGATCCGATCCGACCCGAGCGTCAACCCGCTTTCGACCCGCATGTGACCCGCGTCTCAAGCCGTTAGCCAAGCAAAGCCGACACCCTGAGCCGCGTCTCCGAGCCATTTTTTCTTCCTCAAGCCGAGCCGAGCCGAGCCGCAAGCCGAGCTGTTCTCATGTTTTTTTTATTATTTTATTTATTTATTTATTATTATTGTTATATCAGAATTGTTTAACATTTTTATTATTTATTTTTATTTATTTTCATTTTTATTCTATTTATTTTATTTTATCATTTTATTTTTTTTAAATAAAATTATTTTTGAGGAAAAGTTAAAAGTATCAATTTTCCTTAAGAATAAATTTTCAAAAAAAAATGTTTTGAGGAAAAGTTGAAAGTATCAATTTTTCTCAAAATTAAAAGTTTTCAAAAACTATTTTTGGGGAAAAGTTGAAAGTATCAATTTTCCTTAAAATAAATTTTAAAAAAAAAAAAAGGCGTTTTGAGGAAAAGTTGAAAGTATCAATTTTTTCTCGAAATTAGAAGTTTTCAAAAAATATTTTTTTAAGGGAAAAGTTGAAAGTATCAATTTTCCCTTGTACAAAAGCAATCATTTTTTTCTTTTTTATTCCTTTGAATTTTTTTAATGTTAAAAATCCAACGATAGAGCCTCTGCAAGTGAAACGGTAGTTTTCTTGCATACTCTTGAGGTGAGGGATTTTTTCAATTTTTGCTAAAAGTATTAGAGTCAATTGAGAATAATTTCCAATAGTTAATTACTTGATAAAATTTTAAGGCTTATTGGATATACAAAATTAAGCTGGTGCCATCTTTTGATGGGCGTTGTTGAGGGTGCTATAACCTTCCTCACACGTAACCGAACTCCCGAACCCTGTTCTGGTTAGTAGACCTGAACCTATTCTTTTAGGGACCCTTAAACTTAGGTGTTCCCTGAAATGATAGATTTCTTAGGTGGCCAATCGCACCTAGATAAAAAAAGATTGGTGGCAACTCCTTAAGTCAATGTCTAGCGATAGATCCTCGGATCTAGACGTTATGACAGCTTGGCGACTCTACTGGGAAACTCCGAGAGTCAGGCTGGCAAATAAATTTGTGTTATCCAAAAGCCTAATAAAATTGAACCTTTTGTATAGATTTTTTATTCATTCATGTTTATTTACTTTATTAATTATGTCATTCATATGCATATGCATAACATGAGCTCTATACCCGAGCTCCGTCCCTCTAGGAGGGAGTAAAGTACCTATTGCTTTCGTGAAGTTTAATGCCTCCGCAGTGGCTAGCGAAATACTCTCACTCAAATTGAACCTTTTTCGCTTGTAGCCTGTAATGGGTGAGGATTATGGTGCCTTACTAGTCTGTGATGGACAAGGATGTAAAGAGCAATTTGGGAACCTTTAGACTTTGACCTTAAACCACATATAGTGAACCTTAGAAGTGCTTAGCCTATAGATAAAGCCATTATTCTTCCCTTTTAGATTTGACCAGAAGCATAGGGTTCATTCTTCTTTTTCTGTGTGATGTTTAAATTTACTTAGTTATTTATGTATTTATTTATTTTGGGTGTACTAACATTTTCTCCCATTCTTCTGCATTGGTTCATGCTCATATCATACAGTTGCATAAAGAACATTTGCTTAAAAGACGATCTTCAACAAATTTTTTTCATGGACTGCAATGAATGACTAGTTTGCTCTTCATCCGTATTAGCGCCTTGTGAGACACCCAACGAAGTAAGGGCCCAGTCAGAAAAGATTCAACTGAAGATAAGGGATTGTTTACCAATCGGATATGATTCTACTCTGTCTCAAGAAACATCTATCCTCCTCAAACAGAACAATCTAAAGGATTTGCTTGATATCTGGAAGAAGATGGGTCCATCAAGACAAAAGCAGTTTTGCCAGAGACACGGTCATATAGCACACCTTCTAGTAGTAGTTGTTGATGATCAACTAATCAGAGCTGCAGCATAATTTTGGGATCCTGCATACAAGTGTTTCATCTTTAATGAAGCTGATATGACTCCCACCATTGAAGAATATTTGATTTTATTGGGTTTACACCTCAAGGCTCCCGACAAGATATATGTCAAAAAACACAAGTCAGGATTTCGTAAGGGTCTGGCTCAACTCATGGGGATAGACAAGAAAATTGTGGATTCTCATACAAAAAAGAAATAAGAACCGGTTTGCCTACCTTGAAAGTTCTTTCATGAGTTTCTAGTACAACATGCCAATGAAGAACGGGGGTTAGATATATTTACCTTAGCCATATACGGAATGGTGATCTTTCTAAAGGTTTTGGGTTATATTGAAATAACGGTGGTGGACTTCTTCGAGAGTGTGATCAATGGCTGTAATCTTTCAACGGTAATATTAACAGAGACTATCAGATCTTTGAGTTATTATCGTCGAAATGGAGGGTAATTTATAGGTTGCATACAGTTGTTGTACTTATGGATGAAAAGCCATTTTGAATAGGAAAATGGTGCTTTCTTGAAACTTTATATCCGTAATCGTGCTTCGATCAAGGAAATTCTATGAAAGTGGGTGGTCAGAACGAAAGTCTAAAAAGGAATGGATAACTTTCCTACAAAAATTGATCAGCGTCAATGTGAGATGGTTGACCCCATAGATGAATCGTGAGCCTATGTTGTATCAATGTAAGGATAGTACAGTGGTCCCACTTCTGGGTTTATAGGGAGCAACAAATTATGCACCACTCATAGTGAGAAGGTAGTTTGGGGCAGAACAGTTCATTCCTATGACTTATGGGCTTCATCAGTTAAATTTCTCTCACTGTGAGCCTAAAGTATTTCAAAGAATGAATGAGATGATCAAAGCATGTAAAAATCCTTGAAGGGTGAGTCTTGGACCGTTTACTGATAAAGTCACTACAGGGTACTTAGTTTGGAGAGCAAAACGAAGACAAAAAATGGTATTCACTTATGAAAGCTTTCAACCACCAATAGAAGAAAAACTTGAAGAGACACCATCAGAATTAGAGCTTGCAACAAAAAAATTTGAGTCTGAAAAAGGTAAGCTAAAGCAAGAAATCTAGAAGCTTCAAGAAAAAAAAGCCCAGTGGAAAGATAGAGCTAGAAGTCATGAAGTTAAAGTTCACAAGATTGCTAAAAAACATGATACAACTATTGAAGACCTAGCAAAGCTACACCAAGAGCATAAAAGGTTATGTGTGAGAGAAAGGGCCAAAGAGATAACCATTATCGAGCTGACTGAAGAAAATGCAAGATTGAAGCAAGAGTATGCTGAATTGGAAGAAGAAAGTACCCAAATACAGACAAAGAGTAACATGCTAACAGTTATCTTAGCAGGCTAAGGTAAAAGTTGAATGAACAAGAAAACCATATTGCTACATTGGTTAAGGAGCATAGAAAATTATCATACCAAGTCTGGTGTGGGAAAAAAGAGAACTTAGGAAGACAAAAATACATTGAGCACCTAACGACCTAAATCCATAAAGGGGTATCCAAGGCAAAAGAGATGATGGAAGAGGCAGAGGCATTGAAACAAATGGTGACCCCAGTAGGAGAACATGGACAGCGTTGTTGAACTTCATTGAAGAAGCCAAGGCCCAGTATGAACAGATCAAACAATTTTATGGTTATAATTCTAGGATGATAAACTCAATGTAAATAAAAGTTTTTTAGAATAAATGAAATCTTTTAATTGAATACCGTTTTTAAGGTAAATGTTTTTTGCATACATGCATTTTTCATTCATTGCATTCTCATTTATTACACTTAATAAAGTAACCATGTGATAGTTATACGAATTTACTAATCCTAAGATATGGTACTCAAGGTTCAAAGATAGCTCCATCTAGCGAAAACCCTGCCCATCGATACAACACAAGATCCAGAGCCAGACAAATAGAGCAAAAAAATTCTCACAGATTTGAAAAAATAGAAAAAGCACAGGAAAAGATTGAAAGTAAGTTGAGCAAGATTCTGGATGCTCTTAATAAGCTGAATAAGGGAAAAAGAGTTGAAAAAAATGTAAGCCAACAAGTTCTCCCGTTGCAAGAAGTGGCTGACCCTTTATATCCTTCAAGTTTTGGCCCACCTCAAGCCCAGTCTGCTCAAGAGGTTCCACCATAACACTTCACATATCCAACATATCCTGGAATACCGTCAGTTTCTAACCCAGGGCATTGTAATAGCTATGTAAATCCTGTCTTTACTGAAAAGGTAGTAGAACCAATTCCTGATCTAAATGATTTGAAAGAGAAGAAGAAAGAAAAAATAAGGGTGAAAACTCAGGAAAGCTCCAAGATTGGTATGCTAAAACAAAGGCTACGGGCTGTAGAAGGATTTGGTTTCTATGGTTCAGTTGATGCTGCTGGGCTTTGCTTAGTCTTTGATGTGGTCATTTCTCATAAGTTCAAAGTACTAAAATTTAAAAAATATGATGGTACGAAGTGCCCCAAAATCCACATCACTATGTATTGCAGGAAGATGGTAGCTCATGCTCATGATGAAAAACTCTTGATGCATGTCTTTCAGGATAGTCTTACAGGCTCAGCGGCCAGGTGGTATGTTCAGCTGGACAGAACCTGCATTCGTTCTTGGAACGATATGGCTCATGACTTCATCAGCCAATATCGATATATTTTTAATCTGGCCCCTGATCATTTATCTTTACAGAACCTAGAGAAAAAGGTAAATGAGTCTTTTAAAGAGTATGCCTAGAGATGGAGAGATATAACTTCTCAGGTACAACCTTCACTGACTGAGAAAGAGACCACAGTACTGTTTGTTAACACTTTAAAACCTTTCTATTATGAAAAGATGATAGGAAATGTAACAAAAAATTTTACTGATATGATAATTTTGAGAGAAATTATTGAGAGTGCCATCAAGAATGGCAAGTTAAAAGAAAATGAAGCATCTAGCAAGAAAGTCTCAAAGAAGAAAGAGACTGAAGCTTAGGCTGTGAGCTTTGATAGACAGTAATTTGGGGGCTATCAACCCTACTCACCACCAAGATACCTGTCATATTACCCTACTGTAAATAACACTTCCTCTTATCCATACCAACCATTTGTACAGTCACCTTACCCCCAAACATATCAAACCCCTCTTAGGCTTCAAAACACCATGTACAATCCTAACACTCAGCCTACCCCAAGACCCTAAAATTGCCCAACTAACCCCATTGATGGTTCACGGGAGCAATGAACTACTCGTGAGAAACTTGTGTTTGACCCAATTTCAATGATTTATACAAAATTACATAAGAAGCTTTACAACAGTCATTTGATTGTTCCTAGTAAATTGGAACCCCTCAAGCCGCCTTACCGTAAGTGGTAGATCCCACAACCCATTGTGACTACCATTATGGGATTACTGGTCACTCCACCAAAAATTACACCACCCTGAAACATAAAGTGCAATGTTTGATCAAGGATGGAATGATTTACTTTGATACGGGAGGGGTGACTGCACCGAATGTTAGTGGCAATCCCTTGTCGAATCATAATGTGAATGCTTTAAGTGAAGAATAGGGGCATCATTTGAAGAAAGAAGTGACGAATATCAAGACACCTCTCAGCCAACTGTTCGATGTTCTATGGAGAGCTGACATGATACAACTAGTAAGTCCACATAGCTATCATGGAGCATATATAGTCGATACTAGTTGTAAGTATCATAATAGGGTAATAGGCCATTCCATTGAAACCTATGAATAGTTTCACCAAGAGGTGCAAAAACTCTTAGATTTATATCAGATGGAGGTCTATGAAAGAAGAGAAGACTTAAAGAGTGTTGAGGTGTCCATGGCCGATAAGCCTGCAAAGCTGTTTCTAAAGCCAGTGATAATTCATTGTGGGAACAAGCCAAAGTCAATCATAGACAAACTTATTCCTAGATCGGTAACTTTTAAAGTTCTAACTCTTTTCTCGTACAAGGATGATAAAGCTATACCCTGGAGATATGGTTGTGATACAGTAGTTCATGGGTAAGAAGAGGATGTCTCCAAAGTTGACGCTTTCAATATAACTGGTGTAGGAGGTATTACCCGAAGTGGAAGGTGCTACAGTCCAGAAATGTTGAAGAAGGTTAGAAAAAAGAAGGCCAAAGAAAGAAAATGATGAAACAATCCTGAAGTAGAACTTGAAGAAGATCATCCGAAGTCGGTATCAGAAAGAGAGATTTGTGAATTCCTAAAGCTAGTAAAATATAGTGAGTATTTAGTTGTTGAACAATTGAATAAAATGCCAGCCCGAATCTCATTACTATCACTGCTGCTAAATTCAGAACCACACCAAAACGCCCTGCTAAAAGTATTGAACTAGGCATATGTGACACATAATGTATCTGTTGAATATGTGAACCACCTAGCTGAAAATATAGTCATGCCAAATCACATTTTCGTTCAATGATGATGAAATTTCCTTAAAGGGAAAAAGAAATGCCAAGGCTTTGCATATCACAGTCAAGTGCAAGAGCCATATTATAGTCAAGGTCCTTATCGATAATGGCTCTACTATCAATGTCATGCCTATGTCAATTTTGGCGAGGCTACCCATCGATTACTCTCATATAAAGAATAGTTAGATGATTGTGAGAGCTTTTGATGGGACCAGAAGAGAAGTCTTAGGGGATATCGAGATGCCTTTACAAATCAGGCCATGCACTTTAATGTGATGTTTCAAGTAATGGATATCTCTTCATCATATAGCTGTCTATTAGGAAGGCCATGGATCCACATGATAGGAGCTGTGCCCTCTACTTTGTACCAAAAGATCAAGTTTAATGTAAAATGTCAATTAGTAGTGGTAGTTGGGGAGGAAGACATGCTAGTGACCCAACCATTGAACACTTCATATGTAGAGGCTACCAAAAAAGCATTGGAATGCTCCTATCGATCTTTTGAATTGGTTAATTCTGTAGGTGAATGATTTAAAAATCAACCTTTTTCAAGGATAGTGATGAGCTAAGTCATCAACAAAGGCTGGTATCCAGGACTAAGGCTGGACAAAAACTTACAGGGAATAAAGGAACCCCCAACGGTGATAGACAATAACAACAAGTTAGGCCTAGGCTATGAAATGGCAGAATGAGAGGTCAAAAGAAGGCCAGCAAAAAAGTCAGCAAGACTAATGGTTATCCCACACCTGTATGAGACTTTCAAACTTAGAGGATTCATGTACCCAGATACAGGAAAAAGTGTGAAAAATACTTTTATCTAGTTAACCATTAATGCTGTTGAAGATGAAGTGGGGCTTAATCAAGAAGAGTGCGTTAGCCTTTGTCCCTCAAATTATGAGCTGAATAATTGGAGTGCCATCGAGATGCCTGTGACTTTTGAGACTAATACAATGTAATTATAACATCCCAATAGCTATTGCCCAAGGCATTGGGGTAATCTTTCTTGTTTGGGCCATTTATCTTTTATTATTTTTAATAAAAAATAGAAAGGATGCATTTTCATTCATTTCTTCTTGTGTCTTCATTATTTCCATCTTTTCAAGCACATCTTGCCAACATATCTTATTTCATTCAATTTCAGGTCTTTAAATGAACATGAAGATAATCATGATAACAATCAAGAGATTAGTTTTGAGAATTCAATTAACATTGATGAACTTGACAATGAAGAGAATTCTGAGGAATATGTTATGCCTCCAGACCTAATGAGATTGATTGAATAAGAAAATAAGCCAATTGAGCCTCATCAGGAGATAATTGACTTAGTGAATCTGAAAGATGAAGAGAATAAGAAAGATGTCAAAATCGGCACTTCATTTTCATTGAGAGATAGACAACAATTGGCAGACCTACTTTAAGAATTCGTAGATGTATTTACTTAGTCTTACCAGGATATGCCAGGGCTAAGCACGAAGATAGTGGAGCATAGATTACCGTTAAAGTCAGAATGTAAGCCAGTTCAGCAAAAATTGAGACGGATAAAGCCTGAAATGCTACTAAAAATCAAAGAAGAGGTGAAGAAACAATTTGACGCAGGTTTTCTACAAGTGGCTAAGTATCCAGAATGGGTAACCAATATAACACCCGTTCTTAAGAAAGATGAAAAGGTATGAATATGTGTAGACTATCGGGACTTAAATAAGGCTAGTCCAAAGGATAATTTTTCTTTACCTCATATCGATACACTGGTAGATAATATAGCTAAGCATTCAATTTTCTCTTTTATGGATGGTTTCTCAGGGTATAATCAGATAAAAATGGCTGCAGATAATATGGAAAAGACCACTTTCATGACTATGTAGAGAACCTTTTGTTATAAGATCATGCCTTTTGGGTTAAAAAATGCTAAGGCAACATATCAAAAGGCCATGGTAACACTCTTCCATGACATGATGCACAAAGAGATCGAGGTGTATGTAGACGATATGATTACAAAGTCTTGTGAAGGTGAAGATCGTCACTAGCCTCAAAAAGTTATTTGAAAGATTAAGAAAATTTCAGCTCAAATTAAATCCAGCCAAATGCATCTTTGGGGTAAAGTCAGGGAAGTTACTAGGCTTTGTGGTTAATGAAAGAGGAATTGAAATTGATCCAGATAAAATATGAGCCATTCAGAATATGTCACCTCCCAGCACACCGAAGGAAGTTCCAGGTTTTCTGAGGAGATTGAACTATATTTCTCGATTTATCTCTCAGTTTACTTACAAATGTGATCCCATATTTAAGCTTCTCTATAAGAATAATCCTGGAAAATGGAATGAAGAATGTCAACAAGCATTTGATAAAATTAAGCAATACTTGTCAAACCCTCCAGTGTTAGTGCCACATGTTCCAAAGAAACCTTTAATTCTGTACTTGACAGTATGCGAAAATTCAATGGAATGTATGCTGGGGCAATAAGATGAGTCAGCCGAAAAGAGATAGCTATTTACTATCTGAGTAAGAAGTTCACAGAGTATGAATCCAAGTATTCTTTATTGGAGAAAATGTATTGTGCATTAGCATGGACCGCCAAAAGACTCAGACAGTATATGCTCTATCATACCATATGGCTCGTAGCAAAACTGGATCCAATTAAATATATCTTCGAGAAGCCTTCTTTGTCTGAAAGAATTGCTAGATGGCAAGTAATGCTCTCAGAATATGATATTATATACATGAGCTAAAAAGTAATAAAATGGGGCGCTATAGCGAAGTTTCTTGCAGATCGGGCTATTGAAGAGTATGAACCAATGAAGTTGGAATTCCCTGATGAAGATCTAATGACTATTTCTCAATTAGAGAAAGGGGAAAATGAAGAAAAATGCTGGAGAATGTATTTTGATAGAGCTGCCAATGCCTTAGGGCATGAAATTGAGGTAATTCTGATTTTTCCAGAAGAACAATACTGCCTTGTAACAGCAAGGTTAAATTTCAACTACACAAATAACATTGCTAAATATGAGGCCTGTGTCATTGGCTTACAAGCTACTATAGATAGAAGAGTGAAATCATTAAAAGTGTTTGGAGACTTAGCTCTGGTTATATATCAATTGAAAGGAGAATGGGAGACGAGAGATTCAAAACTCGTTTCATATCATAAGTATATTCTATAGTTGACGAAACAATTTGAAGATATCCAGTTTGACCACTTACCTCGAGAAGAGAATTTGATTGCTGATGCATTGGCTACTCTGGCTGTAATGATTTGAATTAATGATAATACTGATATTCAGGCCATCAACCTAGATGTTAAGGATATACCAGCTTATTGCTCTAATGTAGAAAAAGAAAAAGATGGAAAGCCCTGGTATTATGACATTCTACAGTATATTAAGGATCAGCAATACCCTGTTCAAGCAACGAAAAATGATAAACGGGCCATCCGAAAATTGGCTATGACCTTTTCCCTGAATGGGGATGTTCTGTACAAAAAAAGTCAGGATCAAGTATTATTGAGGTGCATAAGTAAGACTGAAGCGAAGAAAATTATTGAAGAGGTGCATGATAGAATATGTGGGGCACATACCAGTGGACATATGATGGCGAGACAGATCATGAAAGTAAGATATTACTGGTTGACGATGGAGAATGATTGCATTGACTATGCTCATAAATGCTAGATATATGCTGATAAGATCCATACTCTACCATCTGTTTTGCATGTTATGGCACCACCATGGCCATTCTCAATGTGAAGCATGGATGTCATTGGTCCAATCACCCCAAAGGCTTCTAACGGGCATAGATTCATTTTTGTGATGATAGATTACTTCACAAAATGGGTAGAGGCAGCATCATATGCAAGTGTAACACGATCTGTGGTTTGTAAGTTCATAAAGAGAGAGATCATCTGTAGATATGAACTTTCAGAAAAAATTATTTCAGATAATGCCAAGAATCTAAATAGTAAGATAATGCAAGAAATATATGCTCGATACAAGATCAAGCATCATAACTCAGTACCATATCATCCGAAAATGAATGGGGTAGTTGAGGCAGTCAATAAGAACATAAAAAAGATTCTAAAAAAGGAGATTAAGACTTATAAAGATTGGCATGAGAAGTTGCCATTTGCGTTGCATGCATATCGAATGCCAGTTCGTACCTCTACTGGGGCAACCCCATTTTCTTTGGTTTATGAGATGAAAGCTGTACTACCAGTGGAAGTAGAGATCCCCTCCCTGAGGGTTCTAAAAGAAGTTGAGTTGGAAGAAGCTGAATGGATTCGAGAACGCTATGAACAGTTAAATTTCATAGAAGAAAAGAGATTGACTGCACTATGCCATGGTCAGCTATATCAAAGAAGAATGATGAAGGCTCATGATAAAAAGATTCGACCTCGTTACTTTCGAGAAGGAGAGTTGGTCTTGAAGAGAATCCTTCCGATCCAACACGATAGTAGAGAAAAATGGACTCTGAATTGGGAAGAACCGTATGTGGTGAAACGGGTTTTTTCGAGTGGAACATTGATACTGATTGAGATGGATGGAAATGATTTACCCCATCCTATAAATTCTAATGCTATGAAAAAATACTATGCTTGAAGAAAAAATGAAAAAAATGAAAAAAATGAAAAAATGAAAAAAGAAAAAAAGTGAATGAAAAAGGAAGACTCAAGGCGAAAACCCTAAAAGGGCGGTTTGAGTCATAGGGGGTTTATCTAGGTTGAAAACCTGAAAAGGCAGCTTAGATAAGGAGAATACGGCATCGAATTTGAAAATCCATTGGCATGGAGACTAGTAAATTCGAAAGAACTCCAAGTTGCTAAATACATCAGAGGGTTGGATTTTCAAAAAAAATCTTGAGATATGTTATCATGATTATCCGATTGTTTATTTTGGGCTTTGTCCCCATACTTATTCTTGTAATTCTCCCTTGGCCAAAATTTGCCAACATTTTGCTAATAAAAGACATTCTATTTCACTCTTTGTGTCTTTTCTTGTGACTGTTTCTCAACTATTCTTATTCTTTTTTTTCTTAATATCCTACAATGGAAGAAATGGGCAAATGCATTCTTACTTTTTGAGTTTGAAATAATGACTGATAAATGAATAATGGCATGAAAGACTTTTACATTACATTGAAGAGGTCCCAAATGATAAAAGCAGAATCGAGATGTTCAGTTCCTGATAAGGACATTGAATTTGGAAGAAAATTTTTTATAGAAAGAATGCAAGCGGAAGAGGTGATTGAAAGCTACACTTGCTCGATCTTAGAAGAATAACGTAATCTGATTTTTGAAAAATCAAAGGGTTTAGGGCCCAAGAAAAGAGTTTGAGAAGCTTGAGTACCACAACTGAATAGGAGTTAATTAGCCAACATTTGCATAACATGCATTGAATTTCATATACATTGCATAGCATATACTATATAAATTCAAGAAGTAGGGGTATTCCAAAATCTCACATAGAGGAGATAGATGTGAAAACATTTTCAAATTTGAGAAAAAGCTTGTCAAGTAAGTTCCTAATCCTTGAAATAAGATGTCTCTTGGTATCATGGTTGATTTATAAGACCTTTGGGCATAATCTCTTGAAATTCCTTCAAACACAATTTTTAACTCCTTTGGACATGATTGTCAATGAGCCATTTACTTTTCAAAAGTCGTTGAGCCTCTGATTAGAGGAGCCATTTATTTTTCCAAAGTCGTTGAGCCTCTAATTAGAGGAGCCATTTATCTTTCCAAAGTCGTTGACGAGCCTCTAATTAGAGGAGCCATTTATTTTTCCAAAGTCATTGAGCCTCTGATTAGAGGAGCATTGTTTATGTTTTTCAAAATTGTTGAGCCTCTGCTTAGAGAAGCCTTGATCAAATCTTAAACATAAAAAAATAAAAAAAAAGGTCGAGTTGAGTTTTGAATGGGTGTCTACGTCTTTGCGCAATTTTTGTTTCACAGAAAATGTGCAAAAAGGGGCAGCTGTAGACACTCAATTTGGTCCAGGCCCAGATCAATTAGGCCTGGTCCAAATGGGTAAGCCCATTTTCCTTTTTTATTTTTGTATTTTACATTTTTATTTTATTTATATATTTTTATTATTTTTATTATTATTATTATTTATATTTTTTTCTTTTATTTTTATCTTATGTATTTATTATTATTTTTTTTATTACTATTTATTAATATATATATCCTTATTATTATTATTTTTTTCCTGTTAATATTTATATATATTTATCTGATTATATATTATAATTTATCTATTATTTATAATTTATCTGTTAATTTTTTAGTTTATCTGATTATTTATTTATTAATATTTTTTTATTATTTGATTTTTTTTATTATTTTTTTTATTTCTTTTTTTTCGTCTGAAGATTGGATTGGGATTCAATCAGAGTCCATATTGGATTCAATGATTGAATCTCGATCTAAAGAGGAGTTGGGATTGATCAGAAACTCTTCTGATCAATCTCTATAAAAAGACCCTTGGATCAAAGGAAAAAACATAGAAAAAAGAGTTACTGGCTGAAAAAAAGGCAGATAGAAGAGATTTGAAAGCTGAAAAAGGATTTAGAGGCGTTAGAATAGCTTTAGGAATCGGTGGGAAATTTTTGGAGATTTTTCTGTGATTTTTTTTTTTTGAAAATTTTTTAAAAATTTTCAGATTTCGGTTGAATTTTTTGACGAAGGTTGAATTTTTCGACAACTATTTCGGCTAAGTTTGAAGTTTCCGTCTAGCTACCCAGTTTTCGATAAGAATTTCCAGAAACCGACCAACTTTTCGATGAACTTTCGACGAAAAACTCAGATTCCAACGAAAATTTTCAAAATCCGGTGGCCATTCAACCAGAGTTCTTCGGGTTTTTAGAGAGAAGGGAGAGAAGAGAAAGGAAAAGAGAGAGAGAGGGAAGAAGGCTTCTGCTGAAGAAACGAAGGAATCAGCCTTATATACACTCTTAAAACGACGTCATTTCTGCGTTAAATAACTCAGAGGATCCATGCGTTTTACCAAGATCCGACCCGACCCGAGCATCAACCCGCTTTCGACACGCGTGTGACCCGCGTCTCAAGTCGTTAGCCGAGCTGACACCCTGAGCCGCGTCTCCGAGCCATTTTTTCTTCCTTAAGTCGAGCCGAACCGCAAGCCGAGCCGTTCTCAGGTTTTTTTTTTCTTTTTTTTATTTTATTTTATTTATTTATTATTATTACATCAGAATTGTTTAACATTTTTATTATTTATTTTTTTTTATTTATTTTCATTTTTATTCTTTTTATTTTATTTTATCATTTTATTATTTTTTTTTAATAAAATTATTTTTGAGAAAAAGTTGAAAGTATCAATTTTCCTTAAAAATAAATTTTCAAAAAAAAAAGAGGTTTTGAGGAAAAGTTGAAAGTATCAATTTTTTCTTGTACAAAAATAATCATTTTTTCTTTTGTATTTCCTTTGAATTTTTTTTAATGTTAAATAATCCGACGATGGAGCTTCTGCAAGTGAAACAGTAGTTTACTTGCATACTCTTGAAGGTGAGGAGATTTTTTCAATTTTTTGCTAAAAGTATTAGAGTCAATTAAGAATAATTTTCAATAGTTAATTACTTTGTAAAATTTTAAGGCTTATTGGATAACACAAAATTAAGCTGGTACCATCTTTTGATGGGCGTTGTGAGGGTGCTATAACTTTTCTCACACGTAACCGAACTCCCGAACCCTGTTCTGGTTAGTAGATCTGAACATATTCTTTTAGGGACCCTTAAACTTAGGTGTTCCCTAAAAAGATAAATTCCTTAGGTGGCCAATCGCACCTAGATAAAAAAAGATTGGTGACGACTCCTTAAGTTAATGTCTAGCGATCGATCCCCGGATCTAAACGTTATGACACTCACACAATTCAATTTACCAACTATATATAAATATATATTAATCTTTTATTCATACGTTGCGCAAGACCAATTCAATTGTTGATATACTTGCCAAATCTAGAAATTATCGGTCCAATGATCTTGTAATTAACTTGATTGTGACGGCCTTTAATCTTTCAATTTTTTCTATTGTTACCTTTTGTTCCAATTTTTATTAAATAAATCTATCATTGCCTTTCGAAAAATATACATTAATCTCTCATTAAGCAGTAAGGTGTGGTTAATTATAAAGAATACTACCATCTTTCATTGCAATTGATGACGATCACCTTATTGCTAAGGCTAGATACATGTAGTTGGTCAAAACGAAGGTTACCAAAAATTTTGAAGAGGGCTAACATCTAATAATCTCATAAAGCCTTCAAGAGCAATTATAATTCAGGATAAAAATTTTTAACTCAGCAATTATTGAAAATCCTTTATATACATTGACCCTGAACAAAATACCAGCAACTATTTTTGAAAAAAAAAAAAAGACAAAAATTTCAGAGCACATTATGAATGGAGAGAAAACTTTTGAAAATGTGACCAGGGATGGATTTAAGATTCATGTTCAATGGAATCAACAAATATAGATAATATTAAATATAAAAATATAAATTAACTCAAATGTATAAAAAATTATTTTGTTTATATATAAAGATAACATATTATAATTATTTTTTATGGGTTTCTTATTGTGAAAATAAACTTTTTAAACATTATGTCTTTCATTAGGATGATAGTCTAAAATCATTTTTTATAACTCTGGATCCAATGAAAATCTTCTAGATCTAATTAAACATGAATTTATTTTACAAAATGTTGTTGTCACTATTATTGATTTTGGATGATTCTTTCGAAATTGACTTTCGTTTAATAAGATATTTCTACAAATCTAATTAAATTAGATAATTTAGTTTATATAATTTCTAAAAAATAAGAAGATAATGTTGTAGTTTGTATTAGATATTGAACTGTAATTATGCAAACCAAATCAACATGCATATTTTATTATGTATTTTGAATTTTAATTAAATACTATAATTTTATATATAAAAAATAATTTCATAAAAATTAAATTATTTCATTGATCAACTTACAAAAGTACAATATTCTTCTATATTAATCCACTTATAATATAAATATAAATAAATCATAAATTAAGCACCAAATCAAATTATTTTATCAATATAAAAAAAATTATATAGTAAACAAATATTTTGTCACATAAACAAATTATAATAAATACAAAAAAAAATTCCAAAAAAAGTAATTACTTACTTAAATATATTGATGGAAGAAAAAAATGTTCACTGCTTAATTTGTTTTTTTGGTTTATTGACTTTTCTTTATCCTCTTGTTGTTTCTCTACTTCTATTCTCTATATACTGTACTTTTTATGTGTTTGGACCAATAAAAAAATTATAGGTGGAATAGAAAGAAGATCACTTTTTATTAAATGTTGATCCTTGAATAAAAAATTATTTATAAACATTTATTCTATTTATATTTATACATATGACCCTATTATTTTTGTAAAATAAATCATTTATATTGTAATTATAATTTTGTTCTTTCGAACATTTATAAAAGTGTTATATTTTTTTTTCATTTTTTGTGGGGATAAATTATAAAAGAATTAAAATTTTTAAAGATTTTGTAATAATTTCTAAGGATATTAGGATCTCAGTGGGGGCAACTGCTCCCCCTGCCCCCATTGTAGATCCACCCTTGGATGTGGCTAATTATACAATACTACTATTTGAAAATTAGAAAATGTAAATCAATCTTTGTAAGTTTATTGATCAGCGATAATTGATATCTTATTACAATTAATTTGTCACATTTATAATTTCTTCAAGAAAAAAATTGGTCACATAATGTAAACAAATGTATTATGTAGTATAAAATCTAAGTGTAGAGACCAACTCAAGTCTAATTTAATATTATTGTTGAAAATAACTTTTGCTTTCATAAGCTATTTTTTATCCAGCCTCATTGCTAAACAGCAAAAAATAAATGCGACTTTTTAGTTTAAAAGTCTGGTTTTACAACCCAAACAAGAAAGCTACTTAAAAAGTAATTTTTACCGTGAAAAAGTGTTTTGGGATAGAAAATTACTATATTACCTTATATTTATAATATTTTTATTATTTTATACATATTTTTTTTAGACATTTTAATTACTCACCGTTTTTTTCTTAATAATAATAAACATTTGAAATTCTTAACCATATTTTTTCTATCACACTTTTTAAATATATTTTTTTAATCACAACAACAATGATAAACCAGCTCTTAGTCTTACTCTTTTGAATGCTAATAAAAATTTAAATTCTACTTGTTGTCTAGCTATGGATGTGGATTCAAATGTTCTAAATCAAGAATCAAGAGACTGGAATTTGAAAATCCAAATTCAAAATGGGTTAAGGAATTAATATTATAAACTTTGAGTGGAGTACTTTTTCTTCCAAGGCCATCTAAGGGAGAGGTTAGATTATTAGTGGAGTTTTTAGATTTCACAAGTAAAAATAGCGTGGATTGAAATTAAGAGTTGATGATTATTGGGTTGGTGGTAAAGGGCTGTCCATTCCTGTATAATTATGCTTGTTCGAAAAATGGGGTCCAGCCTCATGTAAGTGATTTTGGACCAAGTAAAGGCCATGCGCCTTGATCTTTCATTTTACACAGAGCCCTAGCTACTTAATAAAAAAAGAGGTGGGGTTACTTTAAGTGTGTGTCGAAAACTAAGTAGAGAAAAAAGAAAAGCTAAAAAAAGCAGAGAGAAAAAAGAGAAGGAAGAGTTGGTTGAACGAAATTCGATCCATGGTCCGATTGAGTTGGAATCTTGTCAGGAGGTTTATGATTCAGAGTTCTACATTCTGAACGGTGAAGATCGGGTTTGAAGCTCTCTAGGAACAAATCTAAGGTGTATTTGTTGAGTCACTTATTTGGTGAGATTTCTTCAATTATTTCTCTAGTTGTTGATTAGCTCTAGTTTTAGCTAGAGAAGAACTTTGTATACCTATTATTTAATAGTGAAGATTTTTCTGGTGGTTCGTGATTTTTTTTTCCTCTACACTGGAGGGTTTTTCAAGTAAATCTTGGTGTGCTTTATTTTTTTGTGTTGTTTTTTATTATTGATTGTTGTCTATTGCTTCTGTATTATTGTGATTATTGCTTCAGGCACAACAAGTGATATCAGAGCGAGGATTATTTTTAGACATCAATACAGAAGCAACCCAAGATAAAAGTAAATTCTGTTTGAGATCATGAAGAGTTATACATGTTCTATGATAAAATTGACAGCATCGAATTATTTAATTTGAAAGCCTATGATGGATGATCATCTATACTGCAAAGATTTGTATGAGCCAGTATTGGGTGATTTGGTTAAACCAGCAGATATGAAAGATGAAAGCTGAAAGAAGCTAGGTAGAAAGACGTTGGCTACAATCAAAAAATGGGTTGATATCAGCGTGTTTCATGATGTAGCGCAGGAGTCAGATGCTCACATTGTTTGAAAAAAATTGACAGCATTGTATGAGAGAAAAACAGGTATGAATAAAGTTATGCTTGTTAAAAAGCTTGCAACTTTACAGTACAGGGATGGACGATCTGTTACAGAGTACTTGAGTGATTTTCAATATATTTAATCGGATGACTACTATGGAGCTTAAGATGGATGATGAAATGAAAGCATTATTTCTTTTGGGTTCATTATCAGACAACTGAAATACTCTAGTTGTGACTTTCTTAATTCAGCTCCTGATTATATGGTGACATTGGAAATGGTAAAGGATAGTATGCTTAATGAAGAAGCAAGGTGAAAAGATGTAGACCCTGAAAATCAAGCTCTGGTCACAGAGAACAGAGGTAGAAACATCAACAGAGGTCAGGACTCAAATGGCCATGGTAAGTCTAAACATAGATCCAAGTCTAGAGGTAAAGTGAAGTGTTTCTATTGTGGTAAGGCAAGTCATATAAAACGAACTATAAAATCTTGAAGCAAGAGCGAAAAGATGAGAAAGGTAAAAGTTCAGATGATGGTAATGTTATAGCAGTGAATTCAGATAGTGATTCAGTTACTTTGATTTGTACACATAGTGATTGTAATCATGTTAGTGATCCCGACATTAAGTGGATAGTTGACACAGGAGCGACATATCATTGTGTTCCTAAGAGAGAGTTGTTTACAATTTACAAAGCAGGAGACTTTGGTTGTACCAAGATGAAAAACAAAAATGTGTCGCAGATTGTTGGGATTGATGATATTATTGTACAAACTAGTATAGGTTGCATGTTGACTTTGAGGGATGTCAGACACATTTCAGATATGAGAATGAACTTGCTTGCTATTAATGTCCTTGATAATGAGGGATATGAAAACGATAAAAAAATGGACAGTGAAAGCTTCTTAAAAGATCTATGGTAGTTATAAGAGGAAAACTATGATGCACAATGTATAAAACATGAATGCAATTGAATGGTAACCAAGTAAATACCGTTGAAAATGATGCTTCAGTAAACTTGTGACACAGGAGACTGGCATATATGAGTGAAAAAGGGTTACAGGTTTTGGCAAGACAGTCTCTTATTCCCTTGACCAAAGGTATGTCTCTCGATTCATGTGATTATTATTTGTTTGATAAGCATCATAGAGTTTTTTTTCGTAAAAGTTCTCAGAGAAAAGAAAATAGATTGGAATTAATTTATTCTGACATATGTAGTCCCGTTGAAGTTGAGTCATTAGGTGGTAGCAGATATTTTGTTACTTTTATTGATGATGCTTCACCTAAGACTTGGGTGTATATGTTAAAAAATAAAAGTCAGGTACTACAATATTTTTACAAATTCCATGCCATGGTTGAAAGGATGACAGGGTTACTCTTGAAGTGTATTCGAACTAATAATAGTGGAGAATACACATCTAAAGGCTTTGAAAAATATTGCTCAAAGCATGGGATCAGGCATAAGATAACAGAACCTGAAATACCGTAGCATAATGGTATAGCTAAAAGAATGAATCTTATAATTGTGAAAAAAATCAGATGTATGTTGAGGATGAAAAAATTACCAAAGTCATTCTGGGGTGAAGCAGTCAACACGACTGTTATTTACTTAACAGATCACCATCAGTTCCTTTGGGCTTTGACATTCCAAAAAGAGTGTAGACAGGAAAAGATACTTCATACTCTCACTTGAAAGTTTTTAGGTGTAAAGCATTCATGCATGTGTCGAAAGAGTAGAGATCAAAGCTTGACAGTAAAGCCACACAGTGTGTGTTTATAGGATATGGTGATGAGAAATTTGGTTACAGGGTATGGGATCCAGTAAAGAAAAAGATAGTCAGAAGTAGAGATGTGGTCTTTCATAAAAAAAAAAAAAAAAACATAGCAAATCTTAAAAAAAAATGAGAAGACTACACGAATTATTGTTGAGTGTGATATTTCAACACCGATAGAGATTTCACAGGAAAGAGCCATAGATGGTGGAAATGAGCAAGAAATAAAACTTGGGATATGAATGAGCCAGCCACAGTTGGTAATGAGCCAGATGCAATTAGTTTTGAGCAGGGAGAGCAATCCTCTCTACCTGAAAGTGTTGAACAGGGGGAGCTACCTTTGGCATCAAGTGATGTATAGTCTCAGCCCAGGAGATCTACTAGAGAGCGTAAGTTATGTACCAGGTATCCAAGTTCAGATTTTATTTTAGTTACCAGTGAAAGGGAGTCAGAAAGTTTTCAAGATGTGTAGGCTACTCCAGATAGAGAGCACTGGTTAAAAGCAATGAAAGAAGAGATGGAGTCATTGCGAAAGAATGGTACTATGATCTTGTTAAACTTTCAACAGGGAAGAGGCCATTAAAGAATAAATGGGTGTTCAAGTTGAAAAAAGATGATGATAAACTAGTGAGGTACAAAGCTCGATTGGTAGTAAAAAGTTTTTCTCAAAAATCAGGCATCGATTTTGATGAGATTTTTGCTCCAGTTGTAAAGATGAGTTCTATTCTAGTGGTACTGAGATTAGCAGTTAGTTTGAATCTTAAGCTTGAGCAACTTGATGTTAAAATTACATTTTTGCATGGTGATTTACAGGAGGACATTTATATAAATCAGCCTAAGGGTTTTAAAGTGAAAGAGAAAGAGCACTTAGTTTGCAAATTAAAGAAAAGCTTGTATGACTTGAAACAAGCTCCGCAACAGTGGTACAAGAAGTTTGATTCTTTTATAGTGAGTCATAGCTATAAAAAAATAGCAGCGGATTCTTGTATGTATGTTAAACAATTCCCTAATGGTAACTTCATTATCCTATTATTATATGTTGATGATATGTTGATTGTAAGACAAGATGCTAGTATAGTTTACAGGTTGAAAGAACAATTGTCTAAGTCCTTTGATATGAAGGATTTAGGTCCAGCAAAGCAGATTCTTGGTATGGACATTATCTGAGATAGAAGAGCTGAAAAGCTGTGGTTGTCACAGGAAAAGTATGTTGAACGAGTGCTTGGTAGATTCAACATACAACATGCTAAATCAATTAGCAGTCCACTTGTCAACCATTTTCATCTAAGTAAGAAATCTTGTCTAGTGTCTAAAGAAGAGCAACTAGTTATGTATAGTACTCCTTATTCTTCTGCAGTCGGTTCTTTAATGTATCTTATGATTTGTACAAGGCTTGACATTGCTCATACAGTTGGTGTAGTGAGCAGATTTTTTTCTAATCCGAGAAAGGTTCACTGAGAAGCAGTGAAATGGATTTTTATATATTTGAGGGGTACCTCAAAAATGTCCTTGACTTATAGAGTTTCACAACCAATTCTAGAAGGGTTTACTAATGTTGACATAGCAGGCAATCTTGATGGTAGAAAATCTACTTCAGGGTATTTATTCACTTTTGTAAGAGGAGCTATATCTTGGCAATCTAAGTTGCAGAAGTGTGTTGCTTTGTCAACTACAGAGGCTGAGTATATTGTAGTAATCGAAGTATGTAAAGAAATGCTTTAGATGAAACATTTTCTTCTTGAATTGGGGTTGAATCAGAAAGAGTATGTGGTATTTTGTGATAGCCAAAGTGCTTTAGATTTGAGTAAAAATACCATGTACCATGCTAGAACAAAGCACATTAATGTTAGATATCATTGGTTACGTTCAGTGATTGAAGAATAGCAGATGCTATTGAAGAAAGTCCATACTGATAAGAATGTAGCAGATATGTTGACTAAGATACTTCTCAGGGAAAAGCTTGAGCTTTGCAGTAACTTGGACAGAATGAGTTCCCTGGCCAAGGTAAGTTTCAAATGAAACTGCTATGGTGATGAATCTCCTCCTAATGGGGCTGAAGGGGGAGATTGTTAAAAAAATGGGGTCCAGCCTCGTGTAAGTGGTTTTGGATCAAGTAAAGGCCATGGGCCTTGATCTTTCATTTTACACAGAGCCCTAGCTACTTAATAAAAAAAAGATGGGGTTACTTTAAGTGTGTGTCGAAAACTAAGTAGAGAAAGAAGAAAAGCCAGAAAAAGCAGAGAGAAAAATGAGAAAGGAGAGTTGGTTGAACGGAAGTCGATCCATGGTCCGATTGAGATGGAACCTTGTCAGGAGGTTTATGATTCAAAGTTCTACATTCTGAACGGTGAAGATCGGGTTTAAAGCTCTCTAGGAACAAATCCAAGGTATATTTGTTGAGTCACTTATTTGGTGAGATTTCTCCAATTGTTTCTCTAGTTGTTGATTAGCTCTAGTTTTAGCTAGAGAAGAACTTTGTATACCTATTATTTGATAGTGAAGATTTTTTTGGTAGTCCGTGATTTTTTTTTCCTTTACACTGAAGGATTTTTCACGTAAATCTTGATATGCTTTATTTTTCCTGTATTTTTTATTATTGATTATTATCTATTGCTTTTGTATTATTGTGATTATTGCTTCAGGCGCAACAATGCTCGAGGATATTAGCTACTTTTATTCTTGTTTCCGTTGAGTGTAGCAGCAGGGAAGGGAGCTTAGTTTCGTGTGTTATCTGTTCTTTATTTTAAAGATTCCGTCACCCTTTTGTTTCGTTTTGGGTGAGTGTTCGGAGTTCTACATCCGGTGGTTTGTATCACCAACTCCATATGAATAAAACTTTGACCTTGCAAAAAAAAAAAAAAAACACATATTTCTAAGATATATTAAAAAATGAGACAATTTTTTAACCTTATTAATGGACCAGAATTTAAAAAATTACGCTATCAGTATGCGAAAACAACCTCTTTATGTAATATACATTCCTTTATTGTTGTTTTTAGTACAAAGATAAATACCACAAACCCCCGGCCACATCACTGGCAACCCTGAGCCCGGCAAAGTGACAATTTATTTATTGATACTTGAAAAGCCTATTACATTTATTTTTAGACATATATATATATATATAATAGCTTTTGGTCCTTAAATATTTCCTGATCACTTTCTTGAATTTTTTTGTTCTTTTAGTCTTCAGTGATTGCCTCATATATCCCTTTAGCAGCTTTATCAGCTAGAACATCCGTTAAACCAAATCCGAAAACCGTTCCAGCAAATTGATTGCTCATTGCATCCCCCACTTTACATCGTGTTGCAAAGTCCTCACAATTGTTAAATAAAAAGTTTTATTTCTTTCCGAAGTTTTGGTCTTTGAGGTAACCAAATGCTGTCTTCAAAACCTGATCCACCGGCCTGCTGGGGTTAAACACTGCAAGTTCCGCTCCTCTTGAAACACAACTTCAAGTAAGGGACATTATATTCATAGAATAGAGTGACTGACCTTCCAGGAAGCACTCGAGGCAGGTTATAACAAGTCCTATTCTTTGAGAGCACTGACCACATCTTTTGCATGGGGGGTTACTGGTGGATTTGCCAACTCCCAGGAAGTGAATAACCGCATCGTCTATTTCTTTTTCTTCGTTTCTCGAGTTGGTCACAGTCGCTTTCCCTACGTATATGCCTGCAGCCATGAAATTAGGGAACCTTATGTCTATATATATGTTTAGGAACATTTCGTGATTTTAGAAAATGTGCTATGAACTTTGATTTTAGGCAATAAATTTAGATTCTTTGCTTACACAACAGAAAATTTAGATACAAACACATGCCGAAAATTAATATGGTTTGGCCCTCATGGCCTATTGCATCCATAGAATCGTTAAATTTTAGACGAACATCTAACTTAAAATCAATTTGGATAAATGAGATTATCTTTCCCATACTCAATTGTACACATAGTTTTCACCCAAACAGGGTTGAGGAATGAATATATAATATATGGTTGGGATTTGATTACAAATTATTAGTTGTTTGAAAATGAAATCAAGGTCCATCTAGCAGTTGCCGCAAACATTCAAGTTGGACCACACTACTTGGTTCTTCCTCCCCATGTGAAAAAGAAAAAAAGAAACGGAAACTGAGAAAAAAAATTAATTACATGGATAGAAGACTATACCATGGTGAAAATAGAGGTATAGACAGCAATCAGAATAGATGTGGTCACCAGGCCTGAGGGAATCGCGTCTCACTGGCATCTTAGTTTCTCTTTTCTTTTGGGTTGAGCTTAAGTTGGCTACTTCGTAATAATCCCAGCTCATTTATAGATGGAAATGATATCCAAAGCGGCTGAGAAGTAACGAAGAATCATAAAAAGGTAGCAACCCAACACAATATTGTAGAAAAGAATCCTTTTTTTTTGTTGTAGTATCAATTAGTTGTGAAGAGGGGCTGATCAACCCTTTGAGGTAGAGTGTTTATGGATACTCTTAAAAATTGAAAAATAAAAAAAATTTGAAAACAAAGATTCTCTGATACCCCAAAATTTAGTTCTAAAAATTCTTTTTATTGAAAAAATTAGTAAATCCATCAAACAGTTTTTATACATGTCATAAGCATACACTTTTAGAAAAAAAAATTCTAGATTCGTCAATGATGGTAGGATCGATGCCCCGTCCATTGGGTGTATACATTCACTCAAATTCCCATTCTTTCGCAAAGCTTTTTCTTTTTTAGGGAGAAACCCAGAGGGAGGATTAGGGAATCAAACAAATTAAGTAATTAAGAAGAAAATGTTATTATCTTAAGAAGCGGTCGACCGACTATTAGTGGTACAATGAATTTCATATTTCGTGTGAATTCTTAACTTATTTCTTAATTCAAATGGTTCAACCACATCTTTCGAGAACTAAATTCACACAATTATAATTTAAAATGCAACACCCGCAAATTCTCTTTTTTTAATTATTCTTTAGGCTTTGATCTCTTTTTTATTAAAAAAATAAAAGTATGCATTTACTTTTAAATCATTATTGAAAAAAAAAAAGTAATTTGTATAACCCTTTTGACGCTCTTAATCAATATTGAAGAAAGTTTGAGTTCAAGACGATGGAAGGTAAGAGGTCCAAACCTCTTCAAACGTGTTCCACGCATTCACTTTTAATCTTCAAGTTCGAGTTGTCTATTTTCTACTTTGGAATTGATACTTTATTATTAGCCATAGATATATAGAACCCAAGTCGAAAGTGGAGATCATCAAATAAAGATAAGACGGAAAAAGGTTCGAATGCCAGATAAAAACTTGGTTTCAAGAATCACTATATAAATCTATAATTTTAGTGGTGTACGTGACGCCTTATAATTTTAGTGCATGTATTCTACATGAAACAATTATCCTATATATATGGCGTTGGAATTAATGCTTGCAGATGCTTAGTTTAGTGAAGTCATTATCAGTCCCAATTAACTTTCTTGTCTGCCCAATATATGCTTGCTGTTCGTCATTGGCAAATTCTACATGAGGCCTTATCGCACAAATCAAGAATCTAACCCGAATTAAACAATTATAATCAGAGGTAAGGAAGATGGACATAGAATTAAAGAAATTTCAAAAATATTGTACTGGCTCAACCCTCCGGTTAGGCTACTGCATATGACAAAATCTAATATGTTTAGCTTGTTATTGTAGACAATCTTTTGTGTCCGGACCCATTGAGGTCCGGCTCAATTGGACCCATCAATGTTCGGGCCCAGTTGGCCCATTTGAGTCCGGACCTAAGTGGATAGCTTATTTATTATTACTATTATTATTACTTTTATTTTTTTCTTGTTTCCTTTTTCTATTTTCCTGTTTTACTTTTTTTTTTTATTTCAATCCACACGTACACAGAGTGAATCATGATTAGGATCCCTTGGTCAAATTCAATCAATAATTGCTAGAATTTTGGACCTAAAATCTTATCTAGACAAAATGCAATCTCAGGATTCAAGCTTGGGATTAATTTTGTCCGTTTCCTAAAATTATTGTTAAGACTGCCTATAAATTAGACTAACTTCTACAGAAGGAACACACAAAAGCACAAAAAATTTGGAAAGAACTGTGAAAAAATTTTGGAAAATACTAGGCAAAAAGGGTTCTAACAGTTCAATTTTGGGTTCTAGAGTTCAATTTGGAATTGTAGGATCGGTTTTAGGTTTCTGGATTAGGATTAGGATTAGGGCTTAAGACGATTCTGGGAGTAATCTGGACAAAATTTGGAGAAATTTGAAAAAAATTTGAAGAAATCTAGGTTTTCTGAGTTTTTTTGGGTTTTTAGGGAAGAACATGAATTTTTTGATAAATTTTTCGATGAGCGTTTGAAGTTTCCGATAAGATTCCGATGAGATTCTAGAATCCAACTAGATTTCCAGAAATTGGTAGGTTCCGGTTGAATTTTCTAACAACTTTTTTAGAAACTAGTGAAATTTCAATCCCCGATTGAAGTTTTCGGTGGGCAGCTCTAGAGAGAAGACAGAAAAAAGTTAGAGTAGAGACAGAAGGAACGAAAGGCTTCTGAAGAAAAACGCTGAAGCTTAGCTTTTATATGGCAACTAAACGATGTCATTTCGGATAAGCTAGGATCTGCGCGTAGACCCCGTGACCTACGTGTTGACCCACACCTTGACCGACCCAATCGCAGTTTTTCTTTTTTTTCATTTTATTTTTATTTTTTGATTTTATTTATTTTTTTTACCTATTTTCCTATTTTCTAGTTTTTAAAAAAACAAAACAAAACAAAAGTTACTTTTGTCACCTTTATTTCCAAAAGAAAAAGAAAAAATTAAAAAAGAAAAAATCAAGTAAAAAAAAGAAAAAAATAATGCTAAAAAAAAGAAAAAATGATACATAAATAAATAAATAAATAAAATCATTTCAATAAAAAAATATATATTTTTAAATAAACAAAAATAATTTTCATCATCTAAACTATTGGATGATTGCTTTGAAATGAGTCTTACCAAACTATTGGGAGGCTGCACTAATTCTTTTAAATAAAAGTTAATAAATCCGACAACAAAGCCTTTTCAGAGAGAAACACTAGTCTCCATGAATACCTCTGAGAAGATTGAATTATCTTAAATTACTACCAAACTATTGGGACAATTTTAAAGTTAATTTTTAATATTAAATTATTTGATAAATCATCAAAATGATCAAGGCTTAAATAATTTGAAATCAAACTGGTATCATCATTTGAATAGGCATTGTAGGGATACTACAACCTTCTCTATGCGTAACCGACTCCCGAACCTAACATCTGTTTTACAGATTGGATTCAATCAGGTGGCCAATCACACCTAGACAAAAAAGATTGGTGACGATCCATGTCTAACGGTAAGTCCACGGATCTATATGTCGTGATAGTTTGACGACTCCGCTAAAGACAATTGAGAGTCAAGCCAGTAAATAATTTCTTATTATCCAAGCCTTGCTTAATAAGTTCGAAATTATTTTATGCCTTCTTATTGCTTATATCGACTTTATTATTTGTTTTCCTTGTGTATACCTACTTATTTATTTACTTGATTATTTAATTATTATATATACATGTCATGCATTTGCATAACATAAACCCTCCACCCAACCTCCACCTTTAGGAAAAAGTAAAGTACCTATACCCTCGTGAGATTTCATGTCTCCATATGGGCCTACAAAATACTCCCACTCAGATTGAGCCCTTTCTACTTATAGCCTATAATGGGTGAGGATTGACATGCCTTACTAGTCTGTAATAGATAGTGATATAGGGAACAAGTTGAGGGCCTTTTAGAATTAACCCAAACCGTATATAGTCAACCTTAAAAACCCAACCATAGATAGAGCCTTGTCTTCTCACCCTTTGTAAAATCCAAAATTCTAGGTCATATTGTTGTCTTAATTGCTATGTTTACTATATGAAATAATTAACTAACCTTTTTGTCTTCTTTATTTCATTTCTTCCACATTCATGAACATTTTCACAAATTGCATAATATTTTTACCTCAAAGCTATTTCAACAAAAACCCTCATGGATTACATAGAACTTCAAGTTTGTGCATCATCTATGTTGTTCAAATGTGACTCTCCTATAAAGGTGAGGATGGAATTAAAAAAGAGATAGCTAGAATAAAAAGACTATTTGCCACTTGGTCATGTCCCTACGCTATCAAGAGAAGTTTGCCTATTCCTCAAACATAATGATCTAAAATGCCTATTAGATATGTGGAATGGTATGACCCCTTCAAGGTAGGAAGCTTTTTGTGATAAGTTTAGGCACATTGCATATCTCATGTCAATGGAGATTGACTACTCACTTATCAGGATGATGGTACAATTTTTGGATCCTTCCTACCGATGTTTCATTTTTAATGAGGTTAATCTAGTACCAACAATATAAGAGTATTCAACTCTGGTGGGTATGTATCTATTATATCCAGACAGAATATACATGAAGAAACACAAATCAGGAAGTTGCAAAAAGCTGGGTCAAATGCTAGGAGTGGGAAAAAAGACTATAGATTCATACATTCGAGAGAAAGGAGATCACAAGGGTATTTCATGAGAGGTTCTCCAGGATTTCATTATCAAGCATCCAGATGATGATCAGGGAATGAATGCATTTGCTTTAATCATATATGGGTTGGTCATTTTTCCTAAGGTCTTAGGACACATTGAGATAGAAGTGGTGGATCTATTTGAGCAGATTGAAAAGGGGTGTAATCCTTCACCAGCTATCTTGACAGAAACTATCAAATCTCTAAATTTTTGTAAGCAGATGGACAGAGCACGTTTCACGGGCTGTTTACCCTTATTATATGTATGGATCAAAAGTCATTTTGAATGCAAGAAAAGTGCTTTTACCAAACTTTATTTCTACACTTGAAATCCGATTAGAGAATTTTGCCAGAGCACCTGACCAGAAGCAAAGACTCGAAAGGAATGGAAATATCTACTACAAAGGCTCACGACTGGTCAGGTAAAATGGTTAGCTCTATGGATGAATAGGAAACCTATGTTGTATCAATGTGAATATGAGACAGGGGTTCCACTTTTAAACCTATGAAGGTCAACAAGTTATGCACCATTGATGGTAAGGAGACAGCATAAAACTAAACAATTTACTCTTATGACCTGTAAGCTTGGTCAGTTTGACTACTCATATGGGGAGCCCAAAACTTACATGATTAAAACCTGAAAGAAGCCCAAGAGAGTAAGCCTAGGGCCATTCACTAATCGAGTCACTCAGGGGTATCTAATTTGGAGAAATAAAAGGGGTCAGGAGATTACATCTATACCTCAGGATCATCACTTATTAGTGGGCCAAAAGTCGGACAATAAGCTTTTTAAGTTAGAGCATGAAATGAAAAAGAAGAAACTAAAGTAAGAAATTTTGAAACTACAAAAAGAAAATGACCAAAGGTAGAACAAAGCAAAAAAATAAAAAATCCAAGTCCACAGGATTTTCAAGGAGTACAGTAAGGCCCAAAAAATTATTAAAAAATGGGATAATGCCCTTAAAGAGCTTAAAAAGCTACAACAAGAGCATAAAAGGTTACGCATACAGGTATAAGCCAAAGAAATAAACAACACAAAGCTGGTTCGTGAAAATGAAGAGCTAAAAAAAGAGTGTGACTAAATAGAAAATGCTTTCATGGAGATTGAACAAGAGAATCAATGGTTTCAGACTACATCTAACTCTAACATCAAAGTTGAATGAACAAAAAAATCATGTTAGAATCCTCACAGAAAGGCACAAAGAGCTATCTTATCAGGTATGGTGCAACAAAAGAAAAGGGTTAGAAAGATAGAGGTACATAAAGCACCTCATCGCTCAGATAGGCAAGGCTATGATCAAAGCAAGAGAGATGGCGAAAAAGGTTGAGACATTAAAAGCTTCAATTACACCAGCAGGAAAGCATGGACAGAAGCTATTGAACTTCATTAAGGAAACTAAATACCAATATAAGCAAGTTAGGCATTTTTATAGAGAAGCACTATTAGGTTTGATATAAATAGACTCTTGTGGAATAAATGAAAGTTTTCTTTTGTTAAATTTCTTTTAAAGGGAAAATATGTTCTTTTTTCCTCTTTTCTTTTCTTTTTCATGCATTTGCATCATGCTCATTCATTTATTCATAACATTATCATTGAATTTTTAATTATGGTACTAATATGCAAGAATAGCTACACATCAATACAATACTTGGGCTCGAGCTAGAAAGATGAAACAAAACAATACAAGCCCCCTTGAAAGGATAAAAAAAGCCCAAGAGGCACTAGAGGAAAAGTTTAGCCAAATTCTAAAGGTCCTAAAAAAGGTAAATAGAGGGAAATCAATGGAAAAAGATACTTTATAAGAAGCTACTAACTCAGCATATCCTCTAAGCTTCGGTCCACAACAAAATTAAATCGCACCACTCTTCCAATCTAAATAGGCAACTTTTCCAAAATACAACTACCTAAGAATGACCTATACACCAGGTCATGAAAATGTCCGAAGTTATAATAATCATGTCTTTGCTAAAAAGGCAGCTGAGCCCATTCAACTCCCTACTGTAAATGAAGTAAATGAGAAAGAAAAGACACAGATAACTATGCCTTTGGAGAATTCTAAAACTGATCAGGCCATGAACAAGCTCGAGGAAAGATTGTGGGCTATTGAAGGAATTGATTTTTACAATTCCATGGATGCAGTGGGACTTTGCCTAGTACCAGATGTGGTGATGCCACTAAAGTTTAAAGTATCAGAGTTTGATAAGTATGACGATACCAAGTGTCCTATCACGCATATCACCATGTACTGTCGTAAAATAAACACATGTTAGTAATGAGAAGTTGCTTATGCATGTCTTTCAAGATAGTTTAATTGGGTCTGTAATAAGATGGTATGTCCAGTTAGATGGGACCCGAATAAAGATATGAAAAGATTTGACCCGATCTTTCATCAATCAATATCACCATATTATCGATATGGCTCTGGACTGCCCTTCTTTGCAAGCAATAGAAAAGAAAACATCCGAATCTTTCAAGCAATATGCCCAAAAATGGCGGGGTGTAACTGCTCAAGTACAACCTCCCTTAACAAAAAAAAAAACTATTATGCTATTTATGAGCACTCTAAAATTACCCTATTATGAAAAGATGATCGAAAATACGATTAAAAATTTTATTGATATAGTGATTTCATGAGAGATTATTGAAAACGCTATTAAAAATGGTAAGCTTGAAGGAAGTGAGTTTTCTAAAAAAGTACCTAAGAAAGAGGAAAATGAGACTCTAGCTGTGAGTCTTGAAAAGCAGTAATTCAGAAGTTACTCTCGATCTACCTACCCTACATACCATCACACAGTGAACCATACCTCTGCATCTATTCGACATCTTATCCATCTTCTCTAAGATCTCTTGCCTACCTGGTCAGTACTACAAGTAATACTAGGAAAACATGAATCAGAGAAAGACCCACTTTTGATTCTATACCCATAAGCTATACAGAGTTATATCAAGAACTTTACAAGAATCATCTAATTGCTCATGTCCTTACTAAACAACCCAAACCTTCTTATCCCAAATGGTATGATGTCACCACCCATTACGACTACCATTATAGAGTAACAGGTCATTCTACTGAAAATTACCTTTAAAATAAAAATTACAGCATCTGATTAAATAGGGACTGATAAGTTTCGATACCGGTGAGAGCTCAACACCTAATTTTAGTAGGAATCTCTTTGCCTAATCATACAGTCAATGCCCTGGACAAAGATAAAAGGCATGCAAAAAAAAGGGTATAAGAGATTAAAATGCCATTTAACCAACTCTACGATGTCTTATATGAAGTTGGACTGATACAACCAGTGGCTCCATTCACACATGGGAGGATGCATCCCCAATCAAAGGTGTAGGTATCACAGTGCAGCTCCAGGACATTCTATTGAAAAATATCGATAATTTCACCAGGATGTGCAAAAATTAATAAACTCTTACTAGATAAAGTTATATGAGAAATCATGAGCCTCAAAAAATATTGTGGTGGCTATGACAGATAGATGGGTGCCAAAACCTATCACTATACGTTGTAAGGAGAAGCCACAATCAACTGGGAGTAAGTTTGTTCCCAAACCAGTAGCTTTCAAAGTCCTCCACCCATTTTCTTATAAAGATAATAAAGCTATGCCCTGAAGATATGAATGTGAGGGGATGACTCAAGGGCAGCAAAAGTTAAGAGCCAAAACTACCAATATAACAGGACTAAGGGCATAACTAGAAGTAAAAGATGTTATACTCTAGAGACTTTGAAAAAAGCAGAAAAGGAAAAAAAAAAAAAAAAGCAAACTAAATTAGAGATCCCAAAAAAGGATACTCCAAAGTCCGTACCTAAAAAAAAAACTTATGAGTTTTTGAAGCTAGTCAAGCATAGTGAGTATTCTGTAGTGGAGCAATTGAATAAGATGCCAGCTAGAATTTCTATATTATCACTTCTCCTGAACTTTGAACCACATTGCAACGCTTTGTTAAAGGTATTAAATCATGCTTATATGGGTCATAATGTATCTGTAAAATATGTGAATCACTTGACAGGGAATCTAATGATGCCACATCACATCTCTTTCGGCGATGATGAGATTCCACCGAAAGGTAAAAAGAATACTAAGACATTACACATCACTGTCAAGTGTAAAGGCCACATAGTAGCTAAAGTCTTTATTAATAATGAATCTGCTATTAATGTCATGCCGGTTTTCACTCTAGTTAAGCTACTCTTTGATATGTCTCATATCCAAAATAGTCAAATGGTGGCCCGAACATTTGATAGGACTAAGCAAAAAGTCTTAGGAAACGTTGAACTGCTCATCCAGATTAGACCATGAGTCTTCAATATAAAATTTCAGATCATGGATATATCCCCATCATATAGCTGCTTATTGGGAAAATCATGGATCCATAAAGCAGGGGATGTCCCTTCTTCATTGCACCAAAAAATCAAATTCAATGTAGAAAGGCAATTGGTGATTGTGGCCAGGGAAGAATATTTGCTATGACCTAACCCATAAATGCCCTATACGTCAAAACAACAAAAGAATCATTGAAGTGTTTGTACAGATCTTTTGAACCTATTAATGCAGTAAGCGAAGGGTTCAAATTCAATTGAATTGTGATCAGATTCTTAACAAGGGTTAGAGTATCAGGTTCGGCCTAAGAAAAAACTCGCAAGGGATAAGGGAGATTCCTAAGATTGAAGATTATAGTTGCAGATCTGAATTGGGTTATGAAACAGAAGAAATATAGAACAATAGCAGAAAGGCAAAAAAAGAATCCATGGTCTTTCCCTATTTGAATGAAACCTTTATTCCTGGAGGATACATGCACTAGAGAGCTGAAGAGTACATAAAAAAAGAACTAACATGGGAAAAAGCTTTTGCTAAGCTATCCATTCATATGGTGGATGATGAAAGCCAAGATAAGGAAACCTGGGTTTACCCATACCCGTCAGGATATGAATTACAAAATTGGAGGGTTATCCAAATGCCTATTGTTTCTTATTTTCCTTTAATGTCCCCAAATAAATGTGAAGGTAATCATGACAACGATCTAAGATTTAGCTTTGAAAATTCAATTAATACTGATGAACTTGATACTAAAAAAGATTCTGAATATTACACTTTAACTTCGGATTTAATTAGGCTAATTGAACAGGAAGATATATCTATCGAGCCTCATCAAAAGGTTGTTGAACTAATCAATTTGGGTGATGCCAAAAACAAGAAAGAAGTCAAGATTGGTACTTCATTCTTAGTTGTTGACCGCCAGTGATTAGAGGAGTTGCTCCGGGAGTTTGTTGATGTATTTACCTAGTCTTACCAAGATATGCTTGGACTAAGTACCAAAATAGTGAAACATAGGCTACCATTGAAGCCAGAATGCAAATCGGTTAGCAAAAGCTAAGAAAAATGAAATCGAAGATGCTGTTCAAAATTAAAGAGGAAGTTAAAAAGTAATTTGATGCAGACTTTTTGTAAGTGACCAAATATCCTGAATGGGTGGCTAATATAGTACTTATCTCAAAAAAAAGATAAAAATATACGGATGCGTGTAGATTATAGACATTTGAACAAAACTAGCCATAAAAATAATTTTTTATTACCTCATTGATACTTTAGTGGATAATACAACCCGACATTCGATATTCTCTTTCATTGATAGATTCTCTAGCTATAATCAGATAAACATAACTCCAAACTACATGAAAAAAATCATTTTTATCATATGAGGAACTTTTTGTTACAAGGTCATGCCTTTTGGATTAAAAAATACTGGGACAACCTATCAAAGGGCCATGGTAACACTTTTTCATGATATGATACACAAAGAGATTGAGATGTACGAAAATTATATGATTACGAAATCCAGAAAGGGAGAAAATCATGCATTTAACCTTAGAAAATTATTTGAAAGGTTAAAAAAGTTTCAACTCAAATTGAATCCAACCAAATGTACATTCGGAGCCAAGTCAGAGAAATTGTTAGGATTTATAGTTAGTGAAAGAAGAATAGAAGTGGATCCAAACAAAATTCAGGCTATTCAAAATTTATCTCCACTAAGCACACAAAAAGAGGGTTGAGGTTTCTTGGGCAAATTGAACTATATATCCCGATTCATTTCTCAACTCACTCTTAAATGTGACCACATTTTCAAACTCCTTCGAAAGAATAATCCTAAAGAATGGAATGAACAATGCCAAAAAACTTTCAATAAAATTAAGCAATACTTATCAACCCTCTCATATTAGCACCCCATGTTTCGAGAAAACCATTGATCCTATACATAATGGTATATGAAGGCTCAATAGGATGTGTGATGAGACAACAAGATGAATCCAACAAGAAAGAAAAAGTTATTTATTACCTGAGCAAGAAATTTATGGAGTATAAGTCCAAGTATTCATCATTAGAAAAAATGTGTTATGCTTTGACTTGGACAACTAAAAGACTCAAGTAATACATGCTCTACCACACAACTTGGCTCATAGCTAAACTGCATCCCATTAAATACATCTTCGAGAAACCATCACTACCAGAAAGAATCGCAAGATGGTAAATAATGCTCTCCGAATAGGACATAGTATATGTGAACTAAAAAGTAATCAAAAGAAGTGTCATTGCTGAATTCTTGACAAACAAGGCCGTTAATGATTATGAGCCCATGAAGCTTAATTTTTTAGATAAGGAATTAATGGTCATCTCAAAATTAAAAGAAGATGATGATAAGGAAAAAACATGACAGATATATTTCGATGGGGCCACTAATGCCATGGGGCATGGGATTGGAGTAGTTTTGATATCTCCAATGGAGCACTACTATCCTGTTACAGCAAGATTGAATTTTAATTGCACCAATAATGTAACTGAGTATGAGACTTGTGTCATGGGACTACATGCTACTTTAGACAGAAAAATTGAAACATTAAAAGTGTTTAGGGATTCAACTTTAGTCATTTATCCATTGAAAAGCGAATGGGAAACAAAGGATTCCAAACTCATCCCTTATCATAAATACATTTTAAAGTTGTACAGATAGTTTAAAATAATTCAGTTTGAACACTTGCCTTGGAAAGAAAATTAAATTGCAGATACATTGGCTACCTTAACCGTAATGGTACAAATTGATGACACTACAAAGATTTAACCTATCAAATTGGATATCAAAGATATGCCAATACATTATGCCAACTTGGAAAAGGAGAAAGATGGCCGCTTTTGGTATTATGATATTATGCGATATTTAAAGAATCAGTAGTATCTAGATCAAGCAACAAAAAATGATAAGAGAATCTTGAGAATGTTAGCTATAGGATTCTTCCTAGACAGAGAAATTTTATACAAACGAAGTAAGAACCAAGTGTTATTACGCTGTGTAGGCACTTCTGGGGCCAAAAATATTATTGAGGAAGTTCACAATGGCACATGTGGAGCACATGCAAATGGGCACATGATGGCAAGACAGGTTATGCGAACAAGATATTACTAGTTGACAATAAAAAAAGATTACATCGATTATGCTCGAAAATGCTATAAATGTCAGATTTATGCTGACAAAATTCATGCTCAACCCAGTGTTTTGCATGTCATAGCACCACTTTGGCCATTTTCTATGTGAAGGATGAATATCATTGGACCTATCACACCAAAAGCCTCAAACGAAAATAGATTCATTTTTGTGATGATTGATTATTTCACTAAACAGGTCGAAGCTTCTTCTTTCACAACCGTGACTAGATCCATGGTTTGTAAATTCATCAAAAGGAAAATAATCTACAAATATGGGCTCCCAGAAAGAATTATCCCAGACAATGCAAAGAATTTGAATAGCAAGATGATGCAAGAAGTATGTGTTCAATTCAAAATCAAACACCATAATTCAGCTTCATATCGTGCAAAAATGAATGGGCCAGTAAAAGCTGCAAATAAAAACATCAAAAGGATTCTTAAAAAGATGATTGAAACATACAAGGATTGGCACGAGAAATTACCTTTTGCTCTACAAGCATATCAAACTTCTGTGCGCACCTCTACTAGAGCAACTCTTTTTTCCTTGGTTTATGATATGGAAGTTGTGTTGCCAGTAAAAGCAAAAATCCCATCTCTAAGGGTCCTAAAAGAAATGGGATTAAAAAAAGCTGAATGGATTCATGAGCACTATGAGCAATTAAACTTTATTGAGGAGAAGAGATTGATAGCACTATGCGATGGCCAATTGTACCAAAGGAGAATGATAAAAGCTTATGACAAAAAGGTCAAATCTCATCAGTTTCGAAAAAAAAAATTGGTGTTGAAAAAAATACTTCCAAGACCCCGAATTGAAAAGGACCATATATGGTAAAAAAAACATTTTCGGGAGAAACTTTAATCTTGTTAGAAATGGATGGAGATGAACTTCCTGGTTCTATCAATTCTGACGCATTAAAAAAGTATTTTGTTTGATTCCAAAACAAAAAAAAACTCAAAAAAAGAGTTCAAATCGAAAACCCGAAAGGGTGATTTGAATCCAAAAACATAAAAAAAAAGAAAAAAGAGTTTAAGTTGAAAACCCAAAATGACAACTTAGATCCAAAGAAAGAGGTTCGGATTGAAACTCTTGAATTGGCATCACTTAGGAAGGCACACCAGGGATAGTAAATTCCAAAAAGCTTTGAAGTGTTAGAGCATCAAGTTATGATTAAGTTTTTGAAGGAGATCCCAGATTTGTTATCATGGTTATCTAATCATTTATCTTGGGGCATTGCTACCCGAAATAGTTACTCCTAAATACTCTCATTTTATATCTATACCATCATTTGTAATTTATTGTTTATCCAAATAAATGAAAGCTATCTTATTATTCTCTTAGTCCTATACATTGCCTTTTTTCTTTATACCTTGGCATGAATGAAAAAAATGCATAACTTGCAGCCTTGCACTTTGAAATTGGGATAGTGATTAATAACTGAACAAAATCGTAAGAAGTTGTGTGTTGCCTCGAAGAATTAAAGGAGATAAAGGCAAATGATGAATGCCTCCACAAAAAAAGGGAAATTGACTTTCATGACTTTTTTGGGATAAACATTTAGGCTAATGAAAGATGGTTTCTTTGCTAAAGATGAGCCTCCATGTTGATGAAAAATAATTTTTTTGCCAAATATGAAAGATGATTTCTTCGCTAAAATGTACAATGAAGATAAATATTCAAGATAATGGAAGATAATTTTTCTGTTAAATGTGTGCAGCAACGAGAATGCAGAAGCCCTAGTACCATAATTGATGTTTCATTTGCAAAAGACATGCACTTGCATTATCTATTCATCTGATCTTGGCTCAGTTTGAATCATTTCTTATGATCTATGGTTCTGTCTCGATTATTTAATTTCAATCTCGATTCAGTCTTGGTCACCTTCCAACTTACGGCATCGTTCCAATCATTTGATCTCAACTTAAGTCAGATCATCTTCATACTCGAGACATCAATCCACTCATTTTTTACATCGACTCGATCTTGATTGCCTCTAGACTCGCGACATTGTCCCAATCATTCGATATCGACTTAGGTCAGATCATCTTCAAAGTCGCAACATCAATCCTTGACTAAGTTTTGGTCACCTTTAGATTTGCAACACCGTCCCCGTCATCCGATCTTGACTTGAGTCAAATCATCTTCAAATTCGCGACATCAGTCTGATCATTTATTTACAACATCGACTCGGTCTTGGTCACCATTAGACTTACGACATCATCCCAGTCATTTGATCACGACATTATCCCAATCACTCGATCTTAGCTCAGGTTAGATCATTTTACTTTCAACTCAAGGTTCACCTCCAGTTGATTTTACTCTCTGATTTGACTTGAACAGAACGAATGTCTAGGTCTTTGCATCACATTTGTTTAACAAAGATATGTAAAGAAAAATAACTGTAGACACGCATTTGTGTCCAAGCCCATTGAGGGCTAGACCCGATTAAGCCCATCAATGTTTGAGCCCAGTTAGGCCTATTTGGGTCCAGACCTAAGTGGATAGCTTATTTTATTTTTATTATTATTTTTTTATTTTATTTTTATTTTTTCTCTTTTCTTTTTTTTGTTTTCCTATTTTACTATTTTTCTTTTTTTTTTTTGTTTCAATCCACTCTTGCACGAAAGAATGAATCATGATTAGGATCCCCTATTTAAATTCAATCAATATTTGCTAGAATTTTTGACCTAAAATCTCATCTAGATAAAATGCAATCCCAGGATTTAAACCTGAGATTAATTATATCCGTTTCTTAAAATCATTGTAATACTGCCTATAAATTAGACTAATTTCTACAAAAGAAACATACATAAACACAAAAAATTTGAAAAGAAAACATATGAAAAAAAATCTAAAAAATACTGGACAAAAAAGGTTCTGAAGTTCAATCTAAAATTGTGAGATTGATTTTAAGTTTCTTGGTTAAGATTAAAGCTTAGGACAATTATGGAAGTAATCTAGGCAAATTTTAAAAAAATCTAAAAAAATTCAAAAAAATATGAGTTTTCTGGTTTTTCTTAATTTTTAAAGAAGAATATAAATTTTTTGATGAATTTTTCAATGCCATTTCAAGTTTTCGATGAGATTCTAACGTGATTCTAAAATCTAACCAGATTTTCAGAAACCAATAGATTTCAATTGAATTTTTCGATAACTTTTTCAAAAACCGATGGAATTCCAATCTTTGATTAAAGTTTTCAATGGACAACTCTAGAGAGAAAGCAGAGAAAAGTTGAAGTAGAGGGAGAAAAAACAAGACTTACGAAAAAAAATGTTAACTTAGCTTTTATATGACAATTGAACGACGTTTCGGATAAACTAAGATCTAAGCGTAAACCTGATAACCCACATGTTAACCCGCACCTTGACCCGACCCAATCGCAAGTTTTTTTTTTTATTTTTTTATTTTATTTTATTTTATTTTTTACCTATTTTCTTATTTTTTGGTTTTATCTTAAAAAAACCAAAAAAAGTTATTTTTGTCATCTTTATTTCCAAAAGAAAAATAAAAAATAAAAAAAAGAAAAAATAATAATGCTAAAAAAAAGAAAAAATGATACATACATACATAAATAAATAAAAATCCTTTCAATAAAAAATAATTTTCATCCTTTAAACTATTGAAAGATTACTTTGAAGTTAACCCTACCAAACTATTAGAAAGCTGCACTAATTATTTTAAATAAAAGTTAATAAATCCGACAATAAAACCTCTTCAAAATGAGATAATAGCCTCTATGAATACTCTCGAAGTGAAAAAATTATCCTAAATTACTACCAAACTATTGGAACAATTTTATGGTTAATTTTTAATATTAAATTATTTGTTAACTAATCAAAATGATCAATACTTGGATAATTTGAAATCAAACTAATACCATCTTTTGGATAGGTGTGAGATGCTACAACCTTCCCATACATAACCAACTCCCGAACCTAAAATTTATTTTGTAGATCGAATTCAATCAATGGACCAATCACACCTAAATAAAAAATACTAGTGACGACTCCCTCTAATCCATGTCTAACAGTAAATCCACGAATTTATACGGTATAACAGTTATAATTCACACATTAAATAGAATACAACCTACAGCAATCCATACTTAATCCAGTTCAGAAATTTTAGCATCAAGACACATCAAACTCAAACAATCTTGCTTAGTACCCGTAGTTTGAACCATAAACAGAGCCATAGCCCCCATTATGGCCTGCATGTCCTGGATTGGATGGTGGCGACGCATATACAGAACTATGAGCCGCATAAGGATTATAAGCTTGGTCTGCTGCCCCACCTGGTTGTGCCTGAGCAGGAGCTGCAGCTTCAGCCATAAAATTCTGCAATATAATATATGCAATATCAGTATTTAACCGAGCCGGATCAATTGATAATAATCAGTAGCTATAGTATTCTACTCAATAAATTGCAACCGATAGTAACCCAAGGAAGCAATGTTCTGACAACCGATAAAACACAAAGCCTTCACATGCACAAAGAGAGAGAGAGAGAGAGAGAGAGAGAGAGAGAGAGAGAGAGAACGAACAAAGTCAGAAGATCATCTAGTGAAAACATTAGCATGATTAACACCAGCTCTATTACACAATTATTCCACTTAGAAAGCTACATAGAAATGAGGTTTCAAAAACATCATTACAAGGGCCTCTCATTGTTTTACTCCCATAAATCATATTAGTGAAAACTCTATCTTATGCAGCCCTCTATGATCATGTATCAGACTGAAACTGGTCAAAACCATCAGAAAACACATAATTTAACATCTATGTTATAAAATGCTTCTTTTCTAGGTAGGACAATAATAGACATGATAGATAGGACCCATGGTAACTATTAGCAGAGGTGTAAAGTCAAATTACAGAGACACTGACCAAGCCTCCAAGCAGGTGGAAATAGCATTAGAAGGAAATCAGCAGCATAAGCAATGAAAAAAAAACATATATACTGTTTCCAATATCTAGCAAATAGAAAAAGAATGACCAAAAAGGTTCAGAAGCCAGGGCAAAGGACATTGCCTGTATCAGTTGCTGAGCAGTTTGAACTTGTGAAGCAGTTCCACTTATTTCGACTGTCATTTCACCAGGAACACCTCTAGTTTCTTGAATGGTGACAGTTGCCCCACTAGCACGTCGAATATAGCTAATACTTGCACCAGCTGTCCCAATAACAGCATCAACATAAGATAGCGGAATTTGCATTTGCTGAGTGACCTGCAAAGAAAAGAAACAGAACATTTTAGGATCCGGTTTGGTCAAGCAAGCCAAGACCATTAACCGACTTAAAACTTTAAAGTAGTATTTGGTATCAATTTGAAGATCACCATGATAATGTAATCACAGATGTGATCTTATCACTCATAATTTAAAATTATTTAATTTCTTTAATAATCATTAATTCATAAAAATTAAAAAACATATATGATATCTCCAAAAAGCAAATATTATTTTATTTTTTTAATTCATAGGAATTTGAAATATCATTTTATTTAAAAGTACGAAAATATCCACGCATATTTCAATAGGTACACAAGTTATGATTTTAATGTTATTTAAAGATAATTTGTAAAATATAATAATATTTTATTTATTTTATAATAAAATATAATTAAATTGTTAAATTAATAAATATATTTATTAATTAGATAAATTATGTAAAAAAAAAAATAAAAACAAATCTATTCAAATCATAATAAAAGAAAAATAAAAAATTATATTATATATAAAACATTAAAAAAAATTAAAAAAAGTACACAAATTATTTCTTAACTTGTTAAAATGAATATTAGTTTGAAAAAATAAAATTTTATAATATAAAATAATTATAATTTTAAGAGGAAGCAAGCTTTTAATTCATATATTAAATAGGTAATATTGACTATTGTTAATTTTAAATATTATTTTATCTCAGTGGTAAAAGTTTTTCACCGTTTTAAATGAGAATTAGATCACCCTCCAGACAATAATCAGATCACTCTCAATGATCCAAAATCAAAATCACTATCATGTAAGATCACCAAGTGCATACCAAATACGATTATCTAATCACTGTGTAATTGACCAAAAAAATCACTTCGTATAGATTACTATGGTTTTTGGAGAGATTACCCCAAACTAAACACTACCTAAAAGATTGGAAACACCTTGTAGTCAGGAGCCTAAAATTAAAATTATGCCAAGTCCAACAATCTCTAAACTAACAACCAAAAAATCTACCAACAGCCAAAAACAAATGGGTAGATCAAAAGATGAGGAAGCATGGATCACTACAATGCAAGAACAAGAGAGGCTTGCTAAAACATCCCCATCCATGCCCTTTCAGGCTGACGCAGGCAACTTACTCCACATGGAATTCTATGCTAAAATTCAACAAACAAGCACTCCCCATGACTTAAACAATCCAAACCAAGAACCAAGGAATCACATTAATAGTAGCTGTATATCAAGCTCCAAAGCATCTTTTTCTCAAGTCGCATGGAAATTAGAGGGTTGGAGAAAAAGGGGCCACCAGGTAAGCAGTGGTATGGAATTACCTGTGTGATCATTGATGATGCAGTCTGTGGATTTGATGATGCATGGGCACCCAATGGCGCTTCTCTTCCATAGGCAGAAATACCCAGATGTGGTTGTTTCTCCATAGAAGGCATATCAGCAGGAGGGTAGTAATTGTCATGTTGCCGTGGAGGTGGCATGTACCGAGGATTGTGTCCAAAACCAGCACCTCCACTAGCATTTGGAGGGACACCTTGAGGTGGACCCCAGGATTGATGAGGTGGCATGTGGTCCATCTGAGGATTAGACATTTGCATCTGGTAGAAACATGTAACAGAATTTCATTACATTCTATACACTAACAGAGGCACAATTAACCGGTAGGTCAACCAAAAAAATAGAAAGCCCGTTACATGCATTCAAATAAATGATTATACTACGGTCCACTAAAACTTCCTAGAGATGACATGCAATTAGTTCCCAACCGCTTGTGACACAGCGCTTCTCCACAACTTCAACCCCCTATCATCTTGAAGACAAAGATTGGAAAGTCTTCGCAACAATTTATTTAACAAAGTAAAAAAGAAAAAAAAGAAATTCAAAAATTATTATGAAAAAATTACCAATCAAAAGCAGAAAAACATACAAATGAAATCCTTGAACAAAAGGATGAGTATTGAGATTATCAACAAAGGATGCAAACCTAAATAACGTTCAAATTATCAGCCATTGGAATAAAAACCTTATTCTTGAATTTGGATAGAAATCAAGACAGTCATATTCTCAACATTATAATTTGATTTGAGAGAACCAGTAACATTATTCACCCACAACTTAATGAAACACACACAAACACACAATCACACATTCACACATTTCACATACAAGGAACAATATTAAATGCTATTAAGATAGACACTTGAAAATAGTTTATGTACATTGATCATAAAACTCTTCCTGCAATATCAACAATTAGATAACTACTACAACCTGAAAAAATGACAAATTTTTCACTCTAAAGGAAAAGAAAAAAAAATGTGAGAAACAAAATCCTGAGAAGAAAACCTGCTCCAAGAACTCTAACAATGCAATTAGAAGATTCTTGAACAGATTTGACAGTTGTTCCTTGTTTTCCAATCAAACTTCCAGCTTGTGATGCAGGGACTAGCAGCCTTGTTGAAACCTTGGTTCCGACAGCTGTAGGTGCGTGAAATGAATCACCTTCCAAACCATCTACAATACGTTTATGGACCCTCAAAAGCCCATCCATAGCAGGGGGAAGAGAAGAATCAGGCTCCTCCTTTGCAGATATCATTACCTGTTGACAAAATAGTAGCATCAGCACAAAGGCTAACATGTTAAGATTCATGGTCCACATGCCCAAATAAAATTGGGAAGAGAAATTAAGAAACTAATAAATACCTCAATTTTATTGCATCCACCAGCAAATAAGGACAAAGAGGTCAAAATATGCCATATCGGATCAGATTCAAGACAATCTATAACATAACATTAAACTCTTTTTGTTCGAAGGAAAAATTACTTGATTTTGTTCAACAATGACAGATTTTTACTAAAATTGTTTTATTTCAGCAGGACTATAACTTTATCTTAGTTGAGTTACTTTTTTCCAACATACTGTCCATGTATCAGTGCAAACTACCAGCCTTGTCTGAAGAAAGGGAACAGACTTATTAACCAAGCTGTTTTAAAATGTTAAATTTTGCAAGTTATTTGGATCATAGATTTTGAATTTTATTAGGAAATATATCATACATGCATATACAATATTATATCATACATGCATATACAATATCCATATTATTGAGAGAGTTTTCACACGACTTTGGGTAAATTTATACCATAATTATCGTAGGCATATGTATGATGGTTACAAATGAGAATTTAAATTTAGCTTGATTTCCAGGGATCTTAGAACACTTTCCACGGGTTCCTTTAAGATTTTCATTTTAGAATCTGAGGCAAGACACCAATCATCCAGGTTCTGAAGTTACCAGAGAGAAAGCGGAGCTTCTTGATATGGTTGTTTGTACAAGATGTGTCCGTTAATTCAGATCAAACTTTCAGCACTTTGAAATGCTCAATGTTGATCCCTGCAATCTGAGACTTTGGTACCTCAAAATTGGAGTATTATTGATGATTGACTCCTTGCCTTAAAATTTGCGAACGAAACCTGCACAGACTCATTCTTGTTATTGCAATAAAGGGAACTGTATTTGTATTTTATTGATTGCTTCTTGTGGCCTTCCTTACTGTCTTCTTCAATTACTCAAATCTTTAAACGATATCATGCCTCAGGAATGTAATTGACTGCCAATGTGTCGAAACTTTAAAAATTGATGAACAATTATTATGTAAGAAAGAATTATATTTATTCAAATTACTGCAATGTGAAGCACATTAAAACTTACAACCATTAATTTAGCACTTCCATTCTTCTTACTATTTATTTAACGTTTTTCTTATATACATTCTTCATAGAATTTATTTAGATTAGAAAGGAATACTTAAAAGCTTAATGTTGCCTTGGTGATGTATATTTAAGATTTCCATTTTTTATTATTTTCATGTTTTCTGGTAGATTAATTAAACCAATATATCATGTACATAAGCAGTCCTAAACTAGATGAGATCTAGCACAAGTCAAAGAGCAGACTTTATTATTTTCTATGGTGAAAATCATTTCCATGTCATTGTACAACTACAATACAACATGGCCTCATTCTGAGCACAAAATAGCAAATAAATGCACATGAAATCTCAAACAAATAAAAAGACAACAGCAAAGTGTCCAACAAGAATCAGAAGATACACAGAAAGAAAAAGCAGGTAAAGAAATCCCCTGCAATGACTGTCTGCTTAAGTTTGCCACTTTGTGAGCAGAATCATTCTTCATAGTATAAGATGATGAAAATGTCCATATCGCTTATAACACGATAGTACAAGTAGACACAAAAAGTGAGCATCAACAAGTAGAACTGGTTCTTCCCTAATAGTCTATTCCCAGAATCAAAGCTAAATATAATATAAGCCAAGAGAAGGTACAAACTTACAGCTCTCTCTGTTGTCCCCGGAGGACCATCAAGTATCTTGATACGAGCTCTGGTCTCCTCAACTATTTTTTTAATGAACTCCCCTTTTCGTCCAATTATACTACCAACCTTCTGTGCAGGAACCAACATCCGGAAAACACTCTCTCCAGGCCATCCAGGCCACTTCTTTTCACCACCTCCAACCACTGCCTTATCTTCATGCTCATGTTTTGGTTGATGTGGCGATTCCTGCTGCAAGTTCTGCTCCTCCAAGTTGTCTTCCGGATTTTCCTCCAAGTTCAAGTTCTGCCCAAAGTCCAAGTTCTGCTCCAAGTTCACATTCTGCTCCAGGTTCAAGTCATACTCCAGGTTTGGATTCTGCTCCAAGTTCTCAGGTTCTTGTGCCTGTTCCTCCTCATGTTCAACAAAGCTTTGATCAACTTCAGCCATATGCATATTGCTGCAGAGAATTAAAAAGGAAAGAAAACAAGAACACATGAAAAATAGTACAATGTAAAACATTTGTTCCAATCTGACTGTTTCTAAAGGTCAATAATAGCACATTGATAATAGCAAATATTTGTGCCAACCTACCATCCCTCAAAACACACACACACAAGTGATAAGCCAACAATATTGATTCTACAAAAGAAAAGAAAACAAACAAAAAACCCCAACTTAACCCAGCAACAGCAAGTAATTGAACTCCAAAAATGCATATAAATAAAATAAAAAAGAACCCACTAATCGGAAAACCTTTAAACACTCAAATCACAGGAGGAAATGAAAAACTATTTAAAAAACCCTAACTTGACCCAGAGAGCAATTCAACTCCAAAAAATTGCATATAATTACAAAAAAAAAAAAAAAGAGAGAGAGAGAGCCTTGAAAAACTCATGAGTAATTCATGAGTTATCCTTTAAAAACTCGAATCAGAAAGAAAAATAAAAGCTTGTAAATAAAATGAACTACAACATAAAACCCTAAAAGCATAGAAATTGATTGAATTTGGAGACTCACATGAGATAAAGAGAGAAGATAAGAGGAGGAAAAAGATGGGTTATTGAAAAATTTTCAAGAAGAGGCAGAGATGGTAAACAAAAGCTGGCTTTTGGCGAGAGAAATGAGACCGGAAAGTTTGTGAAATTATCTTGATTGAGAGAATTTGGGGTATTTCAAAGTTGAGAGCCTTAGAGAAAGTTGAATTTGCATTTTTCACCCCGGGTAAAAACAACCCTGTAATTTGGGCTTCAGTTTTTTGTTTTTGGGCTGAGGCATTCTTCTTTGGTAATAAATTTTTGGGCTTTTCTGTCTTTGGCAAGATGGGTTTTTTATTTTTATTTTTACATTTTGGCTGCAATTTTAATGTTTTTAACAGTCACAGATTGGGATATGGGAAAGGCTGTGATTTAAATATCATATGTGTTGGATGTGATGAACCAAGTTAAAACTCTGGATTCAGCTGCCATTGCATTATTAAAAAAAAAGGATGGAGTTGAGTTGAGTTTCATCCTCACCTCCTTTTAGGAAAAACCTGAGGCAACGCTTTGAGGGAAAAAATCAGAAACAAGCATAATTCTTAAGCCTGTTGCCGTTTTTGTCTTTTTAATTTTAATTAAGTTTGCAATGTCAGAAACATGCCTGGAATTCATGTTAACCAAAGGCTGCAATTTTGATATCAATAAACAAAGCCCAAAGGCCATCCATTAATTTCCATGATATGTTGAAGAGTTGAAGCATAAAGACAAAGAGATAGAATCTGCATTAATCCATTGGCATGAAGTGAACTGACATGTTGCAGCTAGCCTCATTACAGATTTACAATTTACTCGAAACCAAACATATCAAACACCAATTTTTACAATGGTAGGATCATAACCGCTGCATAATTTTCATATGAAAATGGGGATGTACCATGTATACATCTTTTCCTGCTTACTTGTGCAGCTGCATAATTTCATATGTTTGAATTCTCAAAAAATGATCATTAAATTTAGCATAAGCTTTCAATTTACCTAGGTATAAGCCGAAGAATGCGGCTTCACAAATTCCTCATAAGTATCATTCCTATTTGAGCATCATATCAGATCTCGCTATATGCTCTGAACCATCATTGTAGGTGCATATAACTTATGCAAGAAATCAAGAGCTTGACAATATCTAGATTAATTGCACACTAGACTTTTCTTCAATAACCAAAAACTCGATTCAGGGAAAGATTATCTGATTATGATTATTTATTGTGGATACCATTCAATGAGAAATATTCCCTTAAAAACTGCCTAAAAGAGAAAGATTAAACTATGTCGATAGCATTCAATGCAAGCAATGCAAATCTTCTTTTGTCCTAGTAACTTCGGATTTAAGTACTTAAAGGAAACATGATACCCTGACCGGTTGTCTATGACTGAAATAAACATGATTTATTTGTTTGATGATAATGACTATGCAACGTAGCACGATTAAAAATGGCACACCATAACTTGAAATTATGATGCAGGCATACCAAACGAACTCCTCAAAATCTATTGGTTACGGTACTCTGGAATCGGATAGATAGACTGACAGAAGGGGAAATTCTTATCAGAACCTTAAGCAGGTTGCCAATGGTAACCAGGCAATTCGGAAGACTAAATCCAGTCAGTACCTTATTGTAACCTCATGAATACCGGATTCACCTTATCAAATTCATTGTCAGACCCATATTAGAAAATTGTGGACAAAAGCCAAGCCTGGTTTCACAAGCCACATCAAGTTTTTGGTTCCTCTCATTTTCCTGGTATCATGAAACTGCTTGACTCAATAACAGGACACTCAACATACCAGGACATGACCGTATTAAAGATAAGTTGAATTCCTTGTATTTACACAAACAGAGAGAACTATATCTAAAGCATCTCCTACCCAAAGAAGCAAAATTACATTAGCAATGAATATGTGAGCTTGTTAATCTATTTTAAACAACAAGGCCTCATAAATTCAATTAAATCATTTATGGCAATGACAGAAAACAAGAACATCAATATTACTTTGTTGGAATCATGTTGAGGAAGATCAGCCTCTTTGAATTAGGCCTCAGTAAATCAAGCAGACTAATGGCAGAGTAAGTAGTTACTACAGTTTCTTCCTCAATTAAGCATTCAATCATCCATTTTTGTGTAGCTACATTGAAAAAACAAATTCAAAAAGGAACAGTGTAATAACAGAGATGACTCCTCCGCACTCCCTTAGAGAGTAGAGAGAAGCATACAACTGTAACTGCCCATTGTTATGTCATTCTATAAGGCGGTCTCTCTACTCTATTAACTAATTAACAAAGGATTCATGTTTGAATGAATACCTATCTATACTCCTGCTAGGAAGCATTATCAAGGTAGACATATAACAAAGAATCTGAACTTAGAACTACAACAATGAGTATCAATAGTGCTTCACACTGTTGTCATTCCTTGTCTTTGGAAGTAGTCTCTGGTGACATATTGGTCGCATTCATCAGTGAGTCGAACTTTTCAGACTTCCTCAACACAATTTCAATCTGAAAAAGTAAGCAAGGAAAAGTAGAAACAAGACAAAGAAGGAGATCAGAAGGAAGGTACATTAAGTTACCACATCCAGAAGCAAACTATATGTATGGTAAGAATCTAAACCCACCTTGGCCTTTTGGACAACACGTCCTTTGTTCTCGTCCTTCATGCCAACTGTAGATGTCAAAACTTCTGCTTTGTCCCACAAACAAATCAGCATCAAAGTATTCATTCTCATCAAGGATGGAAACCTTTTTTGCGTTAAGAGATGGAGATTCTTACTCTTCTCAATAGCCAGTCCATTATTCTTCAAGATCTCAGCAATTGTGACAACAGTAGTGATTGCTGCAGTAAAAGTTTGAGAAAAATTTTCAGGATGCATTATGGCAATGAATCATTTCAAAACCGATGGACATTGAAGCACCTCAAACAGGTCAAAAGTACCAAAGAACAAAGGGAAAAGAAAAGACTCCTTGTGCTCATAATTTGAGTTGCTTTTCAAGCAGGTACAAAAGTTTATGAAATCAATCATTTGCTATTGGAAAGTTAATGCAAAGACTGAGATAAAGGGTTCATAGTTCACATTTCAAAACAACAAAAATATGAAAGAAGGATTCAGAGAAATGTACCCATGCCCAAGGCAGAAAGCTCAACCTCATCATGCTGTTGAATGTATCTCTGCATCAAAAGAAATCAAAATTAAAACATGTAGCTAGCTTGAATGTTATCATGCATACAGATTGAGTTATAGACAAACTTATGCAAAGATAGAACCGAAAAAAATTGCAAATTAAGAAAATTTATTTGACTTGTGACGAAATTTTATGATTGTTATGTCATCTAGAAAGGATAAGACTCGTCTTTGAACCACCTTGCAATCATGCTATAGTCCCACAGCGATGAGAAAGTGCTGATGACATAAAACTTCACATTTAATATCTTGGGAGTAATGGAAATTTTCAAAATGTGCATCCAGTTAAATCTCATTATCTTATTATCTTTGAAGGTACATCAGATCTATAGCCACAGATGCATTGCAAACATTTAAAAGGATGAAAATATCAAAATAATGCTGTTGAAAGTAAACTAAAAAAGGAGAATCAATTTCAAAATTTTTATTAAAAAAAAGGGAAAAATACATTGTAACGGCAATTCATTGTGAAATTGTACAGTTAAGAAGATCAAATGACACAATAAAGAAGATCCAAATCCACAAACAAAAGAAGCAAAACCAAGATCACTCCAAAACATCATTTTGCATGAAACCTATCAAATAAAAACAAAATCCCATACTTTGGCAAGATTAACGTAGAAAAACAAAGGCTTTTTGGTGTTAGACACTTGAATTCTGTTCTTCTTTCGTGCCTCTCCTTCTCCAGCAGCAGCCACTGCCTCCACAGCCATTTCTGACTATCCCTCTCTCTTTCTTTGTTTAATGCTTCTCAAATTCTTTACTTTCTTTTCACTTCTTGGCGTTTTTATATATTTTTCTCTTTCACTTTCTCACATTTTCCTCTTCTCTTTACGTTCTGTTATGTAGCGGGAAATTTGGGGGGCAGAAAATACCGTTATAGAATGGTGGTTATATAAGGGAGCAGATGGACCAATGAGCATCGAACGCGTGGTGAGATTTTATTGGTTGTAGACTCAGTAAGAGATAAAAACGGATTTTTTAATGAAAAAAAAAAAAACGTATATTTATTTACGGATTAAAATGACCGTTATGTCTCGAACTTGGGTTTGATTTATGGGCCATGACATGTTTCCAAAAATGGGCTTTTAAAAGATAAGAAAATGGTCTTTAAATGATGGGTCATGTCCTACCAATGAAATTATAATAAAGAGGTTTATCATTTATATTTGAAACACTAAATTTAATTTAATTCGTTTATATAATTATTTAATAAAAATTTATCAATGATGTACCAAATCTAATTCAAACTCTAATTCGAGTGAGGTGTGAAACTCATTGAACTTATGGCTTTGCTTCATATTCCATGAGTTTGTACTTTGTAGCTTTTGATGTGATATAGCGATTATGGAAATTCAAGTTTAACTTGACTCCTTGCGTTGTCTTTCCAATTGTATCAACTAAAATTTGGCTCCATCCTAAGCAACGTTAAGGGGGAAATAGATTGCTTTAAAATTAATCCCAAATTAAATGCATATGTGAATAATATTTTTATTTTTTAAATTACGATTAAAGCTTGAATTTGAAAATCGAAACGTTCGATCTTAGTAACAGTGAATTAATATCTTATTGATAACATGGAACTATTTTTTCCAATTAAACAAAACAATAATTGGTAAAGAAATTAAAATATTAAAGCCAAACATGAGAATGCCAAATCTACAAGTAAAAATGTATGCAAAGTCTTAATCATAGACTTCTATATGTAACAAATCAATTGAGGTTCACTAAACAAAATTGAGGGAAGTGATCAAGTTAATATGAAATTGGCTTTCTCTTTTTAATTTGTTAAACAAATTGGATTTTGTTTTCCCCACAAAAGATCACGAAAGCATGCAAAAATTTGTCGGTGATTTTGAAATGGACATTGCTTAAGAATATAATCTGTGGTCTGATAGCTTGAATCCAAAAGCAAAAGAATTGGGTCAAACCGTATCTTGTGAATAGTCATTTTCCCATCAACAGCCATGGAAAAGAAGGAAAAAGTTTCTTCTATAGAAGCAACAAAAACGCGTTGGGGACACCAAATGTTGCATTAATAGAATTTTTTTTTTTTTTTTTTTGGATTTGGGACTCAAAATATTAAAATATTTGTCGGCATTAACGCAAAAACTCAGCTTCCTTTGAATTGTAAGTTCATCAATTATTTCTACTCAATCTCTGAGTTGGATATTCAATGGAGGTAAGGCCTCTTCCATTGTTTCACAAACCCTAATTACTACTATTCACATTGCAAAAACACAAATTAAGGTTTTCAAATAAACATTTTAATTGTAAGTAATGCTTTAAATTCATCAAGTTCAAATTTAGAGATTTAGAGAATGACTTCGCTCTTCATAATTCAATAGGATTTAAGGCACACATGTATAAAAAAAATGGATAAAACCCGAATTAAGATATTATTATTTGTTTGGTACTTACGGATGAATTTTGAAACAATTGAGATCTGTCTTCTGTCATCTTGTAAATTTTCTCTTGTTCATCTCAAATTTAAATTTTAAAACCTCCAAAATAAAATTTTGAATTTTAATCATTAGATCGAAGTATAAGTTATTAGTTACACTAATTATGACAAAACCAAAGAGTATTTTAGTCAACTTGAATGATATTCACCTGCCTTTTTTTTTTTTTTGGTGACTCAGATCTTCTGTTCAAACTAACATGTCATTATATTTGGAACTTGAGTACTCAACTAAATTTTCCCAACCTTCGCAATGATTTTCAGGCAAATTTCTGATTTTAATCATTCAAACATTTCCATGATGATGTGAAACCTTAACCAAGAAGTGCTACACTAATATCTGATTTGAAATCACCTACATTGGAACCTTTAGCATTTAAATCCAGGTTTTTCAGCTTGGTATAAGTCAGCTTCAATTCCTTTTGGTAACTGTAAAGTAACTTTCAAGTAAAAATGACTTTAATATTACAAGCTTCAGATTCATAATTAAATTGGTGTTGGGTACTCGTATATATGCTGCAATATCAAATTGATCCTTGGCCACAAAGCTAAAAAAATTTTGACATGGCTGTGCTTCTGCTCCAAGTTTCACTTCTTGTTGTAGTCTTCTATTGCTTATTTGTGTCCCATGGTTCACGAATTATATCGGCTGTGATTATACAATCATAACATTGCATGGGTTTTGCTTACATGTAAAACCAAAATTTTTATCATAATTAAACACATTAAACCTAAAGCCGAATAATAAATTTGTTCAATCGTGATACTAAACGACTTTAAAATCCTTAATTTTCGTGTTAAACATTGATTTAGATTGCATAATTACATACTTATTTGAAATTATAAGCAATACTATTATTCCTATTACCCATAAGATTTAATGTATATAAAAAAGTAGGGTACATTGTATTAGATCATAAAACCTATATGATCACTTGCAAATAAGATCAGATTGATTGGTTAAGATTTGACTTGTACGAGAAAATTAGGAACTATTAGGTAAAATGTTTTTTCCTCTACAATCCCTACAGTCGTCATATTGCCAACGATTGGGCAGATTCTTCCTTTTCTCTTTTCTTGCAATAGCTTTGAGAAATGTTTGTTATATTATTAGGTAAAATGCTTTTTCATGGCAGCTCAATTTTGTATTATTAGTTCCAAATCAAGTTTCATTTACGACTATTCGTTAGCGTAAATCCTAAATGCATGTCGTAATCTGAAAATTAACAATTTATTTATCTCGAATTTTGTATAAAAAATATATTTTATTTAATAATATTAAAATATGATACGATAGTTTTTTTTTCTTTTCTCCTTGTCATGAGTAAAGAGAGAATCTCTTATTGGAAATGATTAGGACAAAATTTGATGAAGCTTCCTAGCCAAGTGCAATTGTTGTTCCTTCAATTTGATCAAATCAAATTAGCTAAGAGGTCACTAATCATCCTATAAGAGGTTAATTTATTAAACTTCATAAAACCTTGATGTGATCTACTTAATTATGATTGATATTAAAGTTACCTATCTTAATTAATTAAATTATCACTAAAATCAACAAGAATCTTCATCATTAAATATTAGTGAACCAAACTATGTGTTTGGTCCAAAATTAATTAAGTCGGTGATTAAGATTAAATAATTAATGATGGTCTATCAATAACTCTTTTTTTTCAAACTTTAATTTTTTTAGTAAAAATAGACAAGAAATATCATTTGCAAAAGAAAATTTTCCTTTATCATTTGTTACTCTCTTGATTGTTTGGGTTCGAATTCGTTGAAACTATCAATAAATAATTTTTCATGAATTTATTAAATTTAGCATAAATAAATTTACTTAAATCGACTTGAAGAAATCTAAGAATTCCCTTATCGTTCATAAAAAAAAATTTACACTAAGCAAAGTCAGTGCTGATGGCTGCCCATAATATTAATTCCTCTAAATTAGGCTTAATTTACAACTTATCCTTTGATTATCTTTTCACTTTGAACCTAATCATACTCCTTTTTTTCTCCTTTTTTGTTTCAATAGTTTTTACATTAAACTTAAATCTTGGCTCCCAACTACTTGGAGGTTAGCTTTGGAGCTTTGTAAATTTAGTCAAGATAAGACACCTTAGACTAAAATATTCATTCGGGAATTAGATTCTCATACTGGTAATTATAATTAATTATTTGTTACAACTTACGAAAGAGCTATGTGTGCTTTGATCTGTGTCCCATCTGGTATAATTATGCTTTGGTTGTAAGTTTAGTTCCTTAATTTCTTTTCTAACATGACAGTGAGACGTGTTAAAGTGCCATGATTCTCGCCATAAATTAATCTTTTAAGTTAGTTGTAATATTTGGTATAATAGTGCTTTGTTGTTATATTAGGCTTTAATCTTGATAAATCAAAAGGATTATTATAACTATGTATTATTATATAAAAACTGTTTGTTTTAGCAAACAATATATAAGAACATATCAAAAGACCATGATTAATATGTGATCAAACTTAAACAATATAAAGTATTTTTATAACTTTTTTTTTAATTTTTATCTTATATATTTAGGTAATTATTTTATAAATATATATTAATATATATTTTTGAAGAAAAATATATTAATTCTAATTAATCTAAAATAATAATTTATACTATTTAATAAAAAAATTATTTACTAACTATATATATAAATATTGATAGAGTACGAGTACAAGATAAGTATTATATTACCCATCTCATTCTCATATGCAATAAAAATTTACAATTATATTATTTTTTATTTTCATATTCATAATATAATATCAATCTTCATCTCCATTCGGATAAAAAATTAAATTACCCATTAAATATAAATATGATTGATATCGTTAGAAGATAACACATTTTTCATTCGCACTATCGTTTCTAAATGACATAAAACCTTTCTTAATTACCGATCGGATTAGAAGATTTTGTATTTCAAAATTTATGATTTACCCATTGTATTTGGATCAAAACTCCAATGATCAAGCGATATAAAATCTTAATTTAGTTAGGTTTGATAGTTTTGAATAAAATGCTAGACTTTTATGAAAATAGCCTCATTTCTAGCAAGCTCGTCAAAATTATTTTCTTTACATATGAAATAATTAGAACTTTTGTTGCTTGTAAATATATTTTGAAATAATGGAATCACAATTCAATCATATTTTTTATATTACTATATAATCTAGTAATCAATGAATATAGATTTATATAATTTATATTCTCTTTTTTTGCATTACTATCATTATCAATAATCAATAGAAAGTTTAACTAAATTAACCTAAGAAAATTAAGTATAACCTAATTTTATGTCCTTTTTCCTTTTATGGAACCCACCTTATCATGAGCCAACTTCATTTGTCTTCCCCTTTTTTAAGTAAGAGAAAACAATGGCTTTGGCTTTAATTAGATCCTTATCACATCATATAAATAAACAAAATTCCAAACAAAATATAGACCCTAAATCTTGGTTTGAATTTGGTCCATACAATTGCTCCCACATCTACATGAACCCCACTTTCTCTTCTCTCACCTAAGGGCACAAGAAATTAAGAGAAAGGAAATGGGCAATTTGGTCCCTCCATGTCTGCCCAAAAAAGCTCCATTTTTCTTCACTTTCATAAATTTTTGCCGCCAATTGCTCCTTGCACGTCTAGCATAAATTAACTCCATCGAACTCGTTACGTTTGTTCAACCCATTGGATCTTTTCTTTCCCTTTTTTTTTTTTCTTTGGAAGGTTGAACCAAATGTTGTAACACTAGACTTTGGTCCCCCCTTCATTGTTGTGATAATGATGGGGATATGGGATCATATACTCTTTAGAAAGGTGCCCAAAATTTTCAAAATTGGTATGCTTGAATCACATTTCAGGACTCATGAGCATTGGCCAATTGAGGAAGGAAACTATTAAAGTCTGATTAGGTATTTGTGCCGTGCCGAACACGCATTTCAAAATAATGTATGTATGGATTATTATTTAATACATCGATTGACTTGAGTGACATGTTTAATGGAATTTATTAATTTTAATTTATAATTAATTATATTATATGAGAAAAATATAAATCTTTATGTAAATACCATTATACAAGTCAAGCTACACTTTTTGTTTTGAAAAAAGTTATATAGGGTGATTGCCTTCCTCAACTAAAGCTATACAAGAAAAAGTTCTACTTGGGTCCTAAGTACTAATACCCTTAGGTACTATTTTTTTTTTTCATAAAAAAGATTGTAATCTAATAATAGAATTGAATTTTAAATTATTGTTTATTATTTTTAAAAATAATTAATGAAATAATTAGATTAAATTTTGGATTCAATTATATCGTAAATTATAATAATATATACTTTTGAATTTCACCAAGAATGGTTCCGAATTTTTATTAATTCCTAGCTGACAAATAAATTGTGTTAAGTAATTATGAAAAAACTAGTTAACAGTAATTTTGATGGTTGTATCCCATGATTAAGATGATCCAATTTCAAAAGAAGGTGGTGGGAAGCAGCTGAAAATTGTCTAAAAGAAACCGCTTGAATCATTTTGACTTTTGGATGAAACCTTGAAAAGTGAGAATATTCAAAAGAATAGACAAAAGTTCCCTTCTTTTCTACATTCCAAAATCAAAGTTTCAAATAAGAACTCAGCTCAAAACCATTGAATTTTTTTCCTCCAATTAAATATATCAATTTTAAAATAATATATTATAAATTATAACATGAAAATAGCAGAAAAAAATGTAAAATTTTAATAAAAAATATATAGTTTATACATATTTTTAATATATTATCACGAATTATAATATAATAATTTTTATATTTTATACATATTTATTAAAAAATAAATACTATAAAATATATATTACCAAATTTACCTCCGACCAACCTCAAATTATGATCAAGAATCTTCCAAACAATTGCCCTTACATTAAATAAATGAATAAATAAATAAAGAACTAAAGAAAAAGTTGATAGACAGCTTTGGGTCTTTCTTTCTCTGAACGTGTGAACCACATTGTAACCAAACCTATGCAAAATCAATTCAAGCATAAAATGGGTGCAGCATTTCGTACATACTCTTTTGTCTTCGCCAAAAAAACATCAAACAAACTTTTTTAAACATAGTTTTTGACATCACTATAAAAGAATGAATTAACAACACTTCATCTCTATTGTCATTAAAAAATAAGTAATGAATTGAATTTGGGTTTGACTTGTTTTAGTAATTAGCTTTACCTTTTTATTATTAATTAAAATTATAAATAAATAATCAATGACTTAATCAAATAATTAAATTGATAAAAATTAAATATTTCATTTATAAATTTATGTTCGAGTTCACTATCAATAACCCTTTTTTAACGATTGATCTGCTACATATCCTACTTGAAATAAGATAGTTTCTCCTTGTGTAAACTTTCACAAAAAAATTATAAATAAATAAGTGGGCTTTAATATTCTTTTTAAGTTAAATGACATTGATGACTTTTTAAAAAAAGAGTGTTGCTAAATGTGTCTCCAATTTTTTATTTTATATCTCAAATTTTTAATTTTTTTAAGTAAAATTATTTAATTTTTTTTTTCATAATTTTATGAAATTTTTAAATTTTCAAAAATAATTTTTTAAAAATTTATATGATTTTTTAGAAATAGATTTTTAAAAAATTATAAATTTTTTCAAAAATAGATTTTTGAAAAGTTATAAAATTTTTCAAAAATTTATTTTCAAACAAATTTATAATATTTAGAAAATTCATTTTAAAAAAATTATATGATTTTTGAATTTTATTTTTGAAAAAAATTTATAATTTTTTTGAAAATTTATTTTCAAAATTTTGTGTAAAAAATAATTAATTAATTTCATTTGTAAAAAATTTAGGAAGTGAAAAAAAAAAAAATGCATTTAGCAACACTCTTCTTAAAAAAAAAAAGAAAATAACAAGAAAATAAGTGATTTTACAGTTAGACCCATCATATAAACCTTTTGTCAGAAAAATGGTTTGGTTGACTAGCTCTACCCAGCTAGTTGAGATAAGACTAGATTTTGACGCATTAAATTAGATGCTTTTCACACGCATTCACAGCCCCTCTCTTGGTTAGCTTTCATTTCAAACATAGGTGAAAATTTTTAGTTCACTCACGAATTTGGTACCGCCAAATTAAATTGTTCATGAGTTTCATAATTTCTAGATACAAAGTTTAAAATTGTACATAAAGGACATAGCTGGCTACTATATATTAATTAAGGTAAATAGTAACAAAATATCGAATGACCTTATTTTCACTGATATTTTGATTTCTTCGTCGTAAGTATTAATCATTATAATTAAATACGATTGACATATAATTAATATGCTATTGAAGCTTTTTTAATAAAAAAAATTTAGAGATAAGAAATTATAAATGTTAAAATTTGAATTATAAATATATTAAATTTATATTTTAGAAATTGATTGTAAATGTAAGATGATTTTAAATTAAATTTATACATTTTTTTATAAGAAATTTTTTGCATAAAGTTAAAATAAAAATTTCAATAAATATTTTTTTCATCTTAAATTAATAATTATTTTGAACTTCAATTAAATTAAATTTATAAAAAAAATAAATTTTCTTAACATATATATTTTTTAATTCACGTGATTCAAAATTAATATCTTATTAAATATCATTTGTGAACTTATTAATAACACCTAAAAAAAAAAAAATAAAAGGACTCGTGAATCATGAGTAAAACTGTACAAAAATAAATGATGTATGTCTGGTCTATTTTGGAGAAATAAAAGAGATCTATCCCATCTTTCAATGCTTGGGAATTTATATTTCTCTCATTTTTTTAGGGATAAGGAGGAATTTTACCACAAGCAAAATTAATCTAATTTAGGATAAAAAAAAAAACCAATATCCAAATTGCCTTAAAATCTATTAACAACATTCTTTTGAATAATTTTTTTTTTTTGGTTGCAAAAAAGGGTTAATATCCTTACAAAAAAAAAGAAAAAATGACTGAGATCGAACTCATTTTTATATGACTTTTAATCTATCTCTTTTAACTATTAAATTAAGAGGGAAAAGTTAAAATTTGAATAGTTCAAATAAAGTATTTCATAGCTATGGGATATATTTGCATATAAGAGGTTAAAGCTGCCGGATCGAGACCTTACAATACACATCATGCATGAGCCTGCGTAAAACATTAGGAATAAAGTAATTAAAGACTTAAAGTTAAGGCCAAAATATTTTTTAAAAAAATGAATTGTTTTATTTTTTAAATAAGTCTTTATCTTTTTATTATATCTAAATAATTTTTCATTATTTAATTTATATCCAAATAAATTTTTACTTGAGTTCAAATAAGTCTAATTTAAATATTATTTATATTAAAAATTTATTTAGATATAAATTAAAATTTAAGATATTATTCAAATATAATTAAAAATAAAAAATTTATTTAAACACAAATTAAAATTTAAGAATTTATTTAAATAAAATGAATAGTTGATTTGATAATTAGATTTAAAATTTCTTAAGAAAAAAATTGAAAATTGATATAAAGGGTAATGCACATGAAACTATTATTATAATTTCACTGTCCACCTTCCCTCTTTTACTAGCACCTTTGGCTCCATAATTCCATCCTATTGTGTCAACTTGAATTCAAAATCTACCGCTTTACAACTTTTTCCCACCTTCCAAACAACCCCTTTTACTGTCAAAATTGTTTTCAAAGCACCAAAAAATAATAATAAAATTCTGCCATGAAGGCAGTGTTTTATGTGAACATTGGCATCATGGGTACCACCACAACAAACTTTAATATTTTAAAAAATAATAAGCTCAAAATTAATTTATTTGGTTCATATATTATTTTTAATGTGTCATCTAATAAAGTTTTATTTAAATTTCAATATTTATAATTTTTTTTATTCTTAAACTATGATATTTTTTATAAAAAAAATTCAATTAAATTGAATCAATGAGCCTCTATTTTTTTAACATTCTCCAACCGGAATTCCTATCAAAGTTCCTTTCAATAATTAAAATTAATTTGCTTAACTTTAAATTCAAATTTCATTGTCCTACAATGCAAGCCCAAGTTATAAAACCCTTAAAAAAATAAATAAACAACATAAAACCCAAATAAATTTCGTAAAAGAAAACCAAAAAAAAAAAAAAAAGTAATTATTCAATGGAGGGCAATATGGTCAGATAAAGAATTGTCACTTTTTAGGAGTCTCCGACAAATAAATAGCCTTTGAAAGAAGATCAGGTTGACTGTAGAATGTTTGAACAGAACAAATAAATAAATAAATAAAAGAAAAGAAAAAATATTTTTTATTTGGTCAAAAATTTTGAAAATATTTAAAATAAAATATTTTTTAAGATTTGAAGACTTTGGACGTTTTCCGTCACGGTGTCAACCACCGTAAACCCCATGTCGGTTATACTCCACTATTGTTACTGTCCTAAAAAGTTTGATCCGTTAGTTAATGCCGTTAAAATTGTCTCACATAAATCAAATACTATGATAAGACAATAATAAAAAAAAATTTAAATGAATTTTGTTAGATAAGATTGAGCCATAAAACATGGCAAAAATAGTATTATATTTAGAAAATTATCTAAAAATTTTTATCAATTAAAAGATTGTTACCTATTATTAGAGTATATCTAAAAATATATAATAAATAATATTTTAATTTCGTTTGTAAAATTTAAAAAATTTAATGATTATGTATTAAATAATAAATTTATTATATTTTTTTTTCTTTTCTGCTAGATAACTTATGGTTGAAAATATTATAGTATGTTTTTAGGAAGTAAAGCATGATTATCATGGTATTGTTTCAAACAACATTGTTGTTGGAATTTTGGACAAACAAATATGATTAAAATGACTAAAGTAATTAGGTTATTTTAACACCTTCTCTTTTTTTTTTTCCTTCTTAAAACATCATTTATTGCTCCTTTCTTTTTTTTTAATGACGAAAATATATTTTTATTGGTGATAATATTATCTTAGTATGAAAAAAAAACTTTACATTTTTCCTTCTTTTAAGAGAGAAAATTTTTTTTTGAACCCTAACTCTTTAACGTGATTCATACACCTCTCGTTGAATCAAATTCCCTATGCTACTTTCGCTTAATTTTTCTTTCGTGTGGTAGTTAATGGTGGAGGAAACTTGGTAGTTAATGGTGAACGAAACTGGAAAGTGACATCTCTTTCAATAAGATTATTTTTTGGTTGGGGGAATAGATTTGATTAAAGATATTAAAATGCAAAGCACATTAATCAAATAGAATAGGTGTTGATGTGCAAATTATTGTAGCATATATACAAGTACAATGTTATTGTCATTGATTATATATACATTTTAGAATTATAATTTACTCGATTCTTTTAAAAAAAAATTGGACCATTTATCGATCAAATATAAATAAAACTATTAAAATCCAAATCCTTTATGATATCACCTAATGAAGGCTTTGTTATTTTATTGGATCATATAAAAAACCTAAGGTCCCAATACTTAGTTGAGCTACAACATTACATGTTCAAGCATTGATGAAGAATCAAAATTTGGCACAACAAGACATACATTATTGAGATGATCAAGTTTAATAAAATCAAAGCTTTAATTCTCTCTAATAAAGTAGGGAATCAAAATGGTTGGGAAGACATTTTAGTATGTTGTTCATTCACAATTTTTCTCTTTCCATGTTAAAAACATGATCAATTGTGCAATTTTCTTTTTGGGTTTTAGTTATTTAAAAAAAAAAGTGTTAGACCAAACTAAGATTAATAAATTGAAATAGCAACAACATATGTACATTAATTTTATTTATTTGTATTATTAATGTACTTTTATATTACTTATTCTTCAATCTGCCTAGAGAATTATTGTAGTGTTTTTTAACTAGTATGAAATTAATGGGTACAAATAATAAAAACAAATGATTATTATTCTATATGTGAAGTTCTTAAATTTGAAAAAATACAGTTACAATGTTTCACACATGTTTATTTAGTTATTATATTGAATTTTTTAAATATGACATAACATATCCATCTCAAGCTTTTAATAAGCTAATTTATGGTGATAATCTTACAAAAAATTATTATTATTATTATTAGATTAATATTTTTTGTTTTAAGACTTTTGGATATCTAATAGTTACTTTAGATATCGATTATTTCAGAGTTAAATCGAGTTGGATCCCATAAGAAAAGATAAACTTTATTAACGTCTATTTTTTTCATTCACAATACTCGAAACTAAGATTTTATTTATAAAGAACTAGCTCCTTATTATTTAGACTAATAGATGTTAGTATTTACAAAGATTAATATTGACCTTATAAAATTTTTCTCTTTTTATTAATTGAATTAATCTTTAAGAATAAGAATTTTTTTTCTATATGCACTAGGTATAATTTTTAGATCCGTACAAACAACATTAAATTGTTGAATAATTTATTTTATATATGTATTATATTAATTTTAAAAAAATAGTAATGAGTGGATAAAAAAATTAATAAATCAAGAAAAACTAAGAATTAATACTGAAAAATATTATTAAAATAAATTAAAATTTAATTTAATTCAATGATATATATTTTTAAAATAATTTATATTTAATAAATTTAAAATTCAAAATTTAACGCTAATGTATATTTTTTCTTATGCATGCTTTGTTAAAAAGAAGTAACGCCGTGAAAGAGCAAAAGTTTGGCGTTAAAATTAAAAACTGAAAAAACTGTCTCCTATAAATAACCAGCAACTCAGCATTGCAAAGGGCAAAAAAAAAAAAAAAAAAAAAAACAGCTCTCAAAGCTTGAGAGCTAAATAAAAGGAAAATCAAAGAAAACACTTCGTCTATTATTATGACAAACTAAAATAAAGGACAGTGAGAAGAGAGAGAAACTGTAAAGAAAGAAAAGAAGAAGAAGAGAGAAGAAAAGGGTTTCAAGATCTTGTCAGATCAAGCTAGAAAAAACGGTAAGGGAAAATATATATTTATTAATATCAAAGTTCTTATCTTCTTTTTTTGTTTTGGGTTTTGGGTTTTTAACGTAAGCAATGTGGTTTGATCTGTTTAATTGATTTTTCTCGTTGCTGTCTTCTTCAAAGTATTTTGCTTCTTTCTCATCATGTTTTCTGTTTTTCTTTTTTTAAATGTTAGCTCATTTAAAGGTACGGTTTTGGGGGGGGGGTTGTGTTGTTTTATGTGAATGTTTGCGCATAAATGAAGAGTTTTGGTAAATTTCTCATTTTCTCTTTGTCCATCTGGGATTTTTTCAATTCTGGGTTTTCTCAGTTTGGTCTAAAAGTGTTGGATTTGTGGAAATTTTTATGCTCTCTTAAGCTAAATGTAAAGTCTTTTTCTTTTTCTTTGTTAGGTTTGTTTTATGTTCATATTTGCCAAGAAATGAGAAGTCTTTCTAAAGCTTTCTTTTTTCCTTTGGTTTTTGATTTCTGAGTTTTCTTATTTTAGTGTAAAAGTTTTGGATTTTTAAATATTTTTTTGGCTTTCTCGTATTTTTGCTCCGCTTGATTCTTTTTTAATTTTTGGGTTCTTTAATTTCTGGTTGCTAAATTAAATAAACAAATTTTTTGGTTAATTTGTCTTCTCTTTTTGTTGTATCTTTGAATGAAGTTGAGTGTTTTGTTTCCTTAATATTATTTTGATTTATAACCTAACCTGAAAGATTATGCTTTTTTTTTCCTTTTTTTCCTGCAGTGGGCTTCATACATCTTCATTTTCTCTTTTCATTCAAAAAGAAGAGCTTTTGTTTCTTTTTCTTTGCTATCTTTTCCTTTTTGCGTTTTACTTGTTATAATTATATGTGAAGGAAACATCTTTGCATACTAAAGTAGAGTCAAATTCTCTGTAATTTGTATTTGAAGGTTCCATTTCATGGGAACTTCGAAATGCTTCCATAAATCCTCTTCAGGATCCTTCTTTGGAGAATACCCTGGTCACCTTTTGTATCCCAAAGTTGAAACAAAGTGAAAGTATTGCAAGGCTTGGAAAAGAAAAGGGATTCTTTGGGAATAAAAGATTTTTTTAATCACTTGATGTGCATGTTGTGGCTGTTGGAAAGCTTCCCATTAAGAGGAGACAAAATTAGATAACACTGAATGTAATGTAATTACTATTCAATCTTAGCTAGGATTGAATGTTTTAGCTTAGATGCGGAATTCATACTGCAGATCATGTGCGGATCTACATGAAAAATAGGTTTTATTTGATATGTGGGTTTTCAGTACGGGGTTATATTTGAAACTTGTTTCAAATCTCTTATAATCATGTAGTACTTGACATTCTCAGTGTGGTTGTTTTGGCAACTTGAAATTGCCTGCTACGGTTGGTTTTCAGTGTCATGTATCTTGTTAAGCTTAATATGTTTGGCAGTGGTCACTTTGTTTGAGATTTAAGTGCATGAAACATCTGATGCATATTGACACAATATAGAATGAATTATCCGTTTAGTTTTTTTCCTTTCTTCTCTTTTCCTGTAGTTTCTTTATATATTTTAGCAAGTGAATGAATTTTTTACTTATCTGAGCTAAAAGATTTCCATTTTCATAGCATTCTGATGCTCAACTTGTTTTTCATGCAGTGTGATGGGGAGGGAACTCACAGATGTACACATGGACAATAAGCCAAATGGTGTGTTGAATTCAAATGGTAATCCAAGAGTTTCAGAAGGCACTGAGTCAAATAACTATGAGGTCAAGGAATGCACTGCAGAAAACTCAGTCGCTGAGAATGGTCATGACAAGCAAGATGTGCTGGGTGTTAAAAGCACAAATTTTGGTACTGACATCCCTGAAGGGAAAAGTGAAAAAGCTGAAGATCAGAAGTCCACTGACAATAAGAAGCTAAGCACCACTGCATCAAAATCCACTGGTGCTAGAAATACTCATGCTTATCACACTATCTCCAAAACTGGTGCAAATGGCACAGCAAATGTTAACTCTACACCCTCCCTTACTGCTACAAAGGATTTAGAGGTAACTCCAATTCTTGAGTAAGGGTTAAATTTCTGATCCAGTGAATATAATATGGACTTTTGGTTGACTTGGACCTGGTCCAATTTATTTGAGATTTAGTTTGGTTAAGACACTCAGATTGGCAATGTTCTATGTAAGAGGCCTGACCTGTTGATGTGCACTCAAATTAGGGCCTTTCACATTTTTTAGCTGCGTTAGGAGATTTCCAAATATGGCAATAGTGAATTTTCTGAAAGGAAATTTAGCAATAATGTGGAATTTTCTTTCGTATTCTTATCTGTGGTTTACATTCATTTTGACATGCATGTGGAAATAATATACAACAGGTGATATTTTTCTTGCTTTGCTTTTAAAGCATGTTCCACTGCCAGTTTTATTCATCTGTCTAAACTATTCTAATTGTTTGGTTTGTGATCATTGATGTTACTTAATAATTGATATATGCCTGGTGGTGATCTTTTAGATTTTTCCATTTCTTTCAGCGAAACTCTCTAATGACTCCTCTGATGTCAAGGAAGCCATTGCTGACTTATGACGGGAAGCATCCTGATGAAGAAGATAATTGGTCTGTCACTTCCTCGTATCCTCTCTTTGGGTTAAGAGGTCAAGACATGATGCTACGGGCCTGTTCATAGCAGTTTTTTTTTTTTTTTAATTATTATTGAGGGACTTCTCTACCCAAACACTATACCCGTATTTCACTCTTCTATTTGTCAACTCTTTTATTATGGAAGGGTTTTTGGTAGTGTAATTGGTTTTTATTGTTTTAAAGTTTCCTTAGCTTTATCTAGTACTGCTGCATCTGTTCGAACTGCTAGATCGAGGGTAACTATTGGAACTGCTCCAACTTTTAGAAGTGCTGATCGTGCTGAGAAACGGAGGGAGGTACATTCTTCATCCAAACAATTGATATTTGAATTTTATTTGATACTTTTTGCAGTCATTTGTTTTTCCCCTCATTTCATTTTCAAGTTATCCTAACTATAATATTCTTTTTCTCAATCCAGTTTTACCAGAAGTTAGAGCAAAAACACCAAGCTCTGGAGAAAGAGAGAAGCCAGTGTGAGGCCAGGACCAAGGTTCACTGCATTTAAAATATCTCTTATTTATATTTGTGCTAGAGTCAGTCTGCTTGGACCATTTGATAATTTCGATAATTAAAAAAATAGGCCCTGTTGCTGTCTTGCAGGAAGAGCAAGAAGCAGCCCTTAAGCAACTTAGAAAGAGCTTGGTTGTCAAAGCAAATCCAGTACCTAGTTTCTACTATGAAGGACCTCCACCGAAGGTCGAACTGAAGAAGGTATTCTGTTGAATCTTTTCTCCTTGTTTTTCTATGAGTCCTTGAAGTCCCAAGCTGGGAAAATATTTCCCTGTTGGGATTAATTGACAGGATGAAAATAAAAAACATAGAATGGACAAAAATGAACATGCTTAATTCATTTTGGATGTCAATGATTTGGGCTTTTACATGTTGGTGACAAGGAATTAATGTGTGCTGTGTAAACCACCAGAAGGCTTAAAATTAGTGCTTCTAAAGTTGCCAATACAGGCTAAACCCAGATACACCATTACCAATTGAAGAAGGGCTTCTGCTGAGGCATATCAACTTTCTATACAGGAATCCTGAATGATAAAAATACATCTGACATATACCCCTTTGAACAAAAAGCTTTATATGTTTCATGCAGCTTTGATGGGTAATGAAACATTTCTTTCTTGCTTTTATTTCATTTCAGCTGCCATTGACTAGGCCAAAATCACCAAATCTTACCCGGAGAAAGAGCTGCGGTGATGCTATCCACTTGTCTCTGGATGAAAAGGCAAAAGCTTGCTGCCGGACTCACCGCCACAGCTTAGGTAACCATAGGGAACGATTCACTACTGCAAATGAGGTCAAAAGTAAGGGTCAGGTCAGTGGACAGAGCAGTAATGGAGCTGGCAAGGTGAAAGATCGAGCAAAACAGGTAAAAGAGGTGACAGAAGCTGCTCCTACTACAATCACCGAGCAGAGCAATGCTAACATCATTGTTCAGTCATGAACATCTGGTTTTTACTAACTCTTAAGTGGGGAAATGGTCTCGAATTTCGGTAGTGCAATATGTTTCTTTTTTGCTGTAATTTGTATTGACGTGCATTGTATATGTTTTGTAAGTTATATTGTTACAGATATTGTTATATATAAAAGAGTTATTGATTCTAACGTGGACCAATTGACTTGTTTTCATTTGATATTACTCTTTATAATGGACTGTAATGTTCTTTTCTTCATCTAAATTTTTATAATAGGTTTGTTAGCCATAACAATCTCCCGGAAAGTATTATGAGCAGGAAAGTGTGCCCCTGATCATGAATAAAGGCATTTAGCTGCAAGGGAAAATCAGGGTTTTGTCAAGCAAGGATAGTTCTGAAACTTTTTGGTCTTCTATATGTATTTTTGATGGCCGAGTTGGACAAGGAATCACAATATATGGAGATACACAACATGGTAGAAATCTCTTTACCCCTAGAAGGCAAACAAGCTTTGAGTTAATTGGACTTGTTTCTGCAATGCAATAAATCATTGGATCCATTGAGTATGAATGCTCTATAAAATACTCCCCCAAAGGGACAACTTTGGTACTTCCAAAAGCACTCTTTTTTCGTAACCCGTATAAATGGACGAGGAAAAAAAGGTGTATTTCAATGTGATTTTTGCTATTTATCTCTTTTTTTAAAATTTATTTTTGATTTTTGTTTTTTCATTCCTTATTTAAAAATGAAAAGTAAATGGCAAATGCATCTGAGTCAAGTGTTAAGACTACATATTTTCATAGAATTCATGAGTTAAAAAACAAGAAAAAGGGTTACACAGACACTTACATTTACTTCCAACAATAGAATAGGGGAAGACACTAAAAAAGTGGTTAGTTGTCCCTCCCTCCAAAAACAAAATCCTATGGCCTTTTCAATTCTCTCCATTTTTTCTTCACCATTTATCTTCCCTCTCAAAACCCCAAAACCTTTTAAACCCCAAAAACATCGAACCATAACTTGCTGTTCACAAGAACCAAAAAGACCCTCCAAAAACCCACAAAGACCCACTTCCAGAAACAGGAAAAGAACGCCATATGGAACCTCTAGGAGGTCAATTCTCAAGAAAACATTCACTCAAGAGCAGGTCAAATTCACTGCAGGTGTTTCAGCTGATCCTCACGTGGGGATTATTGGTGGAGGAATGGCTGGTCTTATTTGTGCTTTGAACTTGGAGAAAAGAGGTGTTAAGTCGACTGTTTTTGACACGGTTGGTTCTTTTGGTTACTTTTTGTGGTTCTATGATTTGGGTTTTGATGTGGGTTATTGTTGTTCTTTAAGGTAGTTTTAGCACTGGACAAAAGAAGATTTTTATGTGATTTTTTTAAAAAAAGCTGCATATGGTGAATGGAATTTTTTATTTTTTATTTTTATTTTTTGGGTTTTACTTTTAGAATGCATGTCATGAGTTTGGAGTTGTCCAGTTATCTTTATAATGAATATTTGTCTCTGAATTTCTTGTCATGTGGTAGAAATTGAAAATGCTTCTTTTTGTTTGTGGATTCATTGGGAGCACTCTTTGAAGTTTGAACAGATTTAATTGCTGTGTTTTTCTAACTTCCCAACTCAAGATTGTTTTGGTGCTAAAAATTTTTGGTTTTTTATTTTATTTTATTTTATTGGCCTCTTAAATATTGTTCTTCGGATAAGAGAAGCTGTTCGAGTGTTCAATGAATTTAAATTGAGACTTAGGCATGCCTAGTTATGATAAATTTTGTGTTGCGCTTACAATGTTCTTGTAGATTTTCCCTCCAATTTAATGTAATTCAACCCCTAGATTTTCCCCATTACTCTTTTTCATTTTAATGCTCAATAGTTTAGTTAGGGGAGGGTAAGTGTTAGAATTATAGGAGTTCAATCATTCGCACTGAACCCTATAATGCAGTTTGGAGGATTGAAATTAATGTGGTTTCTTGTTATTTTTTCCATTAAAGGGAATGCATGGTTTGGGAGGAAGAATGGGAACTAGAGTCATTGATCCTCAACAACTTATATTTGATCATGCTGCTCAGTTGTTTACTGTGAGTGATTCTAGGTTTGCTGAGCTAGTTGAATATTGGTTGGAGAAAGGTTTGGTTCGACAATGGCAAGGTTTAGTTGGTCTGCTTGAATTGGGTGGTCAGTTTGTGCCTCTTCCTTCATCAGCCCCAAGGTTCATAGGTGTTAAAGGAATGCGCCCTTTAGCAGATTCGTTACTTTCTGAGGTGGTTACCTTGATTTTCTTTCCTGCCCCTTTTTGTGATTTTTATACAGCATTTTTATTAGTTAAAAGGAAAGGTCAAATTTTGTTAAAACAAATGAAATAATTATTTTCTTGAGGGGTGCTTGTCGTTATTGGACAATGTTGTCTCAGGTGGTTAATTGGGTTGACATTTTAACAGTGGTTATAGCTGAGTAGAGTTGATGCTTGGTGCAGACTTCTATGGTCAATGTGGTGAGACCTTGCTGGATAAGCAAACTTGAGCCATTTAATGGGATGTGGCACTTGAGTGAGAATGGAAGGCCTCGTGGGAAGTTTGATGCAATTGTTATTGCTCATAATGGTAATTTTGTGCCTCCATACTTCGTTGTTTCACCTGTCCTGGTTTTTCTTTGCAATTACATTTGCCTTTTTAATTCAAACTTGCTTGTTAACATATTATATGATGATTTGATTATAGTCGGATAAGGATTTTATTTTATACATGCAATGGATGAAATGTGAATGCCATTTTCACTACTGTTATTACTGTCAAGATCCAGATATGATTCTTTGTCATAACATATTTTTTGGCTTCATAATTTGTATGATTATTTTAAAATGCCTGCAATTCAATGAATTGTTTTAGTTTTTTATATAATTTTTGTCTGACGTATGACTGCCCTAATTTGTATAAACATCATTTCTGCTATAGACTTAAAAATCTTTGTGTAGTGTTAGCTGAAGGAATCTGGTTTCTGAATTTAAAGGGAAATTTGATAATCAGCAATAACTTCTCCATGTAATTGACAGGAAAATGTGCAAATCGCTTGCTTGCTTTATCAGGGTTACCTTTGATTGCTAGACAAATGAAGGTATATCTTTAGTGTTTTTGGTTATTATTATTCTTACTTTGGCTGTGGCCGTATGTTTTCATCTATTTGTGTTTTTTTTTTTGTTTTTTTCTTGTAGAGGCTAGAATTGAGCTCTATATGGGCCCTTCTTGCTGCATTTGAGGATCCCCTTCCCATTGGAGATGGTAAAGTGACATTTGAAGGTGCCTTTGTTAAAGGAGTTGATTCTGTATCTTGGATGGCGAACAACTCAATGAAGCTTTTGGGTTCTCACAGTAATGGTCCTCACTGTTGGACCTTTTTCAGCACTGCAGCATATGGAAAGCGAAACAAGGTTCCTCAGGTTAGCTTTGAACCAAAGAAAAGTTTTGAGATTTTGTGGACTTCACCACCTAGCTGAACCAATAATTGAATCAATAAAGAGCTACGTCCTGAATTCCATATTTAGCAATGGCCATTGCCAACGAGTAAGGATTGCCTAAATATCCTTTTTAGCTGATCATATTTTATCATAACAAGCATCCATCAACTTCAGATATGTATGAACTGACTCACCATCACATTCTATGTTGAACCTTTGTGACATTTACTTTTACATCATGTTTGCTATTCTAGCATAAAGTTTTATGCAGTTTGGGGCATAAGTTTTTTCATATTGCATTACTAGGAAAACATACCTACTGCAACAGCAGATAAGGTAAAGACAAGCATGCTTGAGGGCGTGGAAGCGGCACTTGGACTACCAAAAGAATCACTTCAGAGACCTTTTTACGCTAGAGTCCAGCTATGGTAACATACTACTTTCTCTAACCTCGTGGATAAATTATTGTTTTCCACTACAATCATTAAGACCTGCTTGAATTCCAAAAATGCCTGTTGTTAATGTTGATTCTGAGTTTATTGGAAAGGCCTATTATTAGGATTTACAAACATTACGTGAATTCATAAGTAGTTCCTCAATCATGAGTTATCCAATAATGAAGGGCTACATGCTTGAAGCGTTTAGTTTGTGCTTGAATCAGAGATTGCTTTGCGATTGTTAGAATTCGTTTCTCTCTCTCTCTCTCTCTGTGGACAATGCAGGGGTGCGGCTCTTCCGACAAACTCTCCCGGTATTCCATGTATTTTTGATCCTTATGGAAGGGCTGGTATTTGTGGCGATTGGTTGTTAGGATCAAATTTAGAGTCAGCAGCTTTAAGTGGCATGGCTCTCGCTAATCATGTAAGTGCCACTGTCATTCTTCTTTACTCATTGGTACTTTTCGTTTTGGGATTGCAAACTGGAAAGACCATTCTTCTGTCATGTCTTGCTGTTCTATTCAGACTGGTTATCAGGCTTGTTTTGATCCTGTACACCTCGATTATTCATTATGTAGATTGCGGACTATTTCCAAAGTGGTGGAGCTTGTCCTGAGGAGTTTGCTGTTGGTTTGGAAAAGGAATTTCAGCCAATTCAAGGACATGACATTGGACAATTTCCTGGTGTTGAATCCTTAACACACGACAATCAAATGCCAGCATATCAAGTTGCCACTTGAACTCAATAGGACCTTGAACAGCATATCCTTTTTTTTTTTTTTTTAATACATCCTTCAATTCCTGTATTTTTTATTATATTTATTGACAAAACATATTTTTTTAATACATATACAATTTTTGTTTGTATCTAAAATTATAAATCCAGGGCCAAGGTAAGCTCTAATCTTCTTTCAAATGGAAATAGAAGAAATAAAACTTTCTAAGCAAAGAATCAATGGTCTGGTTAGTCTCTTTTTTTTTTTTTTCAAGATTTTTTTTAATGAAAAGTAAGTTGTTTCGATTTTATTGATAAATTCAATTTGGGACGACTTTATAACACTGAGATAAAATGTTAAGATCAACAGCTAAGTTTTCCATTTAACGACCAAAGCAAAACTCAAATTACAACCTAATTATGAATAAAAAAAAGGCAAAACCTAAAAATAAAACCATAACTTGTTTTACAATTAATAAAAATTAATTATAACAATATGGAATCCCCGTACTACCCTTATTTTACCCTCAAATTTACACCCTCCGCTCCTCTGCAAGAAAGAACCGCCTACAACAAACAAACATTCCATCCTTTTCACTTCTTTGCTTTCTTTGGCGCCGATTTCTTAGCCGGCGATTTCACCCTCTTCGGCTTCTTCGCAACCGCCTTCTTTGCTGGAGCCTTTACTTTCTTCCCTGGCGAACTCTTCTTGGCCGTCTTTGCCGCCTTAGTTGGCTTGGCCGCTGGTTTAGCTTTAGCCTTGCTTGTAGCCTTGGCTTTCACCGCGACTTTTGCCTTTGCCTTCACAGGCGTTGTAACTTTTGATTTCACCTTCGGTTTTGCTACGGTTTTAGCTATCTTCGGCTTCGCGGGGGCAGGTTTCTTAGCTACGGTGGAAGCCGGAGGGAGCTTGAATGAGGCTTTCACTTTGACGAGCTTTCCAGAAGCAACAAACTTCCTCATCTGAACAAGTAAAAGCTTTCGAAAATTCGACGGCAATTGCTTATACTTTTCTTCGATGAATTTCGTGATCGCATATTGGCTCGATCCTGTCCTCTCTTTCAACGTAACGATCGCATCCGAAATCATCTGCAAAAATTAATCACAAATAAATAATTAAAAGGGAATAAAAAATCTTAAAAGAGAGTAACCTAAGGCTTCCAGAGAGAGAAAATCACATCAATAAATGGAGGATGTGAAGAAACCGATTTCGGCTTCTTAGCGCCTGCAGTCTTCTTCTTCTTCGCGACGGAAGCAACGGCTGAACCAGTAGCGTATGCCATGAGTCAACTCAACGCGTTTACGAGTCAAAGAGATTTGATGTTTTCCCTGTTCTTTCCAGTTTATGTTAAATGACAGTTATGAGAGGGAAATTTATAGGGGAAATGGTGAAAGCTGATTGGTCGAAAAAGAAATGACGCAGATCGATTTGATTCTTGGAAATTTTAAAATTTGGCCGTCCGATTGGAATGTTATTGACGGTTGAGATTCGGAGTTTGGATAAGGTGCGGATCGTTGGGGGTGAAAGGGGAGGGGGGTGTGAGGTTGAAGTATGAGGTTGAAGTCTGAGTTTGGGACTGTGTTTCTGAGTCGATTTGAAATGCATATAAATTGAGTTTTGCTCAATGAATTTTTATGGAGATTGATTCTATTTCTAGATTAGCATCTAAGGTTTCTAATGAGAGTTTAATTGGGAAAATTTTATTGAGAAAATTGAAAGAATTTTGAGTTTGAATCCATAGTGGTCAAAATTAGAGGTTTTTTACAGTTTGATGAGATTTTGACAGATTCTAAGAGCATTTTGTTTAATGAATTGGGATTTTTTAACCATACGTGACTGTAGGATTGTAGAGGGGTTAATTGGTTTAAGAATTACAAAAATCCAATAAAAAATCAGGTTTTAAATTATAATCAAAATATGATTTAAGTTGAACATATTTAATGTAAATGTGATGGTTTATAATATTAAAATCATATCGATATTATTATTTCGGACAAATAATTTTAATGATTTCAATTAGATGTAAGTAAGATTTTAGTATTTCAAATTGTTCAAATTGTTATTTTGATGCATCACATTGTAAGTATTAAATTGAAACAACAATAACACTATATGAATGGAACTCAAAATGTATCCATTGAGAAAAATATTTTGTTTGAATGTGTCCATTTTTTCTTGAGACAACTTACAACAACTGAATTTTAGTGAAAACCATTAAAATTTCAGAATATACATCAAAGATTAAGTAAAATATTTTGGTTTTCCATGAACCAAGAAAGACAACAAATTGCCTAGCTAGAACTTCACAAAGCAAAGCATTTCTTGTCATTTCATCATGTGTTCCTGTCAAACTAGTCATGAAAATAAGAAAAACTTGGATGAAAAAGTATCCTATAATGCAAGCTTACATGGTTCAAGCTCATATATTTGAGATTGAAAATTATGAGATTAATGGTTAATTTGCAATATGGTGGAAGGGACTTAATATGTGACAGCTTTGTTTTATGATTAAATTTTTAGGGGTGATGTTACAAAATAACATCACGACGTGGTTGGTTCCTCCCACCAGGCTGCCAAAGGAATCTTAAAGTTTAAGTAACTTGAGAAGTTTTAATTTACTACTTTAGCATGCACTAATTGAAAGCAATATTGGGTAAGATAAGTATGAGCTAGAGAAACCCAAACAAATTATCTCAATTTGCTTCCACGACATATTGATCTTTAGATCAGACGGTGTTAAGACTACAAATCTTTAACTTTTTTACTGATATAGATAGCTAAACAAAGACCATTGAGAAAGTTTTAGAGCATGGTTACCTGTTGTTTGGTTCAAATATGTCATGCTGCCAAGACAACAAAACGAAGTAATGGGAATTTGGTTTGCAATTAATAATATCAAGATTGCTTACAATTTAAATAACTTCAAGCCATTATAGAAAAACAGTTTGGCTGAATCAAAGGCCGGAACTCATGTTTACTCCATTTCATATATATCAAGCTCCTCTCTTGAGGAATTTGACGGAAAACACCAGGGTTTGATGCATTGACATGACAATTTAGACAGCAAATTAATGTTTCAATGAAGGATTGAAGATGAAGTGCACATTAAATCTAAATGCTTCAAGATTGAAAACAGTTTTTGTTTGATTCTTGGTTTAGAAACAAAGAATTACAGGGTTTGTAACTAAAACTCATGAAAAACAATTTTGTTGATTGAAACTGAATAACAGCTGAATTCTTTTGTCTCCCTTGTTGCCAAAGGCCCATGCATTTCCTCAGGACAGAGAAGAGGTGAACATTTTCTTGGTCAAGTCCGTGAGGGTTGCATAATTCATTATTTGAGCTTGTAATAGGAGACATGTCCTTTCACTTTGATTGAACCCTAAAGTTAAAGAGTCCGATCAATTAAAGTTGCAATCAAAATGACACTCGTACAGTGAGAATCCCTTCCACCAGGCATCCAATGAATCCTTGGTGCATCATCCTTTCAATTCTACGAGAAAAGTGTGTTTATATACAACCACAACTTTGAACATTACAAAAGACCCTTCAAAGAAATCCATCTGTGTTCAAAAACAGACGTGTCCCTCCACTCTCCAGACTCCAGTTACATGTGTTGTCAAGTTTCGTTATATGATTAATGTTTGTTAGAAGATCGATTGATTAGTATCATTTGAAAAGATGAAAGGAGGCTTTAACTAATTTGTTTGGATGTTCTAACATAAACATCGATTGGAGCTAAAATTTCTTCCTAGGAAGGGGGCTGCCTAATTATAAAAAGATAAGTTTCCTTTAATTTCCTCCATCCAAGAGTGAAAAACAAAAATCTAGTGACAATAAATTTATTTGAAATAAGAAATGACAAAAATATCATTTTAAGTAATACAATGAAACAAATGTTCTTAAAATTGGATCGAATGGATCAATCTAATCAGTTCAATAAAAAATCAATAATTCATTCAATCCCAAACACCGAAAATATAATTGAATCAACAAAACCGATCAACTCTTCATGTTTTGTTCTTTAATGTTTCACAATTTTTACCACTGGTGAAACTTGGAACTCAAGGAGTGTATAACTAGCATTGAAGTCTTAATCACTAAGCCAATTAAATATCTATCCTGCTAAATTTCCTTAGGGACGGGGATGAAATTTTTTTTAGCTGAAGACTAGGAAATATGGGGGTGGAGTCCGGGAAATACACTCCACGTCCTATTGGCATTCATGTGAGCTCGAGACACTGCGCAAGGCTGGACCTCACATGGTGGTGACTGGTGTGAGACCCCCTGACAAGGGCGTCATAGGCTTGGCCGGGAGAGCTGTCACGTGATACGGAGGTGCGTGTGTTGAGTCCCAATAAGCTAGTCCTACTGCATTGGTGTCCGGCCCGTGACACTTTCACCATGTAGCAGCTACACTGTGGGCTTGACTTAATCTCTATGGCCCTCCTTTGCATATGGTTACTGGTTAGAAAGGAGAAATGTAAATTGCAAAATTAATTCAACAAGATTTTTTTTTTTCATTTTCCTTGTTATAATTCCTAGTAGCCTCCAAAACTAGAGGTGGAAATTGGAATCCTATTTCCCTTTTACCTTTTAATTTATTGTTTTTCTTTCCCTTAAAATTTTCAATACAAAAAAAGTCATAATTTTGAAATAAAAAAAATTATAAATATTGAAATTTAAATCTCTAACTTATGAGCAAGAATCAACTAAGTTAAATTTTAAATTTTTTCCTACATTTAAACTCTTTTCTTACCAACCAAAATTAGAGATATATTGCTAGATTCCCCATTTACTTTTACCTTATCTGTTTTCTTTCCCGTCAATTTTAAACTCTCTTGTTACCAACCAAATTAGAGATAAGAGTGTTAGCACTAAGTCCAATGAACTACCATTTGCTGGGAACATTTGAAGATCAAAAAAGATAAACAAAGAACTGAGTAAATTATAAAAATATAAAATTTTTGTAGTAATTAGATCGATGATGATAGAAGGAAAGGGTTCCCAAGTTCTCACTTTTAGAAAAAAATTAATAAATGTAACTCAAAATTATTAGCAAATCAGTTCACAGCAGCATAGTTTTTTTTTTTTTTTGGCACTGCTCAAGTTTCAGTTAAAATTGTAGTTTTCTTTTACAGATTGTCAAGCAAGCATACATACAATCAAAGCTTACAAATTGAAAAAAAAAAAAAAAAGGAAAAAAAAAGGAAGAAGAGACATAGGTTACACATAAATTCAAAGTTAAAAAGTTCACAATTGCTGTTCTATATAAGAACCTTGTTGATCTAGTTCTGTGGTTGAAACGCCATATTATTATGTACAATTGCTATGCACATCTAAAAACCAACCATCGGAGGTTGGGTTTTTAAAGTAAAAGAATGCATTTTCAAGTATGGGCAGACTGTGTTGAGAGCAACCTTGAATGATTATGCTCGCCTTCATAGGTGACAAGCAGCATTGAAGGGTCCTCCAGGCTTCTCTCGACATGCTTCCTTGCTGGGCAACCTCTCACACTGCTACACTTATAGTATCCCCTGCATGGTAAAAGCTTCTCTGTTAATGGAATGGTTTCAGCAAATCTAACACTAAGCTTGCAATAAGAACATTAGGTTGTGTAATCGGCTATGGATAAACGCAAAAGCTTTGTATTAACAGAATGAGAATCATGTCTTTCTACAAGCTTCAATGAATGATTATCAAATACTGAAACTAGACAACTGGTATGACATCAAATGATAAATAAAATTTTGAGGGGTTAGGGGGTTACCTAGGGTGTGGAGAACCCTTAATCGGCTTTTGCCCATATTTCCTCCATGAATATTCATCAGGAGGAATATCTGCAACTTTGTTACTAATAGCAGGCACTTTAATAGACCTCTTAATCCTCAGTTTCCTATAAACAACAAACAGAAATGGTAAGTAATTTTAGAGTTAACAATAACACCAACTTTAAAACACGAACTAGAGATCAAATTCTAACCTCCTCTTTGAACAATGGCATTTACCAGTAGTACCACATTTCATGCTGCCATCATCTCCCCTACCTGAACACTTCCTCCTTGATTGATGCGAGATTTGATCAAAATGGTGTGGCATGCCAATTAAATGGAAGGAATTCCCATCCAAGTTAGCAACACTACCATCCATGCTCAAAGACGAGACAAATGATCTGTTTGATGACATGGTTGGTGTACAACTATATCCATCAAACTTAAGGTTTATACCAGTACTATTACTCTTAGAAAATACCATATCGGCAGGATATTTCATTTGTTGTTGCTGAAATTGCAGCCTTTGCATCTGTTGCTGATGATGGTGAACAAAGTGGAAGTCTTGTGATGACTTAACTTGGGAAGTTTGGATGGAAGGCTTAAGTGATGAATTCATTTCAAATGAAGGGTTCTGATCAAAGAACACCTTTGGTGTCAGCTGCAACTGATTTCTAGCTCTAGCATGAACTTCAAAGGGTGGTTTGTCAAACAGATTAGAAGGGTATATTTGAAGGGGTTTTGGTGATAAAACTGTTCTGCAATTGGGACTTTCTAGGAAGATTTTTTCAGGCAAAGTTGATCTAAACTTCTTCAACTTTCTTACTCTTGCTTGACTTAAGTCATTGCTGAGAAGAGACACAACTTTTTTGAACTTAAACACAGCTTCCCCAGTTTCCATCATTAAGTTGCTATACTGAACTTGATCCTTTGGTAAAGACAAGAGACTAAGAACTCTATGACAGCTCTCAATAGCTACCTTGTTAGCTTGTTCAACCTCCTCCATGCTCGCTTAAACCTCAGAAGAACAAAACCCAAATTCCTAAAAACCTTGAAAACCAGATGAACAAAACATTTCAATGACAACAAAATTTATAAGTAACTCTTTAAACCCCAAAAATCAGACCTTTACTCAAGGCCATTAATACCCAAAATTAAAGACTAACGCTGTGCCAAAAACTATAACTAGGAGAGACCAAAATTTAAATGATGAAAACACCAAAACTTGAATCAAAACTAAGGGTTTGAAATTGAGTATTAATCAAAATCGAAAACTTTTGAAACAAAAGAAGAGAAGATTGAAATTAAAGACAAAAAACATGAAAAATTGGCCATTTTCAATGGTAAAAAAAAAAAAAAGTATGAAATGAAACAAAAAGTTAAAGTGAACAAACAACAACTTTAAAAAAGATCAAAGAACAAAACCTTGATAAAATTTGAACATAGAGAGAACGAGAAAGAGAGAAAGTCCTAGATTTTATCCCATTAATTGAAAGGCGTGAAAGGAGACTTTTGCTTTGTTTCTGGGACTTGCTAACATCACCCAAAAGAAAACAAAGCCCCTCTTTTTTATTTAACTAAAAATCAAAATACCATTAAAGAAAAAAAAAAAGAAAAAACAAAGTGTGTTCTGTTCATTGAAGAGGCAAAACAGAAAGAAAGTAAAAGAACACAAGTCTCTGTCAAAGATCTGTTGTAGGTCCCAATAATGACCCTTTTTTATTTTTTTTCTCACTTTTTTAACTAAATTTTTATTAACAAAATCCAAAATAATAAATTTAAAAATGAAAATATTTAATTTTTTTGCAGTAATTGTATAATAATAAAATTAATTGTAGAATTTATTTATTTTTAGCCTATCAAATTTAAAAAACAAAAAAAAAAATTGCCGGACAAAAGTCGGGTCCATAAGTCCACTCTGAAGTGGAGAGGCATCATAGCTGGTGGACCACGGACGGCAGAGATTCTTCCACGTCTCTCAAGAATGTTGACTAGGAAGGCTTTTGTTGTCCGCTAGTGCCTAATGTGGGATCCACTATGAAGACCTGCTTGACTGACAGAGATTCTCTTTGTCATTTTTTTGGATTTATTTGAAATTATATATTTAACTTTATTTATTTTATTTTTTTAATGTTACAAATAAAATTAAAACATATATATATTTTTAATATACCTTCAAAAATATGTATTAATTTATTAACCACGCATATAAAATTTAAAAATTTTATTAACAATAAATAAATAACAATTTTTTTAATAATATAATCACTTTTATTTACATTTTGCATTTAACATTCAACAGCTAAATATTACTTTCTCTATCTTTTTTTTTGGTCTTTTTTTTTTAAATATCTCAAAATTATGTTTTTTAACATATATAATTTTTATTTTTTTTATATTTTTAAAATTAGTTTTTATGATTTTATTGTTATTTTTTGACATTAAAAATTATAAAATTTTAATTTTATAAAAATATTTTTAATTTAATATTAAATACATTAAAATAAAAAAAATTTTAATTTCGTAAAAATTAATATTATCCAAACAATTTGAGGTAAAGAAAATACATATATTTATTTAATTGACACATTTTTTCCAATGTGTTAGAAACGAATTTTAATTCTTTGGACCATTTTCAAAAAATAAAAATTCTACATAGGTTCACAATTTTATAATAATTCGTTAATCATAACTTCTTGTGGTCCAATTTGAAATTCTCTTGAAATTATTCAGCTAAAATAAACCCTTGAAATTTGGATCAAAATACCATTGGAAAAGCCAATTTTCTGCCTACATGCAATTTAACTATTTTTACAATCATCTTTTTTCCATTGGCTTGGCTAAAATTTAATTAGAAAATAAGAAAATAATAACAGTGCTATGTTTGATAAACAGTTGATGATGCAATTGTAGCACTAGAAGTCAATGGTGGAACAAAGGCACAATAGTTTCATGAGTTGATAATGATTGTGAGTTGTCTAATCATTATTTTAAAGGGAAAATTAACAAACCCTATAGCTACCAACTTTGTGAATAGAGATTTTCATGGCCAGTTTTAGGTTGGTGACTAAAGGGCTGGATCATATGCCTACTTTATCATGAATCATGAATCATTGATTCTTTATTACTAATATATATAAAGTTTTTCATTTTTATTTGTTTTATTGGATTAAAGTATCAAACATTCTAGATAGCTTGGTTGAGATGTAAGATTTGGAGTATCCAAGCTACCACTCAAAAACCACTATTTGTCAAGTTCTAAATTTTAAAAGTTGTCACTTGAATTTTCACATAATTGGTATTGATTGAGCTGATAAAAATTAAAATTTTCGTTTGTAAATTTAATATTTAATTATCGTTGTCAATAATATTTTTTATGATCAATATGTAAGTTTAATATAAATTTTGGTTAAAATTTATGATATGTTTTTACTCTAAAATACCATAATTTCATGTCATCTAAACTTTCTTGCAATAATTAAGAAAAAAAATCACTGTCAACAAGAGAAAACCTATAATTAAGATATCAAAGATAAAAGATAGATAAAAGGTGAAAAATACTTCACTGATGGTATACAAAGGGAGACAGTCAAGAATCATTGCATTAAAATTCTAGCATTGAGTTTTTTACACAGCAATTTGATAGGAGGAGGGAATAGAAATGAAAGAAAATAAAATTTTTGGCCACCATTTTTTTTTCATTCTTTTTCTTTATTATAAAAAAAAAAGTTAAATTCAGACTAAACTTAATTACCATATTCTCAAGAAAATTCAGAAACAAATTTACCCATTTGTTTAAGAATAAAATAGGCATAAATAAAATAAGACTAAACTTAATTATCATATAAATAAATGGTAAAGCTTTTTTGATGTTGACAATTGCACTTCCAAAATGCCACACCCATGAATGGGTGCAAAATCAGGTATATCATAATGATCTTGAGGATCATTAAGATTAGCATTATATATAATTAATGCATAGATGTGGATTGAGTTTTATGGGCAGTGATCAAGCACACTAATCTTTATTTGTTTATTATTTGTTTCATATGCTACTTTAATTATATTTTCCCCTTTCCTTTTCTTTCCTTTTTTTTTTCTTTTTATACATGCTTTATCTTTAATAGTATCTAAGGATCTTTTGAACAATAAATATGCATGTAACAAATATAAATTTTAATATCCGAATATATATGCTTCTCTTTTCAAATAATTAAGGTGTGAATCCTTTATATAAAATAATATAAAGCATAAATTCCATGGTAAGATTCAAGTTTGAAGATATGGCACAACTCTCTTGTGCAAGTGGTCATGTAATTGATAAGGATTCTGAAATCATGAATGACAACAGCCAGCAACAAATACAGATAGTTTGAGTGATTATTGCCTTGAATTTAAATATTTATAAGAAAAATGCACTATAGAAAAAGTGATGAAAAATCATTTTTTTGGTAGATAAGAGGTTGTAGTCTAAGATAGAAGAAGATGTTATAGGTGTTAATATTTGAATTTTAAATCTATTGTATTTGTACATAAATTTCGAGTCAAAAATATGATAAAGAAAATTGAAAACAAATAATAATTTTATTTATTTGATTCGTAAAGTACAATTTTTAAAAATTCTTATTACAAAGAAAAAGCCTTTATTTCTTTTTTTTCAACAAAAATTCATAAAATCTTTTAATTCTCTTATTTGACAAGAATTAGTTTTAAGAGTTTTTTTATTTGATCTTGCATTAAATAAATTTAGTCTCTACTTTAAAGATCTTGATAACTTGATTCTGAGTTGAAGAGATTTGGATTTCGCTTTAAATTTTGATGATTTGATCTTGAATTAAAGAAGTATGGACTTTATTTCAAGGTCTGGATAACTTGTTCTAGAATTGAAAAAATATGAACTTTTGCTTCAAGGATCTTCGGTGATTTGTTCTTGAATAGGAAAAGTATGGACTTCGTATCAAAGGTCTTAATAACTTATTCTTAAATTGAAGAAATATGGACTTTGCTTCAAAAGTCTTTGATGATTTGTTCTTAAATTGAAGAGGTATAGATTTCGCTTCAAGTGTCTTAATGACTTGTTCTTTAATTGAATAAGTTTGGACTTAAGGTTTGGGTGTTTCCTTGAGATCTTAGAATTTGGTCCCAGGGATTCTTGGATTTTAGTTCCTATCTAGGGATTTGATTCGCATTTAGAGATTCTTTGTTCTTGGTTTTTGTCGAGGGACTTAGTTCCCTTCTAAGGATTCTTGGAGCTGTGAGAGCTCTGGCTTTTTTTCTCCCAAAAAAACTAGTGTCAAATGGGTTAGATCAGCTCTCTTTTTATATTGACAGGTAGCGCTGGGTGAGAGAGTTCCAAAAGAATTTAATCTCTGTCATTTTTTTTCTCTAAATAATTGTAATTTAATTAGAAATAAAAAATGATGATTTGTGGGTGAAATTTGATTGGATGACTCATAAATCTTTAAAATTTGATTGGCCAAAATTTATATTTATTTCTAAATTATATCAATTTAATTATAGGTATATTGGATGATTCCTAGATGTATTTTGATTGGTCAAATTAAATATATTTATCTTCGATTATTAAATGACATATTTAATTGATAAAAAATTAATTAATGATATCATTATTTTACATGACAATTTGTCATTTGAAAATTTTTTAATTAAAAATTTTTTTCTAAACATGTGATAACTTATGATTGGATAAAAAGTTTTCTTCAGATACTATTTTTTAAAAGTAATTATATAAATAAATTAAGATAAATTTTAAGTTTAATAATTTTTACGGTGTATATAAAAAAAAAAACACTAAGATTTTCATCTCTTAGCACAAGGTATAGAGTGTGAACAGAGATTATTTAAAGATGGAATCTCGAAATTTTTATTTATAAAAAAAATTCTTTCAACAAAATTGATGGGATTTTTTATCATAAAATATTGAATATTATAATTACAGCATGAAAAGAAGGAAAAAAAAAATGGGACGTGACAGACATCTACCCCATTTGGTGACCCCATCAATTCCTGGAATTGTCAAATATTTCTGTGGATTGACATCATATTTCTCCAATTAAATTTCATTTATTTGGAAGCCTATGCATCCTCTAATGATATCCCCACTAAGACAAAGAGGTGATGATAAGCCTACTTTTTTTTTTTTTAATTCAAGAATTCCATCACCTCCCATATTAAAACCACTTGGAAGAAACACGCTTTTAACTGCAATTGACTTCCTTGAGAAACATTTTCATATCATATTCTTCTTTTTTTTTTTAATTTCTTTAATAATCCATCAATACTAAGTGGACAAACTCCTCCAAAGTCATTTCACATGACAAACATTATCCTGTGGGCAAATCATCTCAAAATCCCTTTTTTTTTTTTTATTTGATCAAGACATTGCCTGTATATGTTGACATATGCACCAATAATGCCATATGAGCTGTTCTCTAGGCTTACAACTATACATTAACTTGACTATGAAGACATTTTTTATTTGCATTCTTTCCATGTTTTCTTATTTGTATACATATAAGGATTTACCCAAATGGAATGTTAAAGTTAAACATTTAAATAGTTTCATGTTCACCTATCTATAAAAGCTGCCTCTCTAAGACATTCACATATTTTCCAATGAGAAATTTATTTTGATTTTGTATATATAAAGATTTATTGATAGTTTTGAGTTACATTCACACAAGGGTACTACTATCATAATTAGAGATGAAAAGTAAATCAAGAATATCAAATTTATCTTAATTTGAATTAAAAAAATAACTTACATAAAAATTAATCAAGTCTAATGTATTTCGAGCTTCAAATAATTCGATATATTTATTCATTTAAATTTTCAACCCATCTACCCTTTCATTTTACAAAAGAATTACTTGAAAACTTAACTTCGAAATTGAAATCTAAAGTTAATCCTAATTATGAGAATGTTTAGATGAAAATGGAGGAAATTTTTTTATATTTATATTAAGATAACTAAATATCTAATGAAGATGTCATATGAATTAAACACAAAACTTATTTTAGTTAGATTATATAATTATTTTTAAAAAATTATATTTAATAAATTTAAAATTTAAATTTTAATATCTAAAATTTTTTATTTTATTTTAAATTACCATCTTTTTTTATAAAAAAAATTGTTATATGAATTAGTTTACACGAACTAGAAAATTCAGTTTGTAGATATATTGAGCAATCGGTTTTATTAGTAACCGGCACGCAACCATGACTTTGTTGGTTGTCTTGATTGTTAATTGTCAAAAGGGAATGTGCAAGCGATGGCAAATTTTCTTTGATTAATACAAAGATTTGAGTTCGACAAGATTAATAATTATTAAAAAAACAAACTGGGTCATAGTGAAAATAAAAAAAAAGAAAAAGGCTTTTTTATTTAAGAAAAAGAAGAAGCTCAGAAGCGCAATTTCTAATCAATAGATCAGAAGATTGTGGTGGACCCCCACCACAAGAGCGCAGTTAACCTCATTGCTCCTAGAATTGCACCAGCCGGGAATCGAACCCGGGTCTGTACCGTGGCAGGGTACTATTCTACCACTAGACCACTGGTGCCTTTTGATGCAATGTTCTTGGTATTTTAAATAACATGATCAATTTGTTTTCATAAGATTAAGTGTTTATTTGCGATCCATGAGATTGAAAATAATAATAAAAATTATTATAATTATAATTGAAAGAAAAATTATTATAATTATAATTAAAAAAAATTATAAAATAATTCATTTTAGATGAACATAGTTGGAATTGACGTTTAAATTTAAATGGTGGTGTGATGAGCTTAATTACATCGCATTTCTAATGCGATAGAATCCAAACTTCCATTAAATATACAAAGAGAATAATAGTTAAAAAATATAACATTTTTTTATGGAGTCTTTAATTTTCGTAAGGGATGATAGATCTAAATTTATTTGACATTATTTTTTAATAATAATTATATGAATTAATTTATTAAATATCGAATTTATGAAGTATAACAATAAACATATATAATATAACTATTACATTTAAAAAAATCAATAAGCATGCCAAACATATCGATGTAAAGTTGAATTAAAATTATATTTTAATGGAATATGAACTTATACCTAAAGCTGAAAGTTTGAGGGTTTGTTCTTCGCCATTGTGACGTGATCACTGAAAATTTTTAAAAATAGTGTTTGATTCAAAACAAGTTCATGGATAAGGCTGCAATAAACTCATAAAGGAGAATATTGGAGAATATCTTTAAGAAAGTTCATAGTTCATACCATCTAAAAATTACATGAATTTCAGATTCTTATGATAATGTGAAGAAATTTCGTGAATCAAAATAAGATTGCCAAAAAAAAGTATCTCTTGAAATTCATTTGGTGATGAAAATGAGACTGAAGAATTAATCCAAGAAAATAGTAGTACTACAAAAGTTTGTAACATAGTAAATTCATACTGAAAAAACACAGCTAAATTTAAGTAAAATATGGGGGAACTTTGATTTATATGGCCTGTCTGATATTATGCAATGCAAAAAGAAAATAATACAAAATACAAACAATATAAACATATCTCCCTCTTAAGTAGACCAAAGAAAATGTTGATCTTTTTGTAATGCCTGAGCTCATCCATGGCTTCCCTTCTTGATCACTGTCAGGTCATCAATGACGCCCTTATCAGTTTTCCAGGATGTTTTTTTTCCTTCACCTCCGTTTTGGGTTGACAAGTTGAGAGAAGATGGCACTCTCATTGTTAACTTCCTCATTCAATTCATGCTCATTGTCAAGGCTGAGCTTGTCTTCATGTAATCCTTTTTGGCTTCTGACACTAGAATCTGTTGAATGGACACTGCCTTGATCACTTGTTGAACTCGAACCGGGATTCGAACCATCTGCTGTTTCTTGCAATTGGAGAGCAAACTCAAGATTCCACAACACATCACCCATGTGAGGGCGCTCAAGTCCATGATCAGATAAGCACTTCTCTGCTGTATCTGCAAACTTCTTCAGACATTCTGGATTTATCTTTCCTTTCAAATGAGGATCAATGATGTCTTCAAGAACTCTTTTCTTTTGACAATGACGGGCCCAATCTGCAAGAATAACTTGTTCCTCTGGAAGGCTAGGATTCAGAGCTGGTCTAGAACATAATGCCTCAAAGAGGACAACACCAAATGAGTAGACATCGGATTTTTCAGTTAGTTGCTGCCGTCGGAAATATTCAGGGTCCAAGTAACCAAAGCTACCTTTTACCACTGTACTCACATGGCCTTGATTCATGTCAGGACCAGTTTTTGAGAGCCCGAAATCTGAAACTTTGGCAACCCAATTTTCATCCAAGAGAATGTTTGTTGTCTTTACATCCCTGTGAATGATGGTGTACTTAGCTCCTGTGTGGAGGTAGTGAAGTCCCCTGGCTGCTCCAATGCAGATTTCCAACCTTTGTTTCCATGACAGATGAGATTTCTTGTTGCTGTAAAGGTGCTCCCTAAGAGTTCCACGAGCCATGTAGTCATAGACCAAGCACATTTCACCACCATCTTCACAGAAACCAATCAAAGAAACCAAATGTTTGTGTCTCAACTTTGAAAGCATCTCAATTTCAGTTTGGAACTCATTTATTCCTTGTTCTGATGATGGATTGGATCGCTTAATAGCCACTTTGGTGCCTCCATCGATAACTCCTTTATAAACCTTACCAAAGCCTCCAACTCCAATGACATTAGATTCATCAAAGTTCTTTGTGGCTTGTCTAATTTCTGATATAGAGAAATGGCGAGATAGACCTTCAGCCAGTGTGGAAAGATGGTTGCTATTGTTCTTGCCATCTGATTTGCTTCCCGTTGTATGGGAGTTCCCATAACTTGGTAGCCAGCTAGATGTATGCGATTCAACCCCATGGAATCGCTTCTTCTTTGTGTAGGCAACAACTAATAATGCAACCACCACAAAAGCAGCAGCAGCTCCTCCTGTAGCCCCTCTAATTATATCACTATCGGACTTGAAAGACTTTTTAGGCTCACTCTCTGCTTGAAGAAGCATGGCTGATGGTTGTGGATTGCTGCCTGCCAAATTCTTGCTCCCATCATTCAACTTGAATAACTCAACTCCATTGAGTTGAGAATCATAGTATTCTGGTTTTGATGCGGTTGATGGAGTCACATCTATCTGAACCATTTCATCACCTGGCCCATCAGAGACAACTATAGCATAATCTTTGTATGTTGGTACTCCCTTTCCACCTGTCCATGCAATTATATCAGCTGGACTGGGATCAGCTTGAGCAGATTGATTGTTGATGTAAACATTGAAAACTCTATGGTTCACTTTGTCAAGTTGGAATTCACAAAAATGTAATCTTACAATGTATGTAAAATTGGCATCAACCTGAAATAACCATGTAAGGTTGAACTTTAGGTTCAACTTAGAATCTCTGCCCATTGCCCTTGCGGTCCTGTAAACATCTTCTGGAGCTGAAGATTTTGACAGATCTTTGTAATCGATCCTAACATTTTTACTTGCCTCAAGATTGACTCCCATTGCAGCACCATACAGGTAAGGATCATCATTATACCAACTCCTTAAAAGGCCTCCAGCATCCTTGCTAGGAGAGATAGATTGCCCACCAACATTCAGTCTGAACATCATCTGCAAATTCTCTGTTGAAACATCAACACTTGATGAATCATATCCCACCATATTTGTCATGCCAAACAAATTTGGCATGGCAATCAATTCAATCCCGTTTACAAAAGCAAAAGAGTTGGTGTAGTTAGTAGAAGGTGTCAAGGTAATGTTTAAAACATCAGAATCCGAAGGTGCCAAAGAATACTCTTTAACAAGATAAGCCTGTGTAAGGGCTTGACATGTAATTGCAGCACTAAAATTGTTCAAAAGGGTGACCCCTCCAGCAGCCACTGAGAAATAGGAATTGCTGATATTAAAGTTGGGGTAAGCTGAAGGATAAAAGTGAAACCTGACCAGATACCGTTCCTTTGATTTTATAGGAAACTGGTAGGCTGCTGGGGATGGGAGGATTCTGGCATTCATGTATGGGACTGTAGACAGAAGTGAAGGGTCTTGATATCCAGCTTGGAGTTGAACAGAACTATTTGATTGAAGGAGGTACTTGGTATCTGGCTCCCATGTCCTCCCATCTTCATCTTTGCCACCCTTGGAGCCACAGTCCACAGCCAAAGGCTGACTTGATACAACAATGACGTTGAAAATGAGAGAAAACCAAACAACAGAAGATAAAATATGGTTTCTGTTTGTCATGGTCCGAAATGCCAAGAAAGCACTAAGAGCTTTCAATGGCGTACAGGTAAACAAAAGCAAGACAGAAGAACAAATTTAAGTTCTCCTGTACGCCTAAACTGGCTACTATTTTTGTTGTTCTTTTTCTTTTACAGTTGATGGGATTACCCTGCCATCTTTACTCTCCCATGGAAACTCAAACATTGGCAGGGGCTTGCCTGGATTAAGGGAAGCAAACCAGGAAAGAGAAGGAGGTTTTATTATCTTTTGTATTATGGTTTCAATTCTTTTTGCTTTCCATTCTTTGGTTCCTTGTCCCAACCAAACAGGATGATTGTTGAGAAAGGTTGTTGGAAATGGATGATGGAGAGTGAGAAATGTGATTGTAGGTATTTGATCGGTTCTAAATTGTTTGAATTCCCTTTAAATTCTAAACAAAATGCTAAATTTAACATCGTTCTCCTCAAAATTCTACTTGCTACAGACTTTTAGATTGTTGAGGCTGTCACTAAATTGAAAATCAAACTGAAGCTTAGCTCAGTTGTTCGTGCAATCACAGTTAAAAGTTGGCATCTAAAATTTCAGTACTTACAATCCTTTTTTTTATATCAGACTGTGATCTCCTTTGTAAGAAAAAAGAAAAAAAGAAAAATAAACTTCGCTCACTTTCATTTTATTTCTTAGTTCTTTTATTACATTTCTTACAATATATTTATAACATAAAGTTATTATAATAATTATTAAACTAATAAAAATATGCATAAAATTAAAGGTGGGAGTCTGGTCTGCAATGTCCGAAGGGCATGTTTCAATCTCAAGTTATAGGAGTTGCACAAAATGTTTTTGAATTGTCTGATATTAAAATGTTGCAGACATCAGAATCTTGATTTGTTAGTAAATTTTACTTAATACAGCGAATAAGTAAATTCGAGCCTGGCAAATTGCAGTGTCTGTTCTTGGTATTAATGGAAGTTGTTAATCCCACTAGTGACTTTACACAAGACAACAGACAGCAAAGTGCAAACTTCTTTGATTCAGGGAAATAAAATTTGCAGAATTGTGTTGCGATGTGAAGGAAGATGCATGCCATTGGCTCTATTTCAAATGGTTTCTCGTTTTATTAACCATCCGCAAAAGCCGGTATGAACTGTATAGGACAATTCTTTTAGCAAATAGAATCTTAGAATGTAGCTGAGCCATCCCTCTACCTAACAGACATAGCAGGACTCCCCCTTTTCCCCCTCCAAAATTGGTATTGCTACTCTCCAAATATAACATTGTGGGGATTGCAATTTACAGTTACAAATGGATGGTTGAATTAAAAGCCAAATCCCCCAAATGGATGCCAACCCCTTGTTCCTCCATTAAAGCCCTCCAAATCATTTCTGGCTTAACCTGGTTGGGCTGGTGTTGTTTTCATCAAACAAAACAATCAAGAAGTTAACAGAAACAAACACTCCGAATTTGCAATATATAGCTCAATCCAAAAGTGCCCCACCCCCATCCCTCACATTTTTACCATTGCTGGCCGCGTCAGCTTCAGTTGCTGCCGCGGCCGGTGAGAGGCAATAAGCTTCTCTTTGTGTTCCACTGATAGAAACAAGAAAGAAGAAGAAGCTTATTGCTTTTAAGGTATCTCTCCGTAAATATAGATAAAAAATTTGTCAGGACAATACAAACTTGTCTTCCCTTTGAAGAAAATGGTGAAGGACGGAGAGGAAATCACAAAGGTCATTACGTCTTCATCATCCTCATCATCGACATCATTATGTGAGTCAGAAACAGAAGACTTGCAACGTATGCCATTGGTGCCATCACCATTGATGAAAAACAAGAGATGTTTATCCAAGCAGTTATCAATGTGTGAGACCTCCAGGGACAAAGCTTGGGAAAGAAGGCGCCGCCAGATTCTTCGTCAGGGGAGAGGAAAGAATGGGATTATTGTAACTAACGGCTTGACTGATGAAGACCTGTATGAACTTAAAGGGTGCATAGAGCTTGGATTCGGATTCAATGAGGAAGAAGGTCAAAAACTATGCAATACATTGCCAGCTTTAGACCTTTATTTTGCTGTAAACCGTCAGCTTTCTCCTAGTCCAGTTTCAACCCCTCAAAGCGGAGGTTCATCCTCAACATCATCACTTGATTGCAGGTCATCTTCTTGTGGAAGTCCAAGAAGTGAGCCAGATTGGAAAATTTGCAGCCCGGGTAAAGTTTCTCAATGCCAAAAACACATAAACCAATAAAAAGAAAAAAAATATATATGGTCACAGGCTATGAAATTGCACAAATATAAGGGTCAAAATCTTATTTAACAACAAAATCAGGTTGGTTGTTATCTTGCAATATTGATTTTGCTGCTACATATTTCCATTTTCCAGGAGATGATCCTCAGCAATTGAAGACTAAGCTAAGGCATTGGGCGCAGGCTGTGGCATGTTCTCTGATGCAGTCATCTTGAAGTGTGAGATGGCTGGTAAAGAGGCAGAGAAAACAAAAAAAAAAAAGAAAAAAAATCTAGAGTCAGAAAAGAAGAGAGTAAGCGAGAGAGAGAGAGGTTGGCTTCATTGTCTAGGTTCTTTCTTTGATTAAACAAAAAAAAAAAAAACTGAAAAATGTCCTATTAAGGAAAATGGTGCAGCATTTCTGGGTATCTTTTTTTTTTCTTTTTAAAACATAAGGTCAGTCATCTGAGAGATTGACATTTGGCCTTAAGGGAAATGTTTGGTTAGAGAGGTTTCTGCCATCGGATTCTTCCAATGAGTATTTGATTTTTCTTTAAGGTTTCTTTTGAGCAAACCATGATTTGTAGCCAAAATTTGTGTCACAGTGTCTGATGTAAACAACACCACTTGGCTTTTTTGGCCTTGAAATTTGGACTGAGGGAATGTACATTTCAATTGTTACCATTTAATGTTTTTTCAGTTGAATTGATACCAGCTTTTTAGATCCTTTTTTTTTTTTTGCAAACTTTCCAGTATGATTGATGGTTTTTGCAACATTTCCAGCCTGAAAACAACATTTCTAGTATGCTCTTCCAATTCCTTGCATCTCCAATGCAATTGTAATGAGGGCATAGCTTTCAGTAGTTTCATCAAGGATTTCTTGGACCCAGTTCTATAATCCGAGCTTGTATTCCAATATTCCATCCCCCTAGCCAAACTGATGGGGCTAAATAAATTTTGGGTTTAATCTTCTGAGAATAAAATTTGCAGGAAAACAAAAAAATTGCATATGCATACCTACCATTACAATCATGTACAAAAAAGACTGAATTTGTCACCTAAACTTTTTATTTCTAAATTAAAGAAATAATGCCAAAAATAAAAAATTGGACTTTAATTAATTATAAAAAGAAAATTTTGCAACATAGATAATAGCAAAAATATACCATAAAGAAATTTGTGAAGAAAAATAAGATTGAAGGGATAAAAGAGGAAAAATTTTCAATCTTCTTTGTTTTTCAGTCATTATAATTAGCACAACTTGTTCCTCTGTTGTAAACCTAAAACCCCCAGAACTTCTTCTTAGCATAACAGAAAGTAAGGGAAGAGCCTAGTGTTTCAAGTCAAGTCAGTAACTTTCTCTACTTTCGGAACAAACCCACAAAAAAAGAAATCTGTTTAGGGTTTTACAAATGCAACAGCAACCATGGCTCCTGTTGCTTCAGCTGCCCTTGTAGGTTCCCACTTTCTTCAGCTATTTATATTTATGCATATAGTTTTCCATTGTTTTATTGGTTTTTTTTTTTTTTTTTTAAATCTTTAGTTTTTAGATTCATTTAAGTTAGGAATTTGATTTCTTTGGAGCCAAAAGAGTTGAATGCTTTAATGGGAATTTTTCTATTTCTGTCGGTGTGTAATATAGATGGAAGTTTATGAATTTTTGGGTTATATATAGTTTAGCCAAAGAAAAATTTTGTTTTTTGTACTCTGAATCTCAAAATTCAATAGCTTGAAGATTTAAAATTTTGGAAACTTGTTGATATTTTGATTGCAGTGAGGCAGAAAGTTCAAAACTTTTTGAATGCTGCTTGTACCGGGAATCTTGATCTTCTCAAGAGTAGGGCAATTCATGTTTTGTCTTTATTTTATTTTTCCAAGAGTTAAATGTTTAATTTGAAATGCTTTTGTGTTTTTCTGGACTTTTTGATATTTGTCTGAGTAGAGATTGGTGCTCAACTTGATGAGGGGAGGAAGGGACTGGTGAAAACAGTGGCAGATATTAAGGATGCCAACAAACGAGGGGCACTTCATTTTGCAGCAAGAGAGGGCAAGACTGAAGTGTGCAAATACTTAAGATGAAGATGGTATGCATTTGATTTTCAAAAATTTTCTTAATACTCTGTTCTTTATGTGCTAAAGATTCTTTGTGTTATCTTCTTGAATTACTTATAAAATGCAGGTGAGACTCCTCTTCTTCACGCTGCCTGGCAAGGTCATACTGTCACTGCAAAATACCTTCTAGAGCATGGTGCCATTCCTGCTATACCCAGTGACTTAGGTGCTACTGCTTTACATCATGCAGCTGGAATAGGTGCGTTCTCTTTAGCTTGTTTGTTCCTTTTCCTAGGATGGGGGGTGGTTTCTAATTATTTCTTCAATTCTGATGTGGTAGTGCACTAATCTGATTTCAATATGATGTTGCTGTTACTATGGTCCATAGTCCATAGCTCATTGTTGCATAGTTTACTAGAGAATGATTGCTTTAGTTGCTATTGTCCAGGGCCATTTGACCTCCCTTAATTATTTTCTTTTCCTAACCAATCTTTTTGATTCTTACTTCCGATTTACTACTTCTTGCTTGCAGGAAATATTGTGTTGCTGAAGTCTATACCGGCCAAAGGTGTTGAGATTGATTCACAAAGTGATGCTGGCACCCCTTTAGTTTGGGCTGCTGGTCATGGTCAGCATGATGCTGTAAAAGTTCTATTAGATCGTCATGCTAATGTGGGTTTTCTTTTCATGTTAGAATAGTTTAATATGAAATAGAATAATTCTAGGGACTAGAGAATTTTTGTGTTTTCTTTAGAGATTTCTGTTTTTAGTAGTTTGTTTGATTGAGTTTCTCTGTCACTGCTTATGATGATTACTTGTTGCAGCTAAATGCTGAAACTGAGGATGATATCACTCCATTGTTGTCAGCTGTGGCAGCAGGTTCACTTGCACACTCGGGACTTGTTGATTCAGGTTTTGCATCTTCTTAGTTCTCTACTATGTTGGACACTTTTTTTCACTAATAATAAAATGCTTGTAAGATGAAAATTTTAGAAGAGAAATTACCAAATAGATGAGGTATAGATAGGCAAGATGTGAAGGACCTGTTGGGGACAAAAAAATAAAAAAACGAGTGTTTTTCAAGTACACAAGTGATATAGATGAGAGTCACAACATTTTGACATTTGATTTCATGTTTCATGATTATACTGATATTCTCCACTATTAAGGATATGAATGCTATATGCCAATGCCCATCTAAATTTTTTGTGGATAAAGGCTGTTATATTCTTGCTGTATCTAGTGCATAGGCGACTAGATAATTCTAGTTTTGTTTCTGCATTGGCTGTAAGATATATATTGCCTTCTTCAATTAGTTTGCAAAATTTACGGGGAAGCTGTTGAAGCAGGGAGGAAGTTTCATGGTGCAGATGAGGAAAAATCTAGTTAGTTTCTAAGCTGATACACCAAGATTTGAGAAGATGAGTGCACCCTGCTGAACTTTTTTCGGTTGAAGATTACATTTGAAGGGGATGTTTGTTAGTAGAAACAGCACAACAGGAAGTTATGATCATGAGAATGTAAATAGAAGCACGTTTGAGCAATTTATGTTAGTAGTCTCCATGAGAATTACATGCTTCATTCATTCATTCATCCTAGTTTCGTGAGTGAACTGAATATTCTGCACTTTCTTATACTCCGCAAAATTTTAGTTCAAGCAAATCCTTCTTTCCTTTTCCTCTTCACTCCACCTTGTCCTGCCCCGAATGAGATTATGCCATCAATTAACCTTTAAATGCTATATGATAAATTTATAAATTGATTAGTTATCAATGATTTGGATTTTTCTTTCATTTTCTTCCCACTTGTCAGGTTTTTTTTTTTTTTTTTTGAATTTTTTCCAAGCTAATGTCTTCAATGAAAAGGACACTGGTCAGAATTTAGGGGAAAAAGAATACAAATTCCATAAAGCAAGATCTTTTTTTTTTTTGGTAACAGATATAAATCAAAATTTTAAAAAATATAAATTAGAAAATAAAAACCTTTCACTTTTCTTCCTTTAAAAAATTTTCTCACACATAAAAAATAAAAAAAAAAATCCGAACTTTTCTCTCTCTTTCAGTCTTTCTCCTCTTTTGCCCAATTCTTTCAAGATCCAACTATTCTTCCTTCAAGCAAAAGACCCATAAAAAATGTCACCCACAACCACAACTTACGGCACCATCAACTCCACTCCAACCTCCACTTCCACAAGCGCCAAACGCACGCGCCGCCCATGGCCAGAACTCTTCTCCATCTCCTCCTTCTCCCTCCCCATCTCCTCCGCCGAAGCCAAAACCCGGATAAAGCTAAACCTTTCCTACTTCCGCGTAAACTACGTAATCATAATGCTAACAATCGTTTTCTTAACTCTCCTTTGGCACCCAACTTCAATGATCGTTTTTTTGATAACTTTCATATTCTGGTGGTTTTTTTACCTCTTTAATGACAACCCAGTTGTTGTTTTCAACAAAACGGTGGATGATAATATTGTTTTGGGGGTTTTGAGTTTCGCTACCGTGCTTTTATTGGTTTTGACTCATGTGGGTGTTAATGTTTTAGTGGGGTTGATTATTGGGGTGGTTGTTGTAGGTGTTCATGCTGCCTTCAGAGGAACTGAAGATTTTGGTTTTTCTGTGGAAGTAGAGGAGGAAAATGGGTTGCCTTCTGTTGTTGGAAGTCAGCCTTTGAGGCCTACTTCTGGATATAATAGGATTTGATTTTTGGATTTTTTTTTGGTGTTGAATTGTTGGGAAAGTAGTGTTTTGGGGGTTTGATTTGAAGTGGTTTGTGGTTTTGGGGGTTTTATTGCTTTGCGAATGTGAAAATTGGATTAGGAGAATGGTTGTTTCATTTTTGCTAAATGAGTGGTTAGGATTTTGGTTGAGGACTGGCTTGTGGTTATGGTGTTATTGATTTAAGCTTTGAGGAAGATGGTATTTGAGGCCTTACGTGCTGCATTCATGCATTCTTTGAAATTGAATTAGAGCTGGTATCATGGTGTTTTTAGTTTGAAATTGTTATGAAATTTGGTGGTTTTTGGGGATTTGACTTGAGCTGGTATGATGGAGATCATGTTTCTGGTACTGGTATTTTCTGTTTATAATTGTGGAGCTAGGATTGGAAGTCTATTTATGATCCTTTTAGTGGTTAATATTTGAGGCATTACTTATTTCATTCACGAAATGATCCCTTGATCATTCTTCATCTGAAGTTGCCACTTTTATCGGATAACAAAGTTGCACTATTGGGGCTTGGATTAGAAGTGGGTATCACAGGTTGTTTTGAATTTCCTTCTCATTGGTTGTAGCTCAAAGGTGGCGAGATCTTGTGGCATAATGGTGTACTTCATATATTGTGGAAACAGAGGAGAATGTTGTGGCTGCTCATTTGATGGTGAGGCTGGATTTTGCACTTTTGCCAATTAACATTAAGTTAAATTTTGTGGCTGTATGGACAATGCTATGTTACAAAGCGACAAGTATGACACTGGCATTTTCTTACTTGCATTGTTGGTATGGAAACTGAGAAGTGATTAGTTTGTTACCTTAATTGTACTGATCCTACAAGGAACTTTGCTTTAGTCATTCGAGTGTAATCAATAATTATTGGTTTCTGCTGTAGCACAATCTGAATGAATCTAATGATCAATCAAATTTATAGTTCTTTCCGTGCAAACTTGGTTTCTTAAAGCATGTCTCATAATGGCTTTTTGACTATGGCTAGCTATGCTAGCAGCTTGTCACAGCATGATCATTGGCTTTTTACAATTTTCATTCAGTATTGTGTAATAGTGGAGGTTGCCAAAGGCTTTATCCAAGCATTATATTCCCATTAGTTTACAATGATTGTGATCCTTTTTTTGTGATTTAGCACTTTATGATATGGTTTCCAGTGCCATTGTCTTTTGGCGCTAACAGGTAGAATTTGGTTTCCTCATCTAGCTTAAGAAAGAATGGGGTACTAGATTTGCTGGCCTGTGGCTCCTAAATTTTATCTCTGATTGTACCAATAACTGGATTATGGAGTAGCTTGCATCTCTTTAAGTAGCCAGTTTACCATTTGACCGTCGGCATTGTCATATTCTGGGTCTGCCTTCTGAATCGTGAGACCTGATTAGTAATTGCAAATGTTACCCGAATCCTACTTCAAGGCAAAAATGGTCGTTGTTGCTAGCAGTATTTGCTTATATGAAAGTTTTCTTTTCTGCTAGTGCGTTATACATTATTGTTGCAAGCTCCAATAGATTTCTTTATGAATTTGAAGCTTCAAGTGCCCATGTTTTTGTTATCCTACGTACTCCAACACTTAAACAGCATATTTCCAGTTGCAAGGCATGCCTGGTTTAGTTCTTTGACAACATCTGGAGGAGCTAATGGGCGGTTAGTTTTACTATTACTCTTGACAAAATATCGTGGCCAATAAAGTTGCATAGTGTAGCGCAGAACAGTCACTAATCATATTCTTTCATAGCATTTTTCAAAAGGTATCAGCTCAAATTCATTTCATTCATCCATCGATCGGGTTTATTATAAAGAAGATATCCAGGAAGATGTTTTAAGGTTCAATAACCAACTTCGAAATAAAAGATAAGCAAAGCTGTAAGAAAAGGAAGATAATACCAAACACAAGCAAGCAGTAATCAAACTACAGGGCAGAAAACAACTCAATGCTATTAATCCTCTTCTAGATTGATGGAGTCCTTGAACTTGCCATACAAAATCGTCTTCAACTCAGTCATTTGTGCCAGCACTGATTCTTTCTCCTCCTCGAGTTTTTCCAAGTTCTTGCTGGTAACTTCCTTCATCTCTTCTATCCTGGTCTCCACTTCCTCCTTGGGCACATGAGCAAAGACTTCTCCTATTTGGAACCGTACTACTTCCTCATCGGTTAGAATCAACTCGTTACTTGCATCCTCCAGGTTATCATTTGTTTCCTGGGGAAAAAAAACACTACTGTCAGGAAATGAAATCCCATAAGATTGTACCCACATTTCAATGGGGTAAAAGCAGCAATTTATGGTGGAATGGGGAGTCCAAACAGTTTCTAAAATGGGAAAAAATGAAGATAACAATTTGGTCAGATGGAACAAAAATTTAATAAGTTAAAGGCTCTTCTGCAGGATATGAAGACAACTTGTTTTAGACACTAGAGATAAAAGTGGGATAATCAATAAGAAGAGAAGCTAGAACAGCAGTTTCAGTTTTTCCTTTTTCTGAGACTCAAATTGTTACCACATAAATATCACATAACTCACTTTCTAGCCAGCCGAATTAACGTAATAGAGCTACTCTATGATTCAGAAAATTCAGTATGTTCTTCCCAATCTCTATGCAATCAGACAAGCAAACGCTATTTCTTTCATTTCTTAATATCCACATAATTCAGCAAAGCAAATTCTAACTCACATCCACAATAACGATAAAGAAAAACTAAAAGTAAAAGAGGCAATTTTCCCCTAAGAAAAAGTGACCAAACTGACTCTAAAACTCACAAATATGCATCAAGAAACTACCTTAAAACATCAAAATAAGCAAAACCACAAAACCCACATAAAAAATTACGGTAAAAAGTTTTAAAAAAAAAAAATCCTCTAAACCCAAACCAAAAGAATACCTTGGCAGTCTTGATTTCATCCTCAAGCTCATGAAACCGATTGTTTAATCTTCCAAATTTGTTGATGTTCTGTTGATCTTCCCAAGTAACCTCCGTCTCAGATCCTCCAGGACCCTTCAAATCATTTGTTATTTATAAAACCCAAAAAGACAATTGAGTGAAACACAAATAAAATATGTAACAAAGAAGAAGGGTTTAATAAGGGTTTTTGGAGAATACCTGCTGCATGGTTGGTTCGATAGACTATTCTGAACAAAGGTGAATGACAACAAAAGCTCTCACTCGGATTTGAAGTGAGACTCTTTTCCAGTTTTGTTCTGTTTCCGTATCTTTGCCTTTCGGGTTTTGGACCCTTTTTGGATCTATAGTTTTGGGCTTGCCCCAAGAAACGTGTTTGAGCTTTTTCAATTGAAAGAAACTTATATATTTAAAAATTCAAATGCAAATGTAATATTTGACTGGATAAGTTTTTTATCCGAATATTTGATTCTCATGTTTCAAAGAACAAGGTTTGAATTTTTTTTTCTCAAATAAAAAATGAAACCATGTTACTAATATCATATCATATTATAAGAGTATTATTTAATTGTTTTTTATATTGGAAGCTGAAAAGCAAGAGGAGGAATCCGGCCAAGGAGGGGCCGATTCAATAGCTTACCAAGGTGAGAATCGGTAGCTGCTCCGAGAGGATGATCAGCAACACTTGGACTGTGAAACTTATTGAATGAAATGCATAATATCTAAGTTGTCCATATATCTAGAGGATAATTTTATATTTTTTTATGCTTACTAAATCAGCAATGGAAACAAACTTAAGACAGTTCATAAAACACATTATGAATTCACCATCAACTTGTGCTCTGACACATGGTTTGCTTTCATTGCACCCTGTTTCTTCACAATCTCATAGCTGAAGACAACTTCACAATCTTGTTTAGGATTTGCTATGACTGAAAGAAAATAAATTCAATAGATTCAGGTGTATTACATGCATGGTACTGACATACATGACAGCAAACTAGTATACAACTATGATGATCTTACAAAACATATATTTAGATGATCGGAGTTCAAGTGATTTAAAGGTAAACATGGAAAAATTAGATGGATGCCTCAAGGAGCCTAGACTTTTCGGCAATATGATAGAACCATAACAAAGTCCTTAGCTGAGGAGCCAACGAATGCTGGAACTTTTTTCGCCGTTGATGCAGTACGAAACCACAGATCTACCAAGTTATGAAGTTGTAATGTTGGTAGAACAGGCTGACCCCGGCACATGATCTCCACCTACATAAAGCATTCACATGAAACACAATGAAGATAAATTGCCAGTAAACATCACTTCCTTCTTTTGCATTAAAACTGACTTGATAGCAAAAAAGGTACTGCATTATTTATTTGAAAACACATTGACAGGTTACGAGTCTTGCTAATGTCATCAAAACATGCCTATACTATGGACCGTTTAGATGTTGCTAATTTCCAAATGCTTTACAGAAGTAGATAAAGTGGATTTACTGCATGAGTTGAAGAAACCGGTAAACAAGACTATTCTGGGTTAAAACTTAGAAAAAGAGGTAATATGGGTAAGGAGCGATGCAAGAAATAAGAATAAACATGCATCTTAACAAAGAATCTTTCACTCCTTTATCAAACCCAGAAAGGAGTCAAAGAATAGTCCAGAACTATAGTACGGACAAACATCTACCTACAAGGTGCAATCCACCAAGGAATTAAAGCCTAAAGTGTCATCAATGCTTTTGCTTCTAAGTTTCAGAAAACAAGAAAAGATAAATGGCACACCTGAAGCAACATAATAACATAAAATTACAGCAAAATAGTATCTGTATTTCAGAATGATGCAATTTAGGCAGCCTCAGCTTTCTGAGGAAAAAAGAAACCTGGTAAAGGTAATCTCACCTCAGCTTCACTTGTAAGATCAAGTTTCTTTACAAGGTACTTTTGGATGAATGAAACAGGCATTTTGCCATCCCTGTTACCAAGAGAAAAAGACATCAATTATAAAAAAAAAAAAAAAAAACACAATCACAATTTTATGCTGCCTTCTTAACTTTTGTAACTCAAGCAATAGTATTACAATTAAGAGTTGCGATAATAAACAAAAAGTACAAAAATATATCACAAACTCTGCAGATCTAAATGAGGGAAAAAAACAGATTTCTAAGTGGCTAATACGAACAAACTACTCACTTTATCCTCAAGTAGCATGCAGAAATCTGTGGCAGGGAAGTATGTCCTATCCTGAAGCCATTTCATAAAATCATATGGTGAATTGAAGATATTCAAGTTGAAGCTCCTCATTGGAAAATGCAATATGCCTTCAATATTAGCTCAAGCAGGAAAGGAATATATTGAAAAGGCAAATCATTAGTAAGTTTATATATATATATAGTGTTTGCAGTAGCTTACCGGTCTTCACAAGCAACTAACGAGAACCAAATTGGACTATTTTTTCTATTCCACTTAGCCCCCAAAGCGTCTAGCATGACTCTAGCTGAGGCAGCATGCTCCTCAGAGGCAGCTGCCTTCTTTTGTGCTGCTGCTTGCAACCTTCTACGCTTCACAGGTCTTGTAATCAAATTTGTCCCATTCTCTTCATCCTGAACTTTTGAATTCTGTCCATGCTCCTTACTCTTAGTTTTAGGAATACACAACTTGCCATCAGGAACAGAGGGGGATTTAGGGTCAGCTTGCATTTCAGGCATAGATGAGTGACAATCAGGGCCATTATGTGGCTCAGCCTTGGAAGCTGCCGATCCCTGTGAATTTAATTTAGATGACTTTCTGTTAGCAGCTTCAACAAGACAGTTTAAGGGTGTCCACAGATCTGCTTTGCCTTCCATCATTTCAACATCATCTGTATCTTCATTATGCCTGTGTTCACTAGAAGGTTGCACCATGGAAGAATCCTGCATCAGTTTAAGGAAGATGGACAAGTTTTCAATATTGACAGGGCCAATCTCACTACAAAATTAAGTTTGAAGTTTATATGTTAAGAATCTTTCTCCAGCCTCATTTACCTGCCTTTTACTTTGACTATTTTTGTTTAAGGAATCGGGTGAGCTTGAGCCTGAGGGATGACCTTCTGCAAAATCTTCTTTCTTAAGGGGTTCCTCAACCGAGAAATTACATCCTCGAAAAGCAGCAACTCTTTTACGTGCAGTAGCTTTGGTTCTCCTTCCAGTCAAGCCACTCTGCATTGGCACTTTGGGAGTGCTGACTACCAATGATGATAGTGATCTTTCCTTCCTTTTTGCTGGAGGTGATGTTGAAGGCATAATCTCAGGAGCACTAATCTTTCTTCTTTTGAAAGGGAAAATTTTGGCCCTTATATCCTGCAAATTGTGATCTGGCCTGCATTTATTTATGGGAAAATCTAATACCACGTGAGCTTATGTCAACACAAAACTTCATTATAAGCATGACCGACTAGACGTTTGCATATAAGTTTGTGCCTACACATGCTTTAAAAACTTGCATAGCATCACATGAATAGGTGCATCTAGCCAGCACATAATTTGAAAAGCAATATGCTAAAAAACTCATAGGTAAGCAGCATTCCAATGACACAAATGGACTTATACAAAGTCATTGAGAAGCAAAGATGCAGCAAAAGACATGTTGTCAGTGCAAGACAATGGCTAAGTGTATAAAAACAGAAATTTACAACATTAAAACTGATACAACAGGGCAATACATTTGTCATGCCCGGACAATAGCTTACACAGCAAAATTACACTACACCAGACACAAGTCTACTTCAGCTATATTTCGGGAAAATTATCCAAATTTGGCTTTTGCAAAGTGTTGTTTTCAACATTGTAATTGATTGATACATATATATATATATATATATTATCTCTTTGCGGGACGGGATTAGAACTTTCCAATTCCACTGCTAGCATTTTCCAAATTCTATTTGATTGTAATTGATTGATATATGTTTGATAAAAGACTTGCACGAAAAATTCAAATATTTCTAAAATACAAGCTTTGAATTATTCACCATTTTTTTTTCTCAGCAGGGAGATACAGAGACAGTTGCAGTAATTATATAGACAAAATGAATCACCTGAGTTTGTCAACTGGAAGACAGCCTAGCTCAATGTCACATACAGGACAACAATCCATCCCCTCATCTGAGAGCTTCTCATATATGCACTTCCTACAGACTGAATTGTTTTCAAGGTTCAGTGCATCAAAAGTAAGCAACAGAGAATTACAAAAGTTTATGAAGAGATAAGGAACCAGAAAGCATATCTTCTTCAACATTCAAAGAATACATGGTTGGAAATTTAAAATTCGCACATCAAGTGAACCAGAAGAGCACAAAAAAGCAGTTATGTGTCAATCTTTTAATTCAATCAACAAAAGAAAGGAAGCATCGTTATAAGAGTGAAATAGGAAGGGCATCGATATTTTGTATAAATTCTTCAACAGGATGTATCATCCTTTCCTTCAGACTGTCCAGTAAGCACATAACAATACAGAAACACCCTAAGCATGATGCCATTACAGTATAGGTAAGACCAGTCTCACTTTTAGTTTGCTTAAATACAGAAAGGCAGAATACGCCACCTCAAGATCCTATGCACAATATTTTTATCCAGGATCTGACTGTTCATGACAGTCAGATATAGCTACTGTCTACTTGGTTGGCCTTCAAGCCTTCAGAAGATCTTGGCACTTTTGAAGGTTTTGGCAGAAATTGCACTTTGTAGAGCACTGCGAAGATGAAATTCCCCTTTGAAGATGACATCATTGTTATTCAACTTGAAAGGAAGTAAATTAAAGCTGCCCACATACCAACATAGGAAAAAGGCAGCTCTTAGTGCATATGACAGAAAAGTTGGTAACCATGTTGTCTTCCATGCTAAAATCTTTGTAGCAAATTATGGCAGATCCTAATTCTCCAATATGAGACGGCCATATCCTCTGGCTATTATACCATAATAGAACCAAAACCGCCAGTGCACACAAAAGACTTTACGTTTTCTAGGTATACGAGCAGTCTGTACATACGTATATGCATGAAAGCAACCAAGGTAAAGAAGTATAAACAGAATACAATGAATTATTGACCAGAACAACCAGATGGAAGAAAAATAAAACTCATGCCATAATAATAGAGAGTATATATTAAATTAAATACCCAAATTTCATATAGTCATGACATCAAAAGAATTTCGAATTGGATAACAAAATCAGAAATTTTGCGGCCATGGGAATTCAAATACATCTGAAACGTACAGTTTAAAGAATGCAAGACAAGAAAGACATACCCCAACACAACAAATCAAATAAATTGCAAAATAAACAAACCCCAGAAAAAAAACCCAGAAAGCAAAAACTACCAAGAGTACAATATCCAAAGACAAATGAAAAGAAAACCCAGATCAATAATTATCAAGAAAAACAGCCAAAAGACCAAAGAAAAGAGAAACTAACACGTATGGAGACACAAGGAAATTGTTGTAGCTTCCTTTAAAAGCTTATTACAAAGAGGACATGTCATGCATGACACTAAAGTTTCCCTCTTCACTTTGACAATATGATGATGACAACCAGCCATCTTTTATCTCCTAATATTTCTCTTGTCCTCGTTCACATTCAAAGGCTAAAACTGGCTTCATGAAGAAGAGAATTCATGAACAAATAGTGGGTAATTCTTAGAAAACCAAGAAAAAGTCTTAAAAGTTTGAAGGATTATATATATATTTTTGGGTTTTGACAAGTGTGTTGTGGTTCTTTGTATTGGTGTAAAAAAAGAGCGGCTTCTTTATTATTACATGAAAGAGATCTAATCTGAAACAGATGTGAACGAAGCGGCGGTTCTTGGAAGTGAAATTAAGAGCAAAACTACGTGGGAGTTGGTTGGATTTTTTGACACAAAAAGAGAAAGAGAAAAAAAAAAAAAAGAACCGAAAAGCAGCGGGTTTTTTAAGGTATTTGTGTGATTCGTTGGGGTGTTCGAGTTTGCGTTTGAGTTTCGTTTTGTTTTGTTGGGTTTGCGTTTTGTGGGCAAGAAAAAAAAGGCTTTTAGATTTGTTTTTTTTTTTTTTTGTTGGAAGTTATGGAGAAGGTGTGCCTTGGAAGGATTAACTTGTAATAATCTTACAAATAATGTTACAAAATAAGTCTATTTTAGGGGGAAATTTATGCATACATTTTTTATAATTTTTTTCTAGAGTATATGGTCATGGAAAAATAAAAAATATTAAAAATTCAAAGTTTTTTTTTTTTTTGGTTCAATTGCATTTTAAGCTGTATTTGGATAACATCAGCACAATTAAGTCCATCCCCTTCGATTGAAAATTAGAAGGGAAAGGGTTTAATGGTTCATTGAACTCTAGAGCAATCAATACCTTAGTATAAAATTAAAATAAAAAATATTTTAAAGTTATGAAAGTCGATTTAATTGGATAGTCAAATTCTCATACCCAATTTCGTTTCATTGACGTATTTAAATAATTTTTTAAATGAAGTTGATTAATATTTTTTTTTCATTTTTTACGTTAAAAGGAAATATGCATTTAAAATAATAATGGTTTTCATTAATTGCTTGACTTGAAACAAAATGGTAACATAATAATTATCACAACAAAAGCTTAAAAACCCACATAATGTAAGGTAGAATCCTATTACATAACCATATGTAATTAAAAAAAAATGTAAATCACATGTTGTTTGGTCATGGCATAATAAAGGGGGTAGAAATGGATATTTTTTAAAAATTTATTCAGTTGTCGTTTTCTTGACCAAGTTTTTCCGTGAAAAACAGGTATTGATATTTTAAATATGTTGAAGAATACTGTTCTAGTCTACTCTTATGTGACTATAATCATAGCTACTTCTATAACTTTCTTCCCCCCACTAATTCTAGTTTGGGAAATATTGTCATTTTAATTGACAGGTCAATTATTCACAAAATTAATTATAAATTTATGAACATTTATTTCTTTTTTTTTTGTTTGAGCAATTGATATTTTAGTACTTTTTATAAGAAGATTTGGAAATTTTTTAAGTTTTGGTTGAGTTTAATTCTCTTGTTGAATGATTTTAAATATGTAGTTTTTGTATGAATTTAATGCATTTTCTCAAAGAAATATCAAATATAAATAATTTATAATTTATATATAAAATTAAAATATTCTAATCGAAAATCAAAATTTAATGTCTCTCACGTATCATTTCGAGCTGATGGCATGATACTTTTTTAAGAAATTAAACTCGGAGTTTTGTCATCAAATCTTTGATTTAGTGATTAAAAACGTTTAAAAAAAATCAAAGATTTAGTTTTGATTCATGTCTCTCCTTTTTTCTTTACTTATATTAAGATTTTATACTCTTAATATAACAAAAAAAAAAACCTCGGAGTTCTTTTTTTTTGTCAAAAATGAAACTTGAGCTATTGCTACTCTTATCCAATTAATTTTGGGTCAACATATATTTACGGTTTGATTTGTTGAATTTAGTTTGACCTTTCCAAAAAACACTTTGATTATGGGCCGTGTTACACATTTTGGAGAGGGTTAGAAGCCCATTATCCTTCACCTGCCCCAGACAAAATCAGTCTTCAGACCAGAACGGCCAAATTTGTGAACTGAAATATCTGAAAATTGAGCAAAGAAATTGATACTGAGTGACATGTGGATGGAAGTGGTTGGTTCATTAAAGGATTAAGGATATAAAAATCGTTGCTTCCATCTATCCATTTTGTGTGGTGGCCTGACCACCTAGCCTCTGCTCACTTCATGTACCATTGGGACCATTTGCCACTTTAACATAATATAAATCTACCCATTTTTCCCGCTAAACTAATTTTTTGATCTTCGTTTGAGTTCAAAGAAATGGCAACCATAACAGCTAGCAACTTTGAAGGGATCAAGCAAAGTTTAATCATCCCCAGTTCTTGGTAAGACTCCAGTATTTCATGTTCACTATACTACACTTATATTTTTGTCTAGCAATTCCAAGGTTCTAGATATTTATATTACCTTAAATTTAGATATCAGGTGAGTTCAAGAATTGGAAATCAAGATCTAGATGTAGTTTTGTTTTCATATTTTGTCAGAACAATTGGAGCCCCTTCGAAGGATTTTGCTTCAATGTTAGAAACAAACAAATGAATTAGTCTTTAAGAATGGATTTTGACATTTTCATGCATGTTCTTGCATGTTTAGGATTGCCTGTGATGGCCAACAAATGGCAGGGTTAGATGCAGGCTAGAGCAGAAGCCATCTGTAAACGGCCAGAGCTCAAACTCCAGCATGGTTGCATCACTAATGGCAGCAGCAGCAGTGACCACGACCGCGGCACCAGCCATGGCATTGGTGGATGAGAGACTGTCCACAGACGGAACAGGACTTGCTTTTGGTTTAAGTAACAACCTTCTGGAATGGATCCTTTTAGGAGTGTTTGGTTTGATTTGGGCATTGTATTTTACCTATGTTTCTTCTCTGGAAGAGGATGAGGAGTCTGGACTGTCCCTTTGAATGATGAAAGGGGTTTGTCAGAGTATTGGGATGAAATGTAGATAAAAGTGAATTTAAAGGGAAGGAAAACTTTGGCGCCTAAATTGTGTGTTTGTTTCTTTTCCTTTGAATTGTAGGGCTCATGCTCACTTTCAGACTTAAGTAACAAGTCTACGGAAGAGCCTTTGATGCCATAAATTCCTCTGCCATTGCCAGGTTGTCTTTCACTTCAGTTTATGAATCCCCATCTGCCAACCTAAAATATAATACCCACAAACATATAGAGCAAGTAGAAAGAGGCAAAAAGCAAATGCAAAATCATATAATATATTCCACTGCTTGCAAATATATATATATATATATATATATATAGAAGGTTAAGTGAAAAACAAACAGGTATTAATGCAATCATTCAGGCTCTCACAATCAACAGTACTTCAATTCTCAAGGAAGAAGCACTTTTTTCTATTGTTTTATTCTCCTAGTTTTACATCAGAGAAACAGATTACAGCTTCAAATCTCAACAGTTGACAAGCTGGTAGTTCACCATTTGGTGGCCTTTGAAACTTGAAAGTTGCCTTTTCCATCTGTATCAAACTGTCAACATTAACATCCAAATCTAGGCCTCCATTGCTGCATTGATCAGCAATTCTCACTGTTGTTTGAGCTCCATTCCCTCTATTTGTCACCTGCAAATGAGCATATATACATGGTCATTGAGTTGAATTCGAAGAATTAACTGCTACTCTTTATGAAAAGTGAAAGATTTCTAATTACATACCCTTAAACATTTGCCACAAGCTGCTTGGCCATGAGGACTAGCCGGACCATAAAACGCAGTCCATCCATATTTCTGACGCCAAGCCTAGGGCTTGTTTGCATACCAAGGAGAGCCATAAGCACTTGCAGCATTCAGATCTTTGGTTTTCATAGCCATAGGGGCTTGACTTAATTTACAAGCAGCAAGTGATATGTAATGCTAATGTACCCAACTATCTTATCTTGTAATTGAATTTCATTCAACCAATTATCACTGCAAGTAGAACAATATGATGAACTAGTGATCTTTTCTTTGGAAAAAAAAAAAAAAACCAAATCTAGAAATTTTACTCTGAATTTCAAATCTTTTCCAATCATATATCAATGTCCATGGGCCTAGACATTGTATCAACACCATACATGGGCCAATCTGATCGCAAGGAGATTTTTAAAGTAAAATTTTCATTGAATATGGATATTAGCAGTGAAAAAAAACAGAAGAAAGAGAATTGGACTATTTAAGCCAAAACTTGGGAGGTTTGGGTTAAAAGAGATGCCTGCCAGGACCTGGAGTCAAAAGCATGGAGATGCAGGGGATCGAACCCTGTACCTCTCGCATGCAAAGCGAGCGCTCTACCATTTGAGCTACATCCCCATTTGTCATTTGTTGCTCAGGTTTTATATTGGTAATTTACAATTCTTTAGTTTTTCCCCAATGCAATAAGAGCATCAATTTCATTTCTTTATAAGTAGCTTGATTTATAAGAGGAAATTCTGTTATTGTTACATCATAAAATATGCTCGAAAGTGTTTCAAACTCAACAGTTGACAAGTTGGTAATCTACCAAAAGGTGGTCTTGTGCATTGCCTCTTTCCATCAGTGTCAATGTGCCGGAAGACCGCTGCATCTAAATCTTGACCTCCATTGCTGCACTTATCAACAATTCTCACTGTTGCTTGAGCTCTTTTAGCTCTATTTGTCACCTGCTTACGACCAAAATATAGCTTAAGTATCAAAACATTTAACCCTTTATTAAGCTCTTTAAAAAAAAAATTTCCCTTTGTAGTTTTGCTTAATTTCAACAAGAAGACAGTCCAAATGGAAACTATATTTTGACAACTTTTAGAAGGTGAATAATATTCATCCTGCTTGGCAAAAATAATAAGAGGTCGATTTCAAATTTTGGAAACAAATCCAAAGGAAATCAAATGAAGGAAAAGCTAGCTAACTATAATAGTTTGTATATTCAGAAAAAAAAAGTTTATATATTGGTTTTCCTTGTGCTTTAATTTGAGAATAAATAAATGCATGTGCGGTGTATTTTTTGTGGTTTAGAGATCTTGTATTTGTCTTCAAGGTAAAGAACTACATTAAAACAAAAAGAAGATTAAAATTAAAAAAAATTAATCTAACTAAAAAAATACATAATAAATTTTTTTAATATGGATATAATGACAGTTGGATTGGACCAACCATTGAAAAAAAACCCAAACATTGGAGGCAACCGACAAGTAGTTGATCCAATTCAATAGTTTTGGTCCAAAAAACAATTGCCCAGCCCAATCATTTGGATGTCCGTCTCAGTTCAGCGATATTTTATTGGACCCAAATTTAAGTTCGGCTTGTTGGAGATGAGCCTAAAACTGAACCTTGAGTTAATGATGGGACACTTCCCGTGCAAACATGGGGGGCTTCTAATTTCATTAAATTTTAGGACAAGGTTTTCCTTATAGTCATGATCTTATGAATAACCATTTTGATTTATCCCATATTGTAAAGAAAATAAAATAATATAAAAGCATAATTGCAGCAAACATGAACTAGCAGCAAGTTGGCATCAATCACTGTGATTTTTTATATCCATTTCAAAGAATTCCAATGAATATTTCATAAATATATATATTTTCGTTTTTAGTTGCTTCCTCTAATTAATACTACAGATAAGTAGATTGAGCTTTTTTTTTTTTTAATCAGTGAGAGATTTGAATCCTACCTTCAGTAAAGTAATCATACATCAAATACTAATATCGAATCAAATACTCGATCAGATGTTTTTAAATTTTTAATTATAGGATTACATGATAGAAAAAAAAATCTTATTTGATAAAGAATGTTAATTCGTTTTTATTAGAGAAAGGAACAATGGTTAGTTTATATTCTAACACTTGCACCAGTTTTTGTAGGTATTAATATATAATATTTGTAATGATTAAGGGTTGAAGAGCAAAATAAATTGGATATGCTTTCGAATCTTGATTGAGTGAGTAGTTAGATCGATGAAATGATGAATTTTTTTTTTTTTTGAGTTGAATAAAATATATTGATTTTATCATCGTAGATGAAATGTTAATTTTTTAATTTAATAATTAAAATTTTAATTTTAATAACAATTTTTTTATTTATTTTCAATCAAAAACTTCAAAAAGATCAACACTAATTAAAAATATAACTCTCCCGGCCTCTCCCTCTTTTTTTTTTTTTTTTTTTTTAATTTTTTGGAAGGATATAACCCTAATTAAGTAAGTGTTTGTAGAAGGGATAAAAATTATTTAATTTGATAATCGAGTCATGCAATGTGATATATAAAAATAATAATAACTGTTGCGGTATGTTATTGTGTCTCTGAACAAAAAAAAAAAAATCATTAGATAAAAAATTTTCCATTTTTCCATCACTTTTTCAATTCGAAACTTCTTCATATCCTCTTCATATGATAAAATAAAAATTATAAATATAAAAATTACTAATACTAGTTGTTTCCATGCTTTTAATTAATACATTATATTAACAAAAAAAATTAATAGATTATACATTGCCGGCCAAGAATGAATTAAACATTTTCTTTAAAATTTCATGCAACATTGAAAAAATTAAAAAAGGAATGGCATGCAATTGGCAAAAAAGTATATATGCAAAATCATTATCCTCTTGTCAGTAGTAATTAATTTTTCCCTTTTCATTATGTATTGGTTTTGTATTCTTGATATTTAAAAATTCAGGCAACTCTAGTTTGGTAAGGAATATTAATTAGTTTATATATTCGAACACTTACACCATTCTTCTTGGTATTAACATTTAGATTTTGCTTTTTAAAGTTAGTTAAGGGAATTAGTTGACAATTAATATTATGCATTTTAACGCATTGAAAAAAAAGTTTCCTGATATAGTAATTTATGTTTTTAAGACATTCCTTACCAAAATTTCTTAGAATTTTATTTGTCATTACTATTTTATTTAAAAAATATATTTTTTCATAATATATGAACAAAAAATTTTAAAATAAATAATATTGTTTATATAATCTGAAAATACAATTAAATAAAATCAAATAAAAAATTAACTTTTTTTAAGAATCTGAAAAACCTCATAAAAGAAAATTTTTGATTGTTCCTTAACTTTTTCTTTTATGACATTATTAAAAATCTTAAAAAACCTCTTATTTAACTAAATTATTTGTCATTTTGTCCATAAGTGTGATAGCCATATATAGGTGACAAATATCACTCTGCTGCCAAATCTTGGGACGAAAAAATCATCAATGGTGAAAAAACCTCACATTTGACTAAATTATTTGTCATTTTGTCCATAGTTGTGATAGCCAATATAGGTGACAAATATCAATCCGCTTCCCAATCTTGGGATCAAAAAGTCATCAATGGTGAATTGATTTCTCATTACCCTTGAAGCTAAAACCAAATTATTATTATTATTATTGGTCCTGGCTGTATGGATAGATAACTAAGGAGACAGCAACTTTTCAATCCAAAGAACGTATAGTGATAATGGTGGGCGGAGTTATCAGAGCAGCTCTTCCTTATTCACTTTCAAGTCACAAGGGCCACAGTAACTATCCTGACAAACAAACTCAATTACTTTGCTTGTTAGAGCCATATCTTAATGTGGCAACTGTCCTAAACCAAACATTCCCTTTTCTTTTCCATTTCGGGTAGGGTATGTCTAGCATTAATTCCACGTGTTGGATTTTTGTGTTAGTTGGGATCTTCCATTTTCCACGTCCAATCAGCTCCACAGGGTTGAGGAATACCTTAAAATATCCTATAATCTTTGTTTGTGGAAAAAATTAAATATCAGTTGAGGCTTTCCATGCAATAATGAATGAATATCTTTAACTTAGTAATACTTCATTATTAATAAAGTTGTCAATTATTGTATCTAATACGAAATTATTATTATTGTAAATAATATATTAACTGATTTTAGAAAGTGGCTAAGGGCATTTGTTAGTAAAAATCCATTTAATAATTATTCTTGAGTCTAAATAATTTTTTATGGAATAAAACATAATAATTGCTACAAATTATGATATATATTTAAATTAACTTTGCTACTTATCTCCAAGAATCCGTCAAACAAACCAAACTCAAACTTTTCATAGTTTCAGTCGTATAACCATTGCATGGCTGTAAATAATTCATAATGGGTTTCTCCATCACTAGATTATTTTTTTTTTTCCATTTTGAACACTTTTTACTCTGGCAAACTGTTAGGCAAAAAACCTCTATCTAGTCACACCAGTAGAAGTAAAAACAAATGATCAATCAATATCATAAGAGATAATAATTTAACATGATTCTGTTCAATTGACTTACATCCACGGATGAGAAACAAGATCTATTAGTTATAGAGAATTACAAACATATATCAAAACATATTAACCACTCAACAATCAATACCCATAAACCCTCTTAATTTACTCATTTCTATAGTGTATTCTCGACCCAAATAAACACATACCCATATGCACCCTTTCAACACAACCAAACACATTCCCATATACACCAATACATCATACCTATGTGGACCCTTTCAGTCTTCTCTAGTCCACTCACAAACAAACATACATACCCATAAGATATAAATCTTCAGTAGTCTTATGAGATGTCTACCCATAAAACCTTACAACTCTCTTACATCTTTTTCTTATACCTAACCCTATAAGGACTCCATCTATTTATAACCATACAAACTTGCTTATTAAGAATTCTTTTCTTTTTAGAATTCTTCTTCTACAAGTCAAACTTGCCTATTAAGAATCCATTTTCTTTTAGAATTCTTCTTCTGTAAGTCTTTTTATCCATCAAGTAATATCTAACAAAGCTCAAACAAATTTCTTATAGGATTTGACTCATTATTTCTAACATAAACAATGGCAAAGCTAAAAGGAAATTAGCAATGGTGTATTGATTCTTTTTTCCTTTTGAAATAAAATTATTTCTTTGATTTTAGAAGTGAAAAAATATTATATAAAACAATTATATTTATTTATTTGATTTCAAAAGTAAAATAATATTATGTGAAACAGTTATTTTTTTTCAACATATGTCATTTTTTTTTTCCAAAGTAAAAATTGACAACTAATTGATTAGAAAATTGTTGGTTTTAACCTAGAAGCTTATAGGGTTACTAATGCATTTTAACAAAAACTAAAATTGATCTGGATGATGGCCACAGAATTGATGCCGCTCTCACAAGCTTTTCATCGTTTGTCTTCGAGTCTTGATTGGAGCCCTACACAGTAAAAGGAGACAATTATTTTTTGCCATTCTAGATTGAAGTTATGAAACTCAATTAGACAGCCTCATATGTATAGAGGTGAGACCAAGGACCTTTCCTAACATGTTAGTCAAAATTAACCCATCCCATTATGGGTCTAAATACAAAATTAAATCAAGATCACACTTAACTAAAATCATACTACTATTTAGGTATATTACAACATGATACCACAACATTTACTCATTAATTGACATTAATTAATGTAATCCGATAAATAATGACTTTGTTATTCTACCTATATAAGAAATACAATAATCTTCCACTTAGGTAACACAAGTCACTAAACTTGAATTAGGATTAACAAAATGGTCATAAATAGAAAATGTCAATATGAGTATATACCCAAATTGTTATACAACAAAATGAGTATCTATAAGTCCTAGAATACATTATACGATAGGGTATCAATGTGTGGACTTGCATGCTCTCTACAACCTAAAGGTATTCATAAGCTTCAAAATGTATTGTATTGACATGATACATGTACATAGACTTATGAATATTTTAATAGTAGTAAAATGAAACAACAAGAAGTATTTATGAGCCCTTAAAATGTATCGTACTAACAGATCACGTGTATACAAACTCATAAACACTTTCAAAATAATAGTACGATGTGTAAAATAAAATTATATGAAAGCATAATCAATATCCATTTCCATTAAGTGCTTCGCATCTAAATTGAATGATGCATTGCTTAAAAAGAAGCATGTGAGACTAAACCTAAATGTCTTATCCAACACAATGCTATATTCAACAGAATGCGCATAAATGAATATATGTATGGCAAATAGGAATTCATCCATCATAGTTGCAACTTATTTCAATTACACCAAGCTGCCATTAACTCATTACAGCAGAAGGCTCTACAAACCCTAATAAGTGTTTGTTGTCAGGACATTTTAATAGCTAAAATTATCTAGTGATCATATCAGAATAAGCTATGTAAATTTTGTTTTTTAGAATTAGTTAAATGCATTAGTTAACAATTAATATTATGCATTTTAACGCATTGAAAAAAAGTTACCTAATATAGTAATTAATGTTTTAAAGATATTCCTTACCAAAATTTCTTAGTATTTTATTTAAAAAATAAAATTTTTCATAATATATTAACAAACAAATTTTAAAATAATTAAAATTATTTATATAATCTGAAAATATAATTAAATAAATTCAAATAAAAAAATTCACTTTTTTTATGAATCCAAAAATCCTTATAAAAATTTTTTTTGGTTGTTCCCTAACTTTGTTTTTGAGATTATTAAAAATCTTTAAAAACCTAATATTTAAATAAATTATTTGTCATTATGTTCATAACTATGATAGCCATATGTAGGTGACAAATATCAATTTGCTTCCCCAATCTTGGGACCAAAAAATCATTACTGGTGAAAAAACCTCATATTTGACTAAATTATTTATCATTTTATCCATAATTGTGATAGCCAATATTGGTGACAAATACCAATCTACTTTTCGATCTTGGGACCCAAAAGTCATCAATGGTGAATTGATTTCTCTTTACCCTTGAAGCTAAAACCAAATTATTATTATTATTGGTCCTGGTCGTAAAGACAGATAACTAAGGAGAAAACAACATTTCAATCCAATGAACGTATAGTGATCATGATGGATGGAGTTATCAGAGTGGCTCATTTTTATTCACTTTCAAGTCATAAGGGCCACAGTAACTATCCTGAAAAACAAACTCAATTATTTCACTTGTTAGAGCCACATCTTGGTGTGGCAATTGTCTTGAACCAAACATCCAACTTTTTTTTCCAAATGCTTTTGTGAAAGAAATTAAAATATTTATAAACTTTGGGTTGGAAAAAACAAAGTATAAAAGAAAATAAGTTTCACTAAATAAATTTCAATCACATAAAAAATCACAATTGAACGTAGTTTAGTACAATAGGCTTACATCCACAAATGAGAAAATGATTCACTAGTTGTAAAAGATTACAAACAAACATCAACAAGTCAATCTCATTCACAATTAATATTCATTGACCTTTTCAATCTCTTCTAATCTTACGGAGTATTCTCAACCCAAGCAAATACATACTTAATTGCATCCATGCACCATACTTATATAAACCCTCTTATTCTTCTCTATTCCTCTCAAACATAGACACTCATAAAGACATCAATTTTCTGTAGTCCTATGGGGTGTCTTACCCATAAAATTTTAAAACTCTCTTATATCTTTTTCTCATATCTAATCTTATGGGACTTAACCTATTTATAACTATACTAACTTGCTTATCAAAAATTCCTTTCCTTTTACAATTATTCTTTTGTAAGTTTTCTTATCAATCAAACAATATCTTACTAATCTTAAATAAATCTATTATGGGATTGAAGTTATTATTTGCAACAATCTTTACCTTGACTAAAATTTCATTAAATCATCATCATGCTAGACATACTTGGCTATAAGTATAATGGAAGTCTCATTACAATCTTTTCTTGTATCTCCATGTTTCACGTAATCCGATCCTCAAAATATAAATTCAAACTCTTTTATCAAATTTAGCTCTATAGGCTTACCTCTTCTCATATCTTGAATCTATGCTCTAATATCACTTGTTAGGATCACAATAACTTTGATACTAGTTGTTAGGTGAAAAGTTCATAATCCAATTGAACAACCAATCCAGCGAAAATAAACAACAATAATTTAATCACATAAAAGATAACAATTGAACGTGATTTAGCTCAACTGACTTACATCCACAGATAAGAAAAAAAAAATCTACTACTTGTAGAGAATTACAAACAAATGTCGACAAAACAATCTCACTCACAATTAATACCTATAGATAATTTTAATCTCCTCTAGTCCTATGAAGTAATTGCAACCCAATCAATATGCACCCATACACCTTATCTATATGGACTCTCTCATTTTTCATTAGTCCATTTAAACATACACACCCATAAAGATGTCAATATCTTGTAGTCCTATAAATGTCTATCCCATAAAACTTTATAACTCTCTTATATATTTTTCTCATACCTAATCTTAGGAGACCTCACCTATTTATAAGCATACTAACTTGCTTATCAAGAATATATTTCTTTTTAGAATTTTTTTTTTACAAGTTTTCTTATCCATCAAGTAATATTCAATCAATCTCAAATAAATTTGTTATGAAATTTGAATCATTATTTCCGATAGTAAGAATAAACAACTAAGGAGAAAACAACATTATTCTTATCAAAGGTAATTATATATCTTAATCTAAGTGGTAGTACTTATAGTGAATTTCGTAGTGAATTTATATATATTAAAGAAGCCTTCTATAATTAACTCTTAGTTTAAAGATTAAATTGTGATTTTTTTGAACCATGTTATATTTAAATATGATAATTTTAAACATGATAATGTGACTGACATGAAGATGATAAACAAAAAAATGAAAGCATCACTATTTAAAATTTAAATAAAAATTATATATAAATTTAGAAAAAAACAAAAAAAAAGTTTGTTAGACATGTAAATAAGTATTATATATGGTACTAAATTTTTCGTATTTTATATATTAGACATATAAAAAAAAAAATATAGAAATTACTAATTCTAGTTGTTTTCATGCTTTTAATTAATAGATTGTATTAACAAAAAAAATTAATAGATTATACATCACCGTCCTAGATGAAACATTTTCTTTAAAATTTCATGCGACATTGAAAAATTTAAAAAAAATTATTAAATGCTTTTTGCAATCATTGCTTTTTACCCTTTACGAAACTTGTGTGGATGAAATTTAATGAAAATTATTACAGATGATATAGCTGCATGTGATTTGGGAGCTTCTTGTCATTTGTCATGTTTTCAATAAACACAATGCAGAGCAGAATCATCGATGGGATGCAATTGGCAAAAAAGTATATATGCAAAATCATTGTCCTCTTGTCAGTACGTAATTAATTTTCACCTTTTCATTATGTATTGGTTTTATATTCTTGATATTTAAAAATACAGGCAACTCGAGTTTGGTAAGGAATATTAATTAGTTTACATATTCGAACACTTACACCATTCTTCTTGGTATTAATATTTAGATTTTGCTTTTTAAACTTAGTTAAATGAATTACTTGACAATTAATATTATGCATTTTAACGCATTGAAAAAAAAGTTTCCTAATATAGTAATTTATGTTTTTAAGACATTCCTTTCCAAAATTTCTTAGTATTTTACTTGTCATTACTATTTTATTTCAATTTTTTTTTATAATATATCAACAAAGTAATTTTAAAATAAATAATATTGTTTATATAATCTGAAAATATAATTAAATAAAATCAAATAAAAAATTAACTTTTTTAAGAATTTAAAAAACCTCAAAAAAGAAAATTTTTTATTGTTCCCTACTTTTTCTTTTATGACATTATTAAAAATCTTAAAAAACCTCATATTTAACTAAATTATTTGCCATTTTGTCCATAACTGTGATAGCCATATAAAGGTGATAAATAGCAATCTGCTTCCGAATCTTGTGACCAAAAAATCATCAATGGTGAAAAAACCTCATATTTGACTAAATTATTTGTTATTTTGTCCATAATTGTGACCCAATATAGGTGATAAATATCAATCTACTTCCGGATCTTGGGACCAAAAAGTCATCAATGGTGAATTGACTTCTCTTTACCCTTGAGGTAGAAACCAAAATTATTATTATTGGTCCTGGCCGTAAGGACAGACAACATTTCAATCCAAAGAATGTATAGTGATCTTGGTGGGTGGAGTTATCAGAGCAGCTCTTCCTTATTCACTTTCAAGTCATAAGGGCCACAGTAACTATCCTGAAAAATGAACTCAATTATTTCGCTTGTTAGAGCCACAACTTGGTGTGGCAATTGTCCTGAACCAAACATCTGCCTTTCTTTTCCATTTCGGGTAGGATATGTCTAGCAATGGTGTTTTGATTCTCTTTCTCTTCTGAAACAAAATTATTTCTTTGATTTCAGAAGTGAAAAAAAAATTATATAAAATAGTTATATTTATTTATTTGATTTCGGAAGTAAAATAATATTATATGAAACAGTTATTTTATTTTAGTATATGTCATTTCTTTCTTTTTTTCCAAAGTAAAAATAGACAACTAATTGATTAGAAAATTTAGAAAACTGTTGGTTTTAACCTAAAAGTTTATAGGGTTACTAACACATTTTAATAGAAACTAAAATTGATCTAGATGCGTGTGAGAACTCAATCCCGCTAAATCCACAATCACAGAATTGATGCCGCCCTCACAAGTTTTTCATTGTTTGTCTCCGAGTCTTGATCAGAGACCTACACAGTAAAAGGAGAGACAATTATTTTTTGCCTTTCTAAACTGAAGTTATGAAACTCAATTAGCTAGCCTCGTATACATAGAGGTGAGAGCAGGGATCTCTCCAAAAATGTTAGTCAAAATTAACCCATCCCATTATAGGTCTAATTACAAAATTGAATCGGGATCACACTTAACTAAAATCATACTACTATTTAGGTATATTACAACATGGTACCACAATAATTACTTATTAATTGACATTAATTAATATGATCCGATATATAATGACTTTATTATTTGACCAATATGAGATAAATACAACAATCTTCCACTTAGACAACACAAGTCACTAAACCTGAATCAAGATTAACAAAATGGTCATAAATAGAAAATGTCAATATGAGTATATGCCCAAATTGTTATACAACAAAATGAGTATCTATAAGTCCCAGAATACTTTATATCAGTAGGGTATCAATGTGTGGACTTGCATGCTCTCTACAACCTAAAGGTATTCATAAGCTTTAAAATGTATTGTATTGATAGGATACATGTACGCAAACTTATGAATATTTTAATAGCAGTAAAACGAGACAACAACAAGTATTTATGAGCTCTATAATGTATCGTGCTAATAGATTATGTGTATACAAACTCATAAGTACTTTCAAAATAATACCATGATAGTGTAAAATAAAAATTATATGAAGGTAGAATCAATATCCATTTCTATTAAGTCCTTCGCATTTAAATCGAATGATGCGTTGCTTCGAAAGAAGCACATAAGACTAAACTTGAATGTCTCATCTAACAGAATGTGTGTAAACAGTATATATATATGGCAAATAGGAATTCATCAATCATAATTGCAATTGATTTCAATTACACTGAGCTCCCATTAACTCATTGCAACAAAAGGCTCTATAAACCTTAATAAGTGTTTGTTGTAAGGACATTTTAACAATTAAAATTAGCTAGTGGTCACACCAGAATGAGCTATGTAAATTTTTTTTAAAAAATTATTTAAATGAATTAGTTAACAATTAACATTATGCATTTTAACGCATTGAAAAGCAATTACCTAATATAGTAACTAATGTTTTTAAGATATTCCTTACCAAAATTTCTTAGAATTTTATTTGTCATTAGTATTTTATTTAAAAAAAAAACTCTAAGGCTTTTACTTGGTTAGACTTCTTACTCTACATGATCGAAATTTGAATGATCTTTAGTGAGGATGATGAAGTGCTTATATCCACTAAAAACAGTAAATGGAGGCGATCCACAATTGTCGATATAGATAAGTTCTTAAGTCAGTTCTTAAACTTCTCAACATCTGCTAATCATAACTGTATATTAGCAATAATATTTCTCTTAATGCAATCTACACATGTGCCAAATGTCCTTAATGTTTATGCCGCAATATGGTAAACTTTTCATCTATTCTACCATGATAGGAACCAATAACCACCTTGTTTACTATATGCACAACTGAAAAAGATAGCCCATATTTACAAATATCTTCCCTTGATTTGATTTTCGATTACTTGCTGGTTACTTGATTTGGCTTAACAAACACTACTATTGGTATCCAACCATGAAAAATAAAAAGTATGGCATCTAAATTGGATTTAAACGAAAAATGTTAACAAAATGCCTTGGTTCACTTTCCAATCAAGAAACATTTATAAATTGCCTTCTTGTGCTTGATTTATAACAATAGTGGCTCATATTCCAAAATTATTTGATTTCATGATTTTGATGCATTCGTGGAGCCAAAATGGAAAGTGAGCTTCACATAATTCTTCTTTTTAAATGATTTTTAATGGAACCTTTCTCAAGAATGTTTTGTTTGGTAGTGGTATTGACTCGTATCATCTAGATAATAGAATGAGATTGTCGACTTATAATATCTTTTCTTCTTGGATGGTTACAACACACAATATTTAAATCCTATATGTTTTCCTCTATATTTTATAGGCGGATTCCACACTATCACCCCTACAAGGAGGCTATTCAGAAATCTGCCACAATAAGAGCTAGTCCTATATTTTAACAATTGTCATTTTTAGAATGTGCTCACAGAAACTATCTACCTTATCCAACATGGTAATGGTGATCGATCTATATGGTTTGATATTTTAATCTTATGAAACTTTTCAAATTGACTCTTAAATGGCATCCTTAATTATCAGTGTACCGAACACTCTATCTAATGTGCTCCTTGATAGTGTACCTAAATGCCATTAGACAATTTCAATTAAAGTGTCTTTAGGAAGCACATTGTGCTTTTGTCCTCAATTGAGCTCAATAACATGGGTTTATAATCTGAATAGGTATTGAAGGTGATTAACTCTCTAGGCTATATCTGATTTATTATAAAAAAAATCATAGAGAGTGATTCATACTATTTATCTTAATGATCCTATTAAATGATTGTTGCTGATACAAAATTGAGATTGAAGGCTTTATAAAATAACTCAAAATAGTATTATGCATGTGAATAGAATCATGCCAAAATGGTTATTCCATTAAATTCTAGAAATAAAGATTTTTTTCGAAACATACAACAAGGGATAGTACAAAACTAATCAGATATAACCCTGAAATGACTTACTACTGACAAGGTAGCTAAATTACATTATACCACAATTAGAATCTTTTCATCCCAAGCATCCCTCAAGGTAATAATTAATCTGACAAGGAAGGTCTTACTACCTAAAGGAACCTTAGTAAATTTACAAGAGTTTTGCCTTATTATTGTTTGAAATAAATTATCAAAAAAATCTAAAAAATCTTTATGATCATTCCCATGACAAGTGGGTTCTAATCAATCTGATTAGTGATTTGTGTAATTTAAATTACAATAGAAATATGCAGAGCCTAAAACATATACTAATTTTTTTTTTTTGATAAAACCAAATAATTTGATTTACCATGAATATTCAAATAAGAAGGCAGTTTTATTAATTAAATAATTTTTTATGAAAATTTTAAAATAAAATCTTAAATTCTATATAATTTAAATATCGATCAGCTTAGGGATCACATTAATAATTATTATTATATATCTTAAAATTAAAGTTCAAACTGATAAAATGAAATCTTAAATTATATACCATTTAAATATCGATCCATTTGGGGACCACATTAATAATAATTGTTATATATGTTACTAAATACTAACCACTAGATAAAAATTTCCATTTTTGGGCCATTTTTTTATACAAGCAACGACAATTGAAAGAAAGAAAGAAAGAAAGTGGTGCATTTCAATTACGGAGAAAACAACATTTCAAATGAAAGTATAGTGATGGTGGGTGGAGTTATTAGAACATTTCTTCCTCGTTCAATTTGAAGAAAGTGAATTAGAAGGAAGATTGTTAATATTTTATTGGAATATATTTTTATTTAAAAAAAAAAATAGTATAAAGAAAGAGATCACCTAGTGAAAATGGCATTGACATTGGCATTGACATTGGCATTGCCAAGGTATATCGTTCACAGATCCATACAGAACGATTACCTGGGCTACATTCACGAAGATGGGCAGGCATATGGGTATCTCAGCTTCATGGAAACAAAGGCTGTGAGCCCATTTAGAAGATTTCAAGTGGAGGCTGCTAGCAAAGATGGCTTGGTGTACATAAGGAGCTGTCCAAACAACAAATATTGGGAACGAACCCAAAATCTTTCTATCACTTGGAATTCAGATGAGGAGTACTGGATTACAGCAACCGCCAACAAACCGGACGAAGACCAATCCAAGGAGTCGTGCACATTGTTCAAGCCTATCTGTGTAGACCCTGGAACGAATACGATCCGAATTATGCAAGTTCAATCAGGATTCTATTTATGCTTATGGCATACTGATCCACCATTTACTCGCAGCGTGTTGTCAAACTACGATAGTTATGATAAAAATAGCTGTGATCTCTTCACAGTTATTGATTGGGAGTCGTTGTTGATTCTGCCCAGGTACGTGGCATTCAAAGGAGATAATAATTTATATCTGCTTCTTCGTTCTATCGATGATCACCCATATTTACAGTTTAAAAGTGATGATATTGGTGTGTCACTTGTGGCATGCGAGATTCTCGATACTAAAGAGGGAAAAATCCGCATCAAGTCCATTTCTAACGGTAAATTTTGGAGGCTCAGCCCCGATTGGATTTGGGCGGATTATAATGGCACTAGCGCCAACGACAACGACATCTTGTTTCGCCCCGTCAAAGTTGACAATAAGAAAATAGGTCTTCTCAGTTTAGGCAACAAAAATTTTTGCAAGCGCATGACAGCTGAGGGAAAGAAGGACTGCCTTAATGCAGCTGTCGCCTCTCTTATCGCAGAGGCGCAACTAACGGTGGAAGAGTATGTCATGACAAGGACCATTTATAATGTCAGATATGATCTTGAAAGTTCCAGGATCTACGACGAAAAAGTCATTCTTGTGGCCAATAATTCTGCCAGTAACTATACTCAGCAATCCACCACTTTAGATGTGAAGCTTTCCTACACAGAAACTAAGACTAGTACTTGGGAAACTATGTCAACACTAAGGTTAGGTGTGAAAGCCACCGTCAACGCTCCCATTCCCAAAATTGGTAAAGGAAGGATTGAATTATATGGTGAAATTGAGAAAGGTCTGGAGTGGGGAGAGAGCTACACATCGACCATTCTTGTGGAGGTTGTAAACAAAGTTGTTGTGCCTGCAATGACTAAGGTGACAGTGTATCTAATTGCAACAAACGGTAAGTGTGATGTTCCCTTCTCATTCATTCAAAGGGACACTCTTTATGATGGAACCACTACGGCACTACCATAGCTAAAATGTTAGGTGGCACTTACATTGGTTCAAATTACTACAACTTCGACTTTCATGTCAAAGAAGAGAAGATCGCCTGAGTTGAGAAAGTAGGGTATTACAAAAGTTGTGTGTGTTGTGTTTGTGTGCATCCACTAAAAAAATCGTGCTTCCTTCATGGAATCAATGTCTGTTTTCTTATTATTAATCTATAATTAAAATGTAAACTGTATGCATAGCCCTGTGGCATCTCATGTACTTAATTTGAGAATAAATAAATTCATGTGTGGTGTGAGCTTTATGATTTTTGGAGATTGTCTTGTATTTGTCTTTTATGGTAGAGAAATAGATTAAAATGAAATGAAGCTTAACATTGTAAATTTAGCAAATTAAATATGAAATAGATTAAAATCTGGTAAAAAAATGAAGTAAAATAATTTAGAAAATCCATTAGAAGAGGGTAATTAAGAATTAAAATTGATATTAATAATTATTGTCCTTGATGCTCAAACAAAATTAATTAGCATTATCATGTCAAAACATGCTGTGAATTTGGTTGAGAACACGTTAGTTTTATGGTTTTTCCCTTTTAGATATGACTTTTTTGGAGCATTCAAAATTTCTCTGCTAACTGTTTTATTTATTTTCCTCATTATTTAATTCTAAAATTTATTTTACACCGCCATCGTATCATTCTGGTTCGTTTAGCCTAATTTTTTTCTGAATCTAATTATAAATTTATCAATTGTTTTTCCTTTTAGAACAGTTGAATTGTTAGGTACAAAATTGTCTTTGATTGGCTAAGTTTTTATAGAAAGTTGGATTGATGTTATTAATACCAAAACGACCTTGTAATTAGATTATCATACTTTATATGACATTTTAAACGAACATCGCCTACCGTTGATTATTAATCTAATTTTTGTGACTTGAGAATGCTGAAGATCTAATGGCATGGGATTATGTTATATTTAAAAATAAAAAATAATATAATTAAAAAATACACAATAATTTTTAATACTGATATAAAATTTAAAAATTTCACTAATAATAAATAAAAAATACTCATAAAAAAGCTTTTAAAAAAATATGCATAAAAGATATTGGATTGGGCCAACCATTGATGAATAAACTGACCCACAAGCTTTTATTAAGTTTGCCATCGAAGGCAACATTGGAGGCAACCTACATGACGTTGATCCAAGTCAACAGTTTTGGTCCAAAAAATCAATTTCATTAAATTTCATTAAGTTTAGGACAAGGGTTTTCCTTATGATGATCTTATGAATAACCATTTTGATTTATCCCAATTTTTAAAGAAATAATAATATAAAAGCATCATTGCAGCAAACATAAACTCGCAAGCAAGTTAGAATCAAGTATTTTTTATATCCATTTCATAGAAGTGCAATGAATATATCTTATATAAACATATATATATATATCTTTACATGTATAATTATTTTCAGTTTCAGTTCACTCTGATTAATACTATAGACAAGTAGATTAAGCTTTTCTTTTCTTTTTATTGAGGAATGAGAGATCCAAATCCTACAATGAGTAAAATAATCATGCATCAAATTACTGAATCAAATGCTAAGATGTTTTTGAATTTCCATGTATGATAGAATTACAACCATTTTCATATTAGATAGAAATTAAAACTTTTCAATTTGAAAAATCACAAATAATTTCATTAATCACTGAAATACTTGCAACTAAAAATGAGAATTTAAAATTTTCTTATGATTAAAAAAAAATTAAAGATACTACTTAAATGCAAGACTCTAACACATCCTTTTTGCACTCCAACATTTGATTCAAATAGTAGATTAATGTATTCCTTCCCCTAATTGAGAAAAAAAAATCCTTCATTTTCATTCTCTTTTTGTCTGTATTAAAACTGTTCAAGCCCAACTAGGTTTGGTTAGCACTTCTACCAAACGTTAAATCTCAAACTCAGGCATGTCCTGCTCAATTAATTTATATATATATTTAAAACATTTTTATATTTTTAATTAAATCAAAATTAAATAAAATTTATTTTTAATTAGTTTCTATCAGAAAACGAATATTAATTATTTCATATTGGAACACTTGCACCAGTTCTTCTAGGTATTAATATATAATATTTAGATATGCTTTCCAATCTTAAAAGAGTGGAGTAGTTAGTAAGTTTTGTTTTATCATCATTTGTTTGGTCTGATGATCTCTTGAATTCTTGATACTTACTGGTGCAGGATGTTTCTTTACTTATAATATTAAGGCAACTCGTTGGCTAAGAAATATTGGTAATTAGTTTATATTCGAACGCTTGCACCAGTTCTTGTATGTATTAATATATAATCTGTTATGATTAAGAGTTGAAGAGCAAAATAATCTTGATATGCTTTTGAATATTAATTTAGTGAGTACTTAGTTACATGAAGTAATGAATATTTTTTTTTAAAGTTTAACTGATTCAGGTTTTAACGATGACTTATTTTGAATTTATAGATGTTATTAAAAAATATGTTGATAATGAAAATCAAATTTAAAATTTTCAAACAAAATATTCAATCTTTATCTACTTAACCAATCACGTTGACATAAAACAATGAACTTTTAGAATATGAATAATATTCAAAATTTATCAAATTTCTCCAAGAACTCGCATAACAAACCAAACGTGAGGATGCCTAACCATCGAGATGATCTCTTCATCTCTATTCCAGAGGACGGAGCTAATATTTCAAAATCTACATCTCTAAATGATTTCGATTTTTCTTTTCTATATATAACATGATATATATATATATGTGAATTCTATACATCAGTACTATCATATTACAACCCAGGACAAAGGAAATTTTGTTGTTATATATGGTTTGCTAGCTGTATTTTTTTTTTTTTAATTCAAACTAGTAGAACTTCATTGATTTAACTGATTAATGTCCATCAATACGGTTAGAGTTAAAAATTCAGGAAACTCATCAATCGGGTGCATGTCCTCTTCAACCTGTGGACCATGTTTAGCCAGGGTATGGGCTGCTTTGTTACCTTCTCCTTTTGTGTGCCAAATCTGACATATATCATTCTTTTTGATATATTCTTTACTATCTTGTATGAATGCACTTATATTGCACAAAACTTCATTTTTCTGTTGTAGAGGCTTTAGGATTATCCAAGAGTCCCCTTCCATAACGATCTGTCTGAATCCCATTTGTAGAGCTACATCTAGAGCTTTGGTTGCTGCAATCGCCTCAATAATACAAGCCTCAATGACCCCGTGTACACCTATAGAAGCTGCTTCCACTACTTGACCATTCTGGATGAGATAATTCACACATGATGAATATATTAAATTATTAACCATAAATATTATAGAGAACAACGGAGGTAGTTAATTATTGGTCTGTCATTTTGTCCATAAGTGCGACAGGTGACAAATATATAATAAATATTAAATATTAAATATTAAATATTATCATCTCGAAATATTATCTTACTTAATCATCAAAAAGGGATCACGTCGTTTCCTCAAAAATAATATTATGTTAATTATTCGTTTCGATTGGGATGCGAAAAATCGTGGAATCTTTCACAAGTAGGACCCCATGACATAGGACCTGTCAATAATTTGTAGGGTTCAATTTTGAATTACAATTTAAAATATTTTTATTTACTTTCAATCAAAAACCTCAAAAAAATCAACATTATTTGAGGATATAGTCTAAGGAAAATATGTTATACGTTTTTTAAAATACTCATAAAAAATACTTAGTGTTTTTAATTAAAAAAAGTGTTTTTATTCTTAAAAAATAATTTTTGAGATATTAATGTATAAGTGATTAATATTTGATGTATTATTAATCAAAATAAATAAAAAACTTAAACAATCCAACATCATCATTTCAAAACCCCTAAAAAAGCATCTTTCTAGTTGGTAATTTCATAATTATTAAGTTATTATATTCTGTCTTTCAATTAATCATCTCCATTTCCAAAATTATAATCACCAAATTTAATTATACAAAATCTTGAAAATTAGCTCTATTGTTAATTATAGACATAAGCAAAATTGAAACAAGTAAATCTTGGACAACCAGCAACAGAGAACAACAAAAAAGGATGGGTTAGAAGACAAGTAAAAGGGACACATGCAACCACTACATGGGTGTTGTATGCAAGCGTAGCTGCTCCAAGGTTGGCACCGGAGCTCATGCTGCCGAACAGTTTGAAAACAAAAATATAGAGGGAAATTTTTTTTCCTATTCTTTATGCATAGCTTTTAATGAATTAGAATTGGAACGGCCTAGAAACAGGTGGTGGCGTTCAGAGCTTCTAAACCATCTTTAATTGCTTTCAACGTAAAAAATAATTATTTTATTATAAAATTTAGAAATCAGAGAAAGGATGTTCAACTTTACCTAATTGTAAATTATTATAATAGAATGTGAGTAAATTTGTATGTTGTTTTATGCTTATATTTCTTTCGGCACAATTCTTTTGGGTAATTTCATAAAATTTGGTCCATCGAATTAAAATAATTGAAAACGTATTTTTTGTTTTGGTGCAAGGCTCCGGATAAATGCAGAGCAAAGAAATTTAAAAAAAAAAAAAAGGATAATGAAGTGTTAATGGTCGGAATTGATGCACATGTTTCACATAATCACATGCACGCTCCGCTATCATCCAATTCCAAAGGAATAAAGAAATTTTGGATATAAATAGGTAACGTAGGTGGTTGTGATAAGCAAGCACAAGAGTGAAAAACACCAAGAGAGCAAATTCAAAGAGCTAGCGAAACATGGCTTTGGCCTTAACATTGGCATTGCCAAGGTATATCGTCCTCAAATCCAATGACAAGATCGATTACTTGGGCTACATCCATGATGATGGGGAGTCTAATGGGTATATCCGGTTCATGGAAACCCAGGCTGTGAGTCCATATGCAAGATTCGAAGTGGAGACTGCTAGCACTAATGGCTTGGTGCACATAAGGAGCTGTCAAAACAATAAATATTGGGTACGAACCAAAAATCTTTCAATCACTGGAAATCCAGCGGAGCAATACTGGATTACTGCAACCGCCGTCAAGCCGGAGGAAGACCAATCCAAGGAGTCGTGCACGTTGTTCAAGCCTATCTCTGTAGACCCTGCAACAAATGCGGTTCGAATTATGGACGTCCAATCAGGATGCTATTTATGCTTATGGCGGTTTAACAATCAAAAATTTGCTCGCTGCGTGTTGGCAAATTACAAAGTCTATGATCATAATAGCCTCGACATCTTCACAATTATTGATTGGCAGTCGTTGGTGATTCTCCCTAGGTACGTAGCATTCAAAGGAGATAATGATCAGTATCTGTGTCTTCGTCAGATCCAGGGTTACCCATATTTGCAGTTTTCAACTAATGATATTGGTGATTCATCCGTGCCATGCGAGGTTTTCAACACTAATGATGGAGACGTCCGCATCAAGACCATTTCTTCCGATAAATTTTGGAGGCGCAGCCCAAATTGGATTTGGGCGGATTCTAATGACGTCAGCAGTAACAACAAGGACACCTTGTTTCGCCCCGTCATAGTTAACAATACGACAATTGGTCTTCTTAACTTGGGCAACAATAATTTCTGCAAGCGCCTCACAACCGAGGGAAAGACGAACTGCCTTAATGCAGCCGTCCCCAGTGTGACCAAAGAGGCCCAGCTAACGGTGGAGGAGCCTGTCTTGACAAGGGACATTTATAATGTCAAATATGATCTTGATAATTCTAGGGTCTACGACGAAAGAGTCCTCCTTGTTGCCAAGAATTCTGCAGATAACTATACCCAGCAATCTAGCACTTTAGACGTGAAACTTTCCTACACAGATACCAAGACTAGTTCGTGGAAGACTATGTTTTCGCTAAAGTTAGGTATGAAAACCACCTTCGACGTCGGCCTTCCACTCATTTTTGAGGGAAAAGTTGAATTATCCGGTGAAGTTCAATCAACTACCGAGTGGGGAGAGACCACGACATCAACCTCTGTTGTGGAAGTTGTCCACAAAGTTACTGTGCCTCCAATGACTAAGGTGACGGTACATCTAATTGCAACAAATGGTAAGTGTGATGTTCCCTTCACATTCATGCAAAGAGACACTCTTTATAATGGAGCCACTGTTACGACTGAAGTGCAAGGCGGCACCTTCACTGGTTCTAATTACTACAACTTCCACTTTGAAACCAAAGAAGAGAAGATCACGAACTGAGAAAATACTCAAAACTCCACTTGGGCACAATTTGGGAATTACAAGGATTGTGCGTGCTTTATCTGTGTGTGTGCTGTATCCACTAAATAAAATTGTGCTTCCTTCATGGAAGCAATGTTTTTTTTCTTATTATTAAACTACAATAAACATGTAAACTGCATGCATAGCGCAGTGGCATATCCTGCACTTTAATTTGAGAATAAATAAATTTATGTGTGGTGTTATTTTATGTGATTTGGATATTATTTTGTATTTTTCTTTATGGTAAAGAAATAGATTAAAAATGTAAATTTAGCACATCAAATATGAAATAGGTTTTAATTTGGTAAAGAAGATGACGTAAAATAATTTACAAAATCCATTAGAAGTGAATAATTAAGAATTAAAATTAATATTATTGTCCTTGAGGCTCAAACAAAATTAATTTGTATTTCCGTATTATCAGGTAAAATCTTGCTGTCAGTTTGGTTGAGAATATGTTAGCTTTGTGGTTTTCCCCTTAAGGTACAATTTTTTTTAGAGCATTGAAAATTACCACAATAACTATTTTATATATTTTTCCCTTATTATTTTAATTTTAAATTTTATTTTGTAACTGTTTATTTATTCAAATTCTTTTAGACTTGTATCTATTTTTTTAAATCAAATTATATATAATATTATATTACAGCATATATGCTTATTTGATAAGGTTTGCTTGCATGTAATCTTATGCAGACAATCTATACTATTGACACATAGGATAGTTCTTTAATTGTAATTGATCACTAAATAATCATATTATTTAAATTTAAAAGATATTTCAAATCATAAAAAATTATATTTATCCAAATTTTTTATGTTAAATAATTTATAATCTTTATATTCATTTAAGTGAGATAAGATTATTGAGATCATTCCAATGAAAAATAAAAATAAAATCTCATTTAAAATTAACCTAAGTATTTTTTATATAAAACATGTAAATATTATTTATCTTGCATTTAAACTATATAAGTACATTGTAAAACAATTTTAAACCTTTGGACTTCATTTATTTATTTATTTATTATTATATGTTATGTAAAGCATGAATATATTTAAATAGTGCATTTTTATTATTATATTTGTAATATATGTTTTCAATATTTTATTTTAAATTAATTGATTTTTGTATGATAGTCAATAAAACTAAATGCTTGCATGAAAGATATGCATTGTTATAATTTCATCGTGTAAAATAAATATATAATCAACATTCATTTTAAATTATTTTTAAGTGTATAAATTAAGTTAAGAGTTATAAAAAAGACTTTATTTAATAAGTTAAATAAGATTATAAGTCAATAATAACATATAATACTTATAGTTATATTTTATTCGCATTACAATAATAATCTTTTAATGTTTCCATATGTCCTATGATATATAAAATTCCTTCAAAAAATAATTAAGACTAAAATAGATGAAATTAATATTTTTTATATAGATGGTGAATTTAAACTTTAGTTTGGGGTTAGATTGACATTACATAAATAAGAAGATAATAATACATGACAAAATATTCATTAACCAAGTAACTAATCTTTAATTAAATATTGATAAATTTAAAAGCAAATTAAATTATTGATTTTTTTACTATAAATATGAAAAAAGACATAATTAAAACAAAATTATTTTTCCTAAATTTAAAATCACATATATCGCTTTTTTTATTTTTAAATACTTTATTATTATTTTTTTAAATTCAAAAAACATATATCACTTTAAGTCTATTAATAATTAATAATTTGTTCTACATCATTTTTTTCCGTATTCTATTTTCCTTTAAGATTTATATTGTTTTCATAATTTTATTGTTTATTTTATTTAGATGATTTCTTCTTCTGACATTAGTTTTATTCAAAAAATTTTTTGTTTGTCATACGTTTCTTGATTTATTTTTTAATATTTTGATTAAAATCGTAATTTAGTAAAAGTATGTGGATACTTCTTTTATTATTTAATTGATCATTCAATATTTATGTTTCCTAAAAAACCAATATTATATTTATATTCAATGTTTTTTCACTTTTTGATCCATATCTAATATCTCTTATTTTTCACATTTATTTTCAACACTTTGATCAAGATAATAATAGCAAAGTTTAATATTCTTATGACATGTTAATTGAATATATATTTATATTTTATATTTTCATAAAATTTTTAAACTTAGATATAATTGTAAGAAAAATATAAATTTTACAGTGTAAACACATATTTAAATAAATAGAATAATTTCATGTATTGCAAGGGTCACAAACTAGTAGTGTTAATATTGCACTTATTGAAAATTTGGTGATAAATATAGCTATCATCTTAAGTAGAGTTAAAATTTTAGCCCTTATCTCAAAATACAAAGATAGGCTTATAACTTAAATTTACATTAATTAGACCTAATAATTTTAAATAAGATATAATTACAATAAACATGTAAACTGCATGCATAGCGCTGTGGCATATCATGCACTTTAATTTGAGAATAAATAAATTTCTGTGTGTGTTATTTTATGTGATTTGGATATTGTTTTGTATTTTTCTTTATGGTAAAGAAATGATTAAAATTGTAAATTTAACACATTAAATATGGGTAAAGAAAATGAATATTAATTATTTTATATTGGAACACTTGCACCAGTTCTTCTAGGTATTAATATATAATATTTAGATATGCTTTCCAATCTTAAAAGAGTGGAGTAGTTAGATTAACTGCTAATAATTTTTTTTGTTGAAAAAGTTTAGGTGAAGAAAAATTATCTCATTTTGAATATATATATATATATATATATATATTATATGTGTTTGTGTTTCCATTGTAATGAAAAAAATCATGGAAGCTTTCACATAAACTAAAAAAATATGACTTGCCAATATGTGTATAGGGTTCAATTTTCAATTCTAATGTGCTTTTTAATTAATTTATTTTGAATAAAAAACTTTAAAAATTCATTATTTAAGGATATAAATCCCTCCTCTTTTCTTTGAATGAAGGAAATAAACCTAGCTAATTAATTATCAAGTGTTTTTGTTTTTTTTGGTCAGGATTATCAAGTGTCTGTAAAAGGAACAAAAACTATATTTAGTCATGCAATGAGATGCATAAAATAATATTCTTAAAAAAAGATAAATAATAATAATAATAATAAATAAATAAATTATCAAGTTCGTTAGCCACTTTATAACTAAAAAAAAAAAAACTTGATAGGCCACGACTTTAATTGAAATTTACCGATTTTCATTTTCTTTTTTGTGATTTTGACAAAATATTATAGTCTGACTCAAGACCAAGTCATCAGTTCTTAGATAGAAAAGCACAATGCAGAATCATTAATTTTTTCAGGAGGTACATTTGGCGAAATCAGTTTGGTATTGTTTGTAAATACTATTTGTTTGTTTGTTAGTTTTATCATCATTTGTTTGGTTTGATTATCTCGTGAATTCTTTGATATTTACTGGTGCAGGCTGTTTCTTGACTGATAATATTAAGGCAACTCGTTGGCTAAGAAATATAGTTAATTAGTTTATATTCCAACGCTTGCACCAGTTCTTGTATGTATTAATATATAATCTATATGATTAAGAGTTGAAGAGCAAAATAATCTTGATATGCTTTTGAATAGTAATTGAGTAGTTAGTTACATGAAATAATGGTTTTTATTAAAGTTTAAGTGATGGAAAATTATCTCATGCACATCACTAGTTTTAACGATTATTTATTTTGCATTTATAGATTGTTTATTAAAAATTATTATTAATAACGAAAATCAAATTTAAATTTTTTAAACAAAATATTCAATCCTTATCTATTTAACCAATCATGTTCACATAAAACAATGAACTTTTAGAACATGAACATTACTCAAACTTTATCCAATTACTCCAATTGCTCAAAAAAATTTATCTTTTTTTTTATAAATTTAATGGTAGTTCCAAATATTTATACTTAATAAATTTTATCTTCTGTCAAATAAAGTCTATTTAATAAATTATTTAAATTTAATATTTTTAGATAATTATTTAAATTCAAATCAAAATCTATTAAAAATTATTTAATAGATTATTTAAATTTAATAATTTTAGATAAGTTAATGAATTATTGACTAAAAATATTTATTTTTAAAGTAATAAAAGCTTACATCTTTATATGAAAATACGAGAGATTTGAATGTTGTTAAAAAAGTTTGATAAAAATACGTTTTTGCTTTAAAAAATAATATTTTATTTATGTTCTAATTTAAATATTTTGTATTATATATTTGGTTAATTTATTTGTTTCTCTTTAGTCCATAACTTTTTTTTTAAATTTTTCTTAAATTGATTATAATTAACTTTTTATTATATATTATTTTTTTATTCATTTCTTCAATGTTTTTATTCTCTATTAATTTATTAACATATTTTCTTTTATTATTGTATATATTTAATTTTGACAAATTAATATGTAAATTTATATTCACTATTTCTTTTTTTTATACTTTTTATTATTGAATTTCTTTGTCTACAATGAATAATATGAGAATAATGATAATCACTACCATATCTAACTCACAAAAAATACTATCAATTATATTAAAAATGATTAAAAATAAAAAATATTTTAAAAATTTTTTTAAGCATAATATAAATAATTATTGTTTCCCTTTTATCTAAAAAATAACTTTATTTTGTTGACATATATAGAAATAATTGTTAACCCAATATGTTTGTGTAATAATTACTTTGAAGTATGTAAAAAATAATAACTAATAAAAAGCAAATAATTATAACAAAATTAATAATTGTGATTTGTTGTTCAACCAAATATATATACACCACTTAATCAACATTATGATAAAAATAATTATTAATTTTAACTATTTAAATATTGATTCTTGATTTTTTATAAAATAAGAAAAAAACAGTAGCAAATTTTTAGTATTTAACAAATAAATTGAAGAATATATTTTTTAATGAAAAAAAGATTTTTATAATTTTTTAAAAATTTACAAAAAATTTAGATTTTTTTTAGATGAACAATATCATTTATAATATATTATGTATAAATTATTATTTAATTGTAACTTAGCATTTATAAATATATTATTATATATTAGATAAATAATTAAAAAATAAATCTAAAATTATGAAAAATTTAATAAAAAATCCCGTACATTGTACGAGTTAAAAAATAGTTAAACATATATTATTCGTTTTGATTGGGATGTGAAAAATCATAGAATCTTTCACACGTAGGACCACATGAAAATTTGTAGGGTTCAATTTCGAATTATAATTTAAATTTTTTTATTTATTTTCAATCAAAAAATTAAAAAAAAATCAACATTATTTAAGGATATAACTCCACCGGCCTCCTTTTCTTGTTGTTGGAAGGATATAACCCTAATTAATTAAGTGTTTATAGAAAGCCTAAAAATTATTTAGTTAATTTGATGATCGAGTCATGCAATTTGACATATAAAAATGATAATGACTGTGTGGTGTGTTATTCAAAAGAAAAACCATTTGATCAATTTCTTTCCTTCCATCTTAACACCACCTTTCACCTTTCAGGTTTAGACTTTTCTTTTCATTATTACTTACAAGCATGGATTCAAAGAGCGGTGCAGTTGTGGTGTAATAGCCGTAATTTTGCGGTAACACCACCACCTGCCATTGTTATTTGAAAAATATCAGGTGAGAACTTGAATCTTATAGATATCAGAGTGTGACGGCCGCAAAAAAATATTGTAGCAGCGAATAGCGATCTTAACGGACTATTATTGCCACTGTTCCATTTTTTTTGTTAGAAAATCAAAATAAAAAAATTGAAAGCCCCCCAAAAAAACTTGACATCAACCTCAATCTAGCCTTAACAAACTCAAATTTAATCTCAAATCAGTCATCAATCCATTACAATCACCAGTTCAACACAAGTAATTACCTTTGTAAAAAATATTGCATATTTTTGTTGAATTTTAATGGGACTAAACTGATCGGTGAAGTTAGCCTCTCCATCTTACATCTTCTGCTGAGTGAGGGCTCAAGCGACTTGACTGAAAAGTAGACTCTTCTAGTCAACAGAGCGGCTGTAGCTTGTGGTGCAGGCTTTTTTTATGAGCACGAGCCCCACTCCCCCCTCGTTCGGTGTCTTTGCTCTGGAGATGCAGCGCGGGTCAGCCCCTGCTTGGAAGAGATTGAGTTGGTGGTTCGGAAAGGACTGATTCCCTGGAAACGGAGTCTCTATTGGAAGGAATCTGGGATCGAATGCCGGTGGGTCCGGTCAGGGGCCAGCTGGAGGGAGAGGAAAAAATAGCTAGGAGAAAGATCAGAGGATGGCGCTATGGTGAGGGAGGGTGGTCGTGGTGGTCGTCGGCGTGCTAACGGTGGTGGAGTCGGGTGGCCCCCAGCCGTCGGGGTTAAATGGGACTGCGCCGACTTCAAAAACCCCAACCATTGTTCGATGGATCTACGGTGGATTTTGCCGTACTAACAGTAGTCGGGTTTTACTGTTTGAGGGAAGGGGAAAGAAAGGGACAACCCCGGAAAACGCCCTTTTATACTGTATTAAATGAATGGTTTGCCTTCAGTGTTTGGGCTTTTTGTCTTGATTGTAGAAATAGTTTGGGCAACTTTAGATCTTTGATTGGGCCTTTATTATTTATTTTTCCTCTCACAAAGTCCATTGCTGATTCGTTCATTCTTGAATTGGCTAGCAATTGGTCATTGTTCGTTAAAACTTGGGTTTCCTTTTTTTTAATTTTATTTTGTTAGAAAGATGATCTCTCCCTTTTTTCTTTTTTTAATTCTTAATTTACCTTTAAATTCTCTATCTTACTATTTACCGACTGAAATGACATTACATGACTAAGTTTCTTTAAACCTGTAATTTTCAAATGCTAATTGATCCAAAAAAATAATTGGTATGATCTTTCTTTTCTAGTTACAAAAATGTTTTCAAACAGGTTACATTTTTATGGAACTTGGACTTTTACCCCATAGGCCCTATTAATTTGAACCCTAATAATGCATGATTAGTAATAACTTTGTCGGAATGAGTTTCTTAGTCAATATAAGTTTCAAATGAAATTGTTATGGTGATGAATCTCCTCCTAATCGGTCTAGAAGAGGAGATTGTTAGGAAAATGGGGTTCAGCCCCATGTAATTGGTTTTAGACCAATCAAAGGTCATGGAGCTTTAGTCTTTGCTTTTTATATAGAGCCCTAGCTACTTAATAAAAAGAGGTGAGGTTATTTTAAGGTGGTGTGGCAAAACCAAGAAGAGAAAGAAGAAAAGCTAGTAAAATAGAGAGAAAAAAAGAAAGGAGAGTTGATTGAACGAAAATTGATCCGTTAGTCCGATTGAGCTGAAACTTTATCAATAAGTTTATGATTTAGAGTTTTACATTAAAAACTGTGAAGATCAAGTTTGAAGCTCTCTAGGAACAATCCAAGGTGTATTTATTGAGTTACTTATTTGGTAAGATTTCTCCAATTGTCTTTCTAGTTATTGATTAGCTCTAGTTTTAGCTAGAGAAGAACTTTGTATATCCATTATTGCATAGTGGAGATTTTTCTGGTAGTTTGTTGATTTTTTTTTTACATTGGAGGGTTTTTCACATAAATTTTAATATGCTTTATTTTTTTTGCGTTGTTGGATTGTGATTGTTGTCTATTATTGTGAGTTTATTGCGATATATTGCTTTGTATTGTTGTATTTATTGCTTCAGGTCCAACATGATGTTCAAAAGGAAAATATGATAAAATATAGTAAATTTGAAGAGTAAGGATAGCGCACATCTCTTAGACTATTCGGATATACCACGTCCCTCCAAAAGTCCCAAAGTTTTCTTTAGTGTGTTATTTTAAATTCTGTTCTTTCGAAAGTGCTTTCTAAGTACTAGAGGAGCTAGATTTGAGGAAGATTAATGTGTGAGTCAATGGCGTATAAGTTTTTTTAAGAGGATTGCCTCATATCTTAGTTTCATGCCATATTGCTTGGATTGTGTGGTGTTCTGTTTCCAATTGCTGGGCCTGGGATTGGGTGATACTAAATGCTGTTGAAGACATGTTACGTCATTGTGAAGGAGTTACAGTGGGATTGGGTAATAATGAATATTTTGTCTACATTTATAAGAAGGCTAATCACTATGCAAAAATCCCTTGTTAAGTTGAGGTGTTGAATCCTCTAAGCTATTTCACCCCTAACTTTAATGGATATAGGGTATTTGTTGAATAGAATAATACAGGGCGGTGATGTTGGAGTGGAAAGCTCTCTGCTAGTACCAAGGGAAGCCTATTGTCTTGCCGTTGTTATTATGAATAAAATCAATTATTTCGCTGAGAAAAGAATATCATTGATAATTTAGTTGATAATTATTTAACATTTAAAAGTAAAATAATATAATTTAGTAGTAAATTATTGATAATTTAATAATTAATTAATGATAATTTAATAAAAATCATGGATAATTTAATATAAATCAATGATAAATTAATTATAAATTATGAATAATTTAATATAAATATGTTGATAATTTTATAATAAATAATTGAAAACTAAGTTGTCAACAAATGATAACATAACAATAAATACATAATAACATATTAGTAAATTATTGATAATTTAGTAATAGTAAATGTAAATTATTGATAATTTAGTAATAGTAAATCACTAAAAACTTAATTATAAATTCAATATTAATTTAATAATAAATTAGTTAATTATTGATAACTTTATAGTAAATTATCGATAATTAGTAGTAAATAAATTATAATTTTATTAATATATCATCATCAATTTAGTAGTAAATCATCAATAATTTAATTATCAATTATTGATAATTTTTTGTATACTAGAAGTTGTCAAGAATTGAACTTTGGTTATTAACCAAAACAAAACAAAAACTTTCCTCTCATGAGTTTAGGATAAACCTAACATAAACCTATTTAATAAAAAATTTAGTAAAAAATTTTACATTAAATAAAACAATAATGTTATTTTATAAAAAAAAAAATTACCTTTTACTAGAATGAAGCTCGCTTTTTCTATAGGAATCAATTGTTAGATATATGATGGCATAAATTTTATCAATAATTACTAATAGTTTATCATAAATTATCAAAATTATATAAAAGTTACTTAAATTACATTAAGATGTTATCAAAATTTATAAAAAATTTATAAATTAGTATCAACGGTTAAAAAAATATATCATAAATTATTGTACTGATATAAAAAAGTTATCAAAATTATATCGAAAGTTACCCAAATTTTATCAAAGGATATAAAACTATTAACAATGCTTACAAAAATATATCAATGGTTATCGAAATCAAAATTATATAAAAATTATCAAATTTTACTTATATTTACCAAAATCAAAATTCAACTATTAAGATATATTATTATTATTATTCATAATATAAAAAATTATTTATTAAAATAAATTTTTAGAGATAAAATTACATGTACTTCACACACGTGCCAAAAACTAATATATTACAAGCGGACATCCAGTCCTTAAATATTTCTAAATTCGTCACTATATTTAATAATAGATGTGTTCATAAATTGAACTGCATAAACCCAAGTGCAATCAACTTTTAAAGACTCGATTCATCAGGCTCAAGAATTCGAAATTTAAAAAAAAAAAAAATTTAAATGAATATTGTGAGGTAATGTTTCAAAAAACCTCAAATTAGACAAAATTTTAATCAATGGTGGAGCTATGCTGAAACTAGAGGGGCCATGGCCTCCCCAAGATTTTTCATGCCCTCTATTACATACGAATATAATGTATATAATTTATAGGTGTTCTTTTTAAAAAAATAAAAATGACCCCCCTAACAAATAAAAAGTTGTTTTTTTTACTATAAATGTTTAGAATCTTGAGGTTTAAGGTTCAAGTTTTATTGTATGTGGATTTCTTTCAATTTTATGTTGGATTTATGTAGTTATGCTCTAATTGTTAATTAAATTTCTTGTTTAATTATTACATTATATAATATTTTATTATGATTGTAATTTGTATTTGTAATTTAAAAAAAAAAAACTTTTAAGACAAAAATAATCAATTCTCAAATTCCAATTAATTTATAAAAAGTAGTAATTTTGAAAAAGTTGAAGCTCATAAGATGATGTACAGTTGCCAAATAAAGCATACCAGACGTGAAAGCAACAAGGCAGCACATAACCTAGCTAAGTATGGGAACAATTAGAAGAAGATGTAATATGGGTACAGGAATGTTCCAGAGTTCTTAAAGGAAACTATATGAAAAGATTGTGCCAGTTTGTATTAATATAAGTGATTTTTCCTATAAAAAATATAATATTTATAGTTTAGTTCTCATTAAAAAATTAAAAAATAAATGTATTTGTTAAATATGATGCACATTAATAAATCAAAACTATTCAAAGAAGTTTAACAAAAAAATTAAAAAAATGTGAGATTAATAAAATAGAAAGAGACACAAATTGCCCCTAAAAACCTGAACTCATCACTAAGTTTTATTCCCTAAAAACTTGAACTCAGCACCAAATTGCTATACCTATTGCAAAAAAAAAGTGTATTTTTGTCTTCTTAGATAGCCAATTAAAATGACGGTACAAAGGATGATTAAAATTTCTTTCATGATAAGATCTGTACATCTCTGTTTTCTGATTTTGAAACCATTAATAGTAAATTATAAGTTTTTTTTTTTTTTTAATAAAAAAGCTAGAGAGACATTTATTGGTAAAATGAGATAAACAAGTTACAACCAAGCAACCTAGTCACGATCACGAAACACACCTTGCTTAGCAAGGAAGTCGACAAAACTATTTGCTTCTCTAAAAATATGAACAAAAGAAACATTTTCAATGCTTGCGAGGAGGTTGAGGAATTTGTTAAAAATCGCGGTATATCTCCAAGGACTATAATTTGTCATCTTTAACCAAGAGATAACAACTTTTGAGTACTTTCCACAATGAGATTTGGCACTGGACTTGGTTTTGCTTCTACTAAGATCGATAAGGCTTCCACTACAGCCTAAAGGTCAGCTAAATTTGAATCTGCTAGACCAATGTGCTTTTGAAAACATAAGAATAGCCTTGCCAGAGCAATCGCGGTTCACCCTTCCAATTCCAGCAGGTCCAGGTTTTCCAATTGCAGAACCATCCACATTAATCTTCCAACATCCTATCAGAGGAGAATACCAGGATATATGCCGTCGAGGAGACTTCTTAACACCAGGGATGTGGGCTTCATGCTTGGCGACTAACGAGTCCAATGAGGAAGAACACATAGCAGGGTTTTTACCTTTGTCTACCAGTCGGTTAAGTCATAAATATGATTTGTTGAGAGGAATTTCTGATAGAAAATAATCTCATTGCGAGCGAACCAGATGGACCATGCAACAGCGAAGGAAAAGACTATCCCAAATCATTTTCTGAACCGGCTTTAATGGAGCTGAGCACCATGATTGGAATGCAAGTTTGAACGAGCTGGGAATCACCCAAGAAATGTTCCACTGGTGCAGACATTTATTCCATAACAGTCAAGAATTGTTGCACATAATAATAAGAATTGTTGCACGTAAAATGTGGACATCAATTTGTCCAGAAAAAGATACAAAGTATGTATAAAATACGAAATATAATAAAAAGATACAAAATAAAAAAAAAAGTAGAACAGAACAAAAAATCAAGAATGGCAGTGGTGCCATCCCCGGCACCACTGCCACCACCCGTGCCACTAGACCCACCAGACCCTACACTGCCACCACCCGTGCCACCTGACCACCATACCCTACACTGCCACCACCCGTGATTGCCAGACCCTAACCTCCACCTCTCTAATTAATTTTTTCGTTGACAAACTACCAGATATAGCTAAGATTAATAAAAGACGCATGAGGCTCATGTTTACACCCGTGCCGAGCCCCATGCCCTTCCCCCCAAACACACGGAGCTCTATAAATAGAGCTCTTGGAGAAGTAAAAAAAAGAGGAGAAGGAAAGAGAAGCTACCAAAAAAAGAAAAAAAACATAAAAAAAATATACACAGTCTTCCCCGTAAAGGAAGAACCCAGCACCGAGTTTTCTGCACGAAGAAAAAAAAAAGTTAGTTTCAAAAAAAAAAAAGAGTCAGAACACTAAAATTTATAGTTTCACCGAAACTTCACCAACAGATCTACAGATTTTGAGACTCTGTTTGGTGAAAAGAACATCGGATCTGTGTTCAGGGGGTCCAAAGGAGTTTGTGAGAGATTTTTAAAATTTTTCGACATCATCGATGGCGACCGAAGCTTGTTGTCGGCAAGGACTGCGACGACCGTCGCGACAGACAGCCACCGACCTCAGGTTGGCTGGGAAGAGAGAAACAAAAAAAAGAGGTTTTTTTGCTGAGAAAGAGAAGAAATGAATGAAAAAAAAAACTTTAACTTTTATATAAACTGTCAATAGCCAAAACGATGTTGTTTCAATAAACGCCCAAAACGACATCGTTTAGATCAAAGAGGATCCGCGCGTCAACCCGTGACCCGACCCGGGGTTCGCGCACCCGACCCGACGACCCACTTCTCCATCAGCCACTGACCGGTCCATCTGAACCGGACCATACAGTCCAAACCGAACCGGACTGCGCTTGAACCGTTTTCAGACCGAGTCGAATCGTCGGACCGAACCACCGAACCGAACCGTATGTTGATCGAACCGTTGACCGGTCTGGTTCAGGTAAAAAAAATTTTTTTTTTGAATTTTTCTTATTTTTATATATTATTTTATTAATATTTATGCATATTAAAATAATTATATTTGTTATATTAAGTGATGAAATATGTAGTTGAATTTTTTGTAATTTTGTTAATTTTTAAAATAAACTTTAAAAACAATAATATAAAAATAAACTTAATAATAATACTAAAGTAATAAAAAATGTAGGAAAAGAAAATTTTTATCCGACGATGAGATTCAAAGATATTTCGAGTAGTGATGCTTACGAAATCTCTAGGTGAGAAGATTTTTTGTAAAATATTACCAGTGTATTGGAATATTTATAGAAAATCTTCAATATAATAAAAATTTCATTTTTCTTCAATTTTTTTAAAATAAAAATTTCTTTTTTTATAATAATAAATAAAAATTGGTTAATATATTAAAAATATATGTAATAAAAATGAGAAGAAAAGAAATTTAATCCAATGATAGGATTCTAAAAGTATTTCGAGTAGAGATGCTTTAAGAAATCTTTAAGTGAGAAGATTTTTTATAAAATAGTACTAGCGTATTGGAATATTTATAGAAAATCTTCAATATAATTAAATTCCTTTTTCTTCAAAATTTCAATAAGAATATTAATAAAATTTTTGAAAAAGAATAAAATGTGTACATCAACATGTGTATTATTTGCATTGCATACATGACATAATTTTCTATGAAAAGTAAATTTAGACCTCCTAAAGATGAGATTCTAAAAGTATTCCGAGTAGAGATGCTTTAAGAAATCTCTAGGTGAGAAAGAGTTCTTTTAATGTTACCAACGTACTGGAACATTTTAAAAATTATTTCAATAAAAAGGTTTTGATTTATTTTTCTCGAGAATAATTTTTTTTATATAAATAAAAAAATCAAGGAAATTATTTTTCGAACACTGAAAATTGGACTATTTTCATCAAAATCAAAGAATAACAGGTTGTTAATTGGTACCATTTTTAACGGGCGTTGTGGGGGTGCTAATCCTTCCCCACGCGTAACCGACTCCCGAACATAAACTGTTTCGCAGGCCGTAAAATTATCTTTTTAATAAATTTTAATTAATTTTAAAACTTTATTAAAAGGATATGTTTTGGTAAGTGGCCAATCGCACCTAGCCAAAAAAGATTGGTGGCGACTTCGTTAGTTTTTTATTAGTTTCCAAATTAGTCGGGCGGACGCAAAACCGTTACGACAGCTTGGCGACTCCACTGGGGAAACCTTTTGTTTTCGGTAGTCAGGCCAAAGTTAACTACTTGTTATCCTTAAATTTTGATTTAAAACAGTCTTAATCAATTTCTTAAATTTTTATTTTTCATTTTTAGTAAAAAAAACAAACAAAAAAACAAAAAAAAAACAAATCAACAATAAAAAGCAAACCAAAAAATTCACACACATTTCTTTTACTATGCCTGTTATGTTTTATTTTTTATGTATATATTGCTCTCAATAAATTAGGATATATTTGCACACAATGGCACGATGCATCTCATACATGAGCTCTATACCCGGGCTCCGTCCTTTATAGGAGGAAGTAAAGTACCTATGCTCTCGTGAGGTGATAACTTCCGCAATGGCAAGCGAAATACTTTCACTCGAATTGAACCATTTTCGTTCGTAGCCTGTAATGGGTGAGGATCGGGGTGCCTTACTAGTCCATCATGGATGATAGTGAGAAACAATTTAAAAACCTTTAGACCCTGTCAATCCAAACCTAGCATATAATAAGCCTAGGAAACCAACCTTATGTAGAGCCCTGTCCACCTTTTTGTAGAAAATACCCAAGAATAAAAGTTGTGTATAATACGAAACAAAACAAACAAAAAAATTTCAAAACACAAAAACGAAAAAAAAACAAAAAAAATGTTTTTTCTTAAACCACATCCTCACACTAACTCCATTTTGTTTCTTTCTCTTTTTCTTTTTGCATTAATCATATCAAATTTTTTTTTTTTTTTTGCATTCATGCATCATTTTTAAAAAAAAAATTTCAAAAAAAAAAATTTTGACACATGGCATTCTGATTTTTTTTAAAAAATGTTATGGTAATAAAGGTTCAAGAGTAGCTCGCCCTTCAAAAATTTTGGCTCAACCCACTCGCCATTTATACAATACCAGGACACAGAAAAGAATCATGGAGCAAGAACAGGCCAGTCGATTTGAGAGAATTGAGAAAGCTCAAGAAGAACTAAGAGGGGATCTTAGTACAATAATGGATATGCTAAAAAAACTTGATAAGGGAAAAGCAGTGAAAGAAAATCCTAGTCTTCAAGAGCAATCACCAGATATGGTAGATCCTGTCTATCCTTCAGGATTTGAGCCACGACTGAACCAACCTTCATAAGAAACTAGAGTACCAATTCCTATTTTTCGGTGGATATCCTAATCTTTATCCAGGAATGACATCCACACTTGCTCCAGGACAATTTCAAAATTTTGTTAATCCTATTATGATGGAAAACCACCTGAGCCAATCTTAGTTCCTGATTTGGATGATCCCAAGGAAAGAGAAAAGCTAGGGATGTAGACACCTGAAAAAGTAAAAGATACCAGTGCCCAGGAAAAAATAAAGTTATTGAAAGAAAGGCTTAGGGCTGTAGAGGGAATGAATTTTTATGGCTCCACAGATGTGGCTGACCTTTGTTTAATTCCAGATGTGGTAATTTCGCCTAAATTCAAGGTCTCTGAATTTGAAAAATATGATAGCACAAAATGCCCGATGACCCACATCACCATGTATTGTCAAAAGATGGCAGTATATGCTCGAGATGAGAAGTTGTTAATACATATATTTTAAGATAGTCTTACGGATTCTGCAGCTAGATGGTATGTTCAATTAGATAGAACTCGTATTCATCTTTAGCAAGAGCTAACAAGGTATTCCTTACCACAGTATCGACATATTCACGGATATAATTCCAGATCGTCCATCTCTTTAAAGTATGGAAAAAAAAGTAACTGAAAACTTCAAGGAGTATGCACAAAAATGAAGAGACGTTGCTGCACAAGTTCAACCACCTCTCACTGAGAAAAAAATTACTGTTTTATTTGTGAACACCTTGAAAGCATCGTATTATGAGAGATTGATGGGTAATGCAATCAAAAACTTTGCAGATATGGTAATATCAGGTGAGATCATTGAAAATACCATAAAGAATGGTAAGCTTGATGTAGGAGAGACAAGTGAAGCAAAAAAAGGTGAAGCTCTCAAAAAGAAAGAGAATGAAGCCCAAGCAGTAAACTATGTAGGGCAACAGTTCAGAGGTTTCACACCCTACTCTGTACAAGTCTACCAAACCCATTATCCTTCTGTAAACCATGTTACATCTATCCCTCATTCATATCAACCATACCAACCGCTACAACAACCAGCTTATCCACCCCGTTTTCAGCCATCTTTTCAGACACCCACCTATAATCGTCCTGTTGCACCTATTAGACCAGGATGGAGACCTAGTCCTAATAGTCGTTTGAGAGCCCCAAGAAATACCCAAGAAAAAATCACTTTTGATCCCATTCCCATGACATACACAGATTTGTATCCTCGACTTGTTGATAAATATCTGCTTGCTCCTATTATCGTTGAACCCTTGAAACCTCCATTTCCCAAGTGGTACGACCTCAATGCACATTGTGATTATCATTATGGGAATTCAAGTCATTCCACTGAAAATTATACTACTTTGAAGCGTAAAGTGCAAGGGTTAATCAATGAAGGAGTATTAAATTTTGATACCAACCAATAAAGGAATCCAAATGTCAATGGAAATCCTCTACCAAATCATACCAGACCATCAATAAATACCTTAATTGATGGGCAAAAAAGCCACGTGAAGGAAAAAATAAATGAAGTTAAGACTTCGATGGCTAGGGTGTTCGAAGTCTTGGTCAAAGTTGACATGTTGAAGCCAATAAAACCTCAAAATTGCTCTAAAGCAATTAGCTCAACTGAAAGCTATAATTATCACGGAGGCCTTCTGGGGCATTCTATCAAAAATTGTCACCAATTTCATCGAGAGGTGCAAAAATTGATGAATGAAAGTCGAATAGAGTTTTACCAAGAAAGGGAAGAGTCGGTGAAAGCTGAAGTGTCTACCATTGATTCAAAGAATAAGTTTGTACGTAGACCGAAAACTATCTATTATGATGAAAAGTCAACATCGAAGCTAGAAAAGCTTATCTCCCGACTTATGGTGACAATTAAAGTTTCTGGCCTATTTTCATATCAGAATGATAAAGCAGTACCTTAGAAGTATGATTATGATGTCGTAGTCAACCCAGATACTGCCAACATAACGGGTGTAGGAGGCATAACTCGAAGTGGTAGGTGCTATACCCCAGAGGCTTTAGAAAAAGCTAAAAAAGAGAAAGCCAAGGTAGGAGAAGAAAATGAAAGTCAGAGTGATCTTGACACAACCCCAAAAAAAGAATGTCAGAAGTCAGTTTCTGAAAGTGAAGCAGGTGAATTTCTGAAGTTAATAAAACATAACGAGTATAGCGTGGTAGAATAACTTAACGAGATGCCAGCTAGAATTTCGTTATTGTCATTATTGTTCAGTTCAGAGTTACACGGTAATACTTTGCTGAAGGTGCTAAATCAAGCATATGTGTCTCACAATGCTTCTGTTGAATATGTGGAACAGCTTGTTGGTAATCTGATGATTTCAAACTATATCTCTTTCAATGATGAAGAGATTCCTCCTAAAGGTAGAGAAAGTACCAAGGCTCTTCACATTACTGTGAAATGTAAAAGTCATATAATGGCTAAGGTTTTGATTGATAATGGCTCATCCATCAATGTTATGCCTGTGACTACTCTGACAAAACTCCCTGTTGATGGATCTTATATGAAACCTAGTCATATGATAGTGAGAGCTTTTGATGGAACCAGAAGAGAGGTGTTAGGAGATATAGAAGTGCCATTGTAGATTGGCCCATGCACTTTCAACATGAAATTTTAAATTATGGACATCTCTCCTTCATACAGTTGTTTATTGGGCAGACCGTGGATCCATATGGCAGGTGCTATCCCATCCTCATTACATTAAAAAGTTAAATTCATTGTTGAAGGAAAGCTAACATGTGTGACAGGAGAAGAAGATTTATTGGTAACTCAACTGATAAATACTTCTTATGTGAAATTGACAGATGAAGCTCTAGAATGCTCTTATAGATCCTTCAAGATTGCCAATGTAACATATATAGCTAAAAGATCTAAATTGTATTCGCCATACTTGTCTACAATGACTAAAATGGTAGTCAAACAGCTTACCAAGATGGGATGGCGACCTGAATTTAAACTTGGGAAGAACCTACAAGGAACCATATAGCCATCGATCATATATGAAAAGAGAGATAGATTTGGCTTGGATATCAGCCAACGAGAGGGGACAGAATAAGAATGGTGAATGAGAAAAGAGATAGGAGGATAGCTAATCTTAAGGGATATGAGCCGGAGTCAGAGCCCATAGTCATTCCATACCTCTATGATTCTTTTCACTCGGGATGATACATTTATCCAGATTTACCGGGAACTTCAAGTGCAGGATTCATGAAAAAATTTTTAAAGCTGACCATTCAAATGGTGGATGATGGAGAAAAAAAGAGTCGAAGTGAAGAGCTGTTCGTGTACCTTTGTCCTTCAGATTTTGAGCTGGATAATTGAAAAGCAACAGAGCTACCTGTTGTTTTTAAAACTTTGGAAAAGTAATGTGAAACTTTAAATCCCTAATTACTTTTTATGAGTATTAGGGGATTTTTATGGTGTGTTTATGTTTGTCATTTTAATAAAAGACTTAAAAGATGCATCTGCATTTCTTCTATTATTTTCATCTTCATTTTACTTTCCATTCTTTTTTTCCATCATTTTCTTGCCATTCCATTTTTGTATGCCAATATTCTCTTCATCTTACCCTTTGCAGGGTCTCAAACAATGAACACGAAGATAATCATGACAATAATCTTGGATTTGATTTTGAAAAGTTAATTCATGTTGATGAACTTGATAATGAGAAAGATTCAGATAACTATACACTGCCTCCTGATTTGTTAAGATTAATGGATCATGAAGATAAGCCAATTGAATCCCACTAAGAAATTACAGAATCAGTAAATTTGAGAGATGGTGAGAACAAAAGAGATGTCAAAGTTGGTACATCTCTTTTACCAGCTGAAAGACAGAAGCTAGAAGAACTACTCTGAGAATATATAGATGTATTCGCATGGACTTATCAGGATATGCCAGGACTCGGCACTGATATTGTAGAGCACAAGTTACCTTTAAAACCAAGATGTAAGTCGATGCAGCAAAAGCTAAGGCGTATGAAACCAGAGATGCTGTTAAAAATTAAAGAGAAAGTGAAGAAACAATTCGATGCTAGATTTTTGGAAGTGGTAAAATATCCTGAATGGGTAGCTAACATAGTGCCAGTTTCTAAGAAGGATGAAAAAGTGAGAATGTGTATCGATTATCGAGATTTGAATAAGGCAAGCCCTAAGGATAACTTTTTTTTACCTCACATCGATACTCTAGTGGATAATACTGCTAGGCATTTCACATTTTCCTTTATGGATGGTTTCTAAGGCTACAATTAGATCAAGATGACTCGAGATGATATGGAGAAAATAACATTTGTGATCATGTGGGGAATATTCTGTTACAAAATCATGCTTTTTTGGTTGAAAAATACTGGTGCCACTTATCAAAGAGTAATGGTGACTCTCTTCTACGATATGATGCATAAAGAAATAGAGGTATATGTGGATGATATGATTGTAAAATCTCATGAAGGAGAAGATCATATAATCAATCTCAAAAAACTGTTTGACAGGTTGAGAAGATTTCAGCTGAAGTTGAATCCTGCTAAATGTACATTTGGTGTCAAGTCAGAAAAACTATTGGGCTTTGTGGTCAGTGAAAGAAGATTTGAAGTGGACCCGAATAAGATACAAGCCATCCAAAACTTATCTCCTCCTCGTACCCTAAAAGAAATGCGAGGTTTCCTAGGAAGACTGAACTATATTGCTCATTTCATCTCTCAACTCACCTATAAGTGCGATCCTATTTTCAAGCTTCTCAGAAAATATGATCCAGGAGAATGGAATGATGAATGCCAAGAAGCTTTTGATAAGATCAAAGAATACTTGTCAAATCCACCTGTGTTGGTGCCTCCAATCCCAAAAAAACCTTTGATCTTGTACTTAACAGTGCATGAAAATTCTATGGGATGTGTGCTAGGACAAAGAGATGAAACTGACAGAAAAGAACGAGCAATATATTACTTGAGCAAAAAATTCACTGATTATGAGTCTAAGTATTCACCATTAGAGAAGATATGTTGTGCATTAGCCTGGACAACTCGAAAACTTAGACAATATATGCTTTATCACACTACTTGGCTCATAGCAAAGCTAGATCCTATTAAGTATATCTTCGAAAAACCCTCATTGACAGGAAGAATAGCGCGATGGCAAGTTATGCTTTCAGAATATGATATCATTTACGTGACTCAAAAGGCTATTAAAGGGACTGCAATAGCTGAATTCCTTGCTAATCGTGCAGTCGAAGATTATGAGCCAATGAAATTAGATTTTCCTAATGAGGATGTGATGGCCATTGAAGAAAATGAACCTGTTGAAAAATCATGAAAGATGTATTTTGATGGAGCTGCTAATGCTTTAGGTCATGGTATTGGGGTAATTTTGATATCTCCTGATGGACATTATTACCCCATCACAGCCAGGTTAAATTTTAATTGCACAAACAATGTGGTTAAATATAAGGCCTGCATTATGGGTCTACAAGCAGCAATGGAAAAAAAGATTAAAGTGTTAAATGTATTTGGAGATTCAGCTTTAGTTATCTATCAGTTACGAGGTGAATGGGAGACAAGAGACTCTAAGTTGATTCAGTACCATAAATACATCTCTAAGTTGGTCAAACAATTTAAAGAAGTTCAGTTTGAGCATCTACCCAGAGAGAAAAACCAAATTGCTAATGCACTGGCTACTTTAGCTGCAATGATTAAAATAGATAAAAATACTAAAATCTAACCCATCAAGCTGGATGTAAAAGATGTACCGGTACATTGCTCAAGTGTTGAAAAAGAAGTTGATGGGAGGCCATGGTATCATGATATCATGCAATACATTAAAAGCCAGCAATACCCAGAACATGCAACAAAAAATGATAAGAGAACTATTAGAAGATTGGCTATGAGTTTTTTCATTGATGGAGATATCCTCTACAAAAGAGGTCGAGATCAAGTGCTCTTAAGATGTGTAAATGCAGCTGAAGCAAAGAAGATTATTGAAGAAATGCATGATGGAGTTTGTGGGGCATATGCAAACGGTCATATGATGGCTAGACAAATTATGAGGGCTGGCTATTATTGGTTGACAATAGAAGGTAACTGTATTGATTATGCTAGGAGATGTCATAAATGTCAGATTATGCTGACAAGATTCATGCTCCGCCATCAACATTACACGTTATGGCTCCTCTGTGGCCATTCTCTATGTGGGGCATGGATGTCATTGGTCCCATTACTCCAAAAGCTTCGAATGGGCATAGATTCATTTTTGTGATGATTGATTACTTCACCAAATGGGTAGAAGCTGCATCATATGCTAGCGTGACCCGATCTGTGGTATGTAAGTTCATAAAAAGAGAGATAATATGTAGATATGAGCTTCCAGAGATAATTATTTTTGATAATGCCAAAAATTTAAACAACAAGATAATGAATGAAGTTTGTACTCAGTTCAAGATTCATCATCGTAATTTGACACCATATCGTCCAAAGATGAATGGGGCAGTAGAAGCCGCAAATAAAAATATCAAAAGAATCTTGGAAAAAATGACTGATACTTATAAAGATTGGCATGAGAAGTTGCCCTTTGCTTTACATGCTTATAGAACATCTACCGGGGCCACTCCATTTTCTTTGGTATATGGAATGGAAGCTGTGCTACCAATCGAAGTGGAAATTCCCTCGCTGAGAGTCCTGATAGAGGTAAAATTAAAGGAAGTAGAATGGGTTCGAAATCGCTATGAGCAGTTGAATCTCATTGAAAAGAAAATACTTACAGCACTTTGTCATGGTCAATTATATCAAAAAAGAATGATGAGAGCACATGACAAGAAAATCCATCTTCGTTGCTTTAGAGAAGGAGATTTAGTGCTGAAAAAGATCCTTCCAAATCAACCTGATAATCGAAGAAAATGGACACCAAATTGGAAAGGCCCGTATATGGTAAAAAAGGCCTTTTCTGGTGGGGCATTAATTTTGGCAGAAATGGATGGAAGTGATTTACCTGCTCCAATAAATTCAAATGCTATGAAGAAATATTTTGCTTAAAAAAAAAGAAAAAAAAAGGTAAAAAAATGAAAAAATGATGACTCATCCGAAGTTGAAAACCTGAAAAAGGCGGCTTGGATGCGAAGAAGAAGCATCATTCCACAATACAAAGGTAAGTGTAGTTTGATGAACTCTGAAAGATCAAGGAAGTCATCTAATTTAGTTTTAGAAAAAGGATCTGGGAATATTCTGTTCGTGATTATCTTATGATCATCCTTTGGGCACTTTTGTTTAAACTCAAATACTTTACCATGTACTTGTTACCAATCTAATAAAATATGCTTTCTTTCTTTTGAAAATAACACCTATCCATTCTTTTATTCTCATTTTTGTCCACCATATGAATAGAAGAAATGTGTGATTGCATTTTATTGGTCTTGGACTTAAAATGATGAAAAGAAAAACAAACATGAAAGATCTTGGCATTAATTTTTAAAAGTTGACAAAAGCAAATGAAAAAGGATGAGAAAAGTATGACAGGACATTGATGTTGCAGACTTTTAAAGAAGAAAAATATTATGGTCAGATGTTAAGAATAGATTGGTCGTACAAAAATTCTGATAAAAAAGCCAAAAGTGAGAGATTTTGAGAACCTTTTTACTACAATGAATAATTTTGATTGCATTACATGCATTGCATTTAGAGCACTCAGTACATGCATCCATGAACAGTTTTAATAAGGACAGAGACTTTCCATTTCCTGATCAATAAAAGATTTCAAAAGAGAAGAATTTACTTGTTAAAAGAAAAAACTCAGTTTTGAGAGAAGATGAGATTTTAAAGTTGTTGAGCCTCTGCTGAGAGAGCTTTTTCATAAATTTTAAAGTTGTTGAGCCTCTGCTGAGAGGAGCTTTTTCAAATGAGATT